>OZ010588.1:80572033-80612033 GCA_963932145.1 Acanthosepion lycidas | reverse complement strand
AATAATTTCTACAAAAAATGACTTACTGCTTACTACTTTACTTACTATGTTTTATAGGCTACGCCACAAAGATCTGTTGGAACTGCTCAGCAATCTTGATATATTTGGGAAGGATAATTCGAATAATCAAGAACCTATACTGGCAGAAACCAGCCTGCACGTGGATGGAGAATGAGTTCAACAGATATACAAAAATAGAAAGGGGCGTAAGGCAAAGATGTGTCTTCTCGCCGGACTTATTCAACCAATTCGGAGCAATTCTGAGAGAACTGGAAAGCCTACCAAGATTCATCGTTGGCGGACACAATCTTAACAATACAAGATACGCAGATGACACAATGCTGTTAGCCGACATGGAAACGTATATTACAAAACCCCCAACAGAAGAAAGCGAAGGAGATTGAGAAGAAGGCCCTAAACATAAACGTCAATGAAACAGAATGAATGGTTATCAGTTAAAAGATGAGCCCAAAATGCGATCTACAGGCCGGACACACTAAAATCAAGCAGGTACGGACGGTAAGTGCAACGCTGAGATCTGGAGACATATTGGGGTCACCAAAGATGCATTCCAAAAGTTAGGCTAAGTATTACAAGACAGGAGGAATTCGTTAGTAACAGAGAAAAGAGTGCTGAACTGCTACGTGATATCTGTCCTCCTTTACGGCAACAAATGTTGGACGGTCTTCTCAAAGATGAAGAAGAGACTTGAGCCAACGGACGTATGCTTCTACAGAACGATGCTAAGGATACAATAGAGTAAACATGTGAGTAACGATGAGGTTTTGGAGAGGATGCAAACAAAGAGGAAGCTTATATTTAACATAAGGAAGAGGCAGCTGAAACTTCTGGAACACGTAAATAAGAAAGAAGGGCTTGGAGAATCTGATACTGACAAGGCAAATAGAGGAGGAAAGAGACAAGGAAAAGCAACGCGTGACATACTTAGCGGACAAGTGGATGACAGAACAGGCTCTGGGAGAAGTAGCAAAAGGACAAAACATATTGAGAACTACAAGGGACAGGATGAGGTGGAGGGCCATAATCGCCTAAGTTCTTAAAGGACACAGTGCATAAAAGAAGTTGTCATTTTGTTTAAGACTTTTTCGTTTCTTATTCGCTCTGTCCATGAAATTCTCAGTATCCTTCTGTAGAAACACAATTCTACTGCTTGTAGTTTTTCCTCATCCTCAGGGAAATTGCCCAACATTCATTGCCATATAAGAGGATGGATACCACATAGAAACCCGGGACTCTTTTCGTTGTTTCTAACGAAATCTTTACGTTTCTCAGCACCTTAGCTTTTTGAATCCCTCCTGTCGCTAGTCGAATGCGTGTTCGAGTCTCGGTGTCGTATTTTTCCATGCTCTGTTAAAACGCTTCACAGATTATTGAACTTCTGCTTGATTGCTGATATCTCCAATGCATAACTCGCATCTCAGACTTTTTTTCTCTTACTGATGAACAAACTTTCTATCCTCTTGCAGTTGATAGTTAGTCCTTTTTTCTCGCTTTCTTCTGCCACCCTGTCCAGGAGGTCCTATAGTTTAATTTCCGAACTGATCATCAACACAGTGACATCTACATATCTTATATTGTTAAAATTGCACCAAGGACAGTTAATCCTGTTAGGATCCCCGGTTCGCTTAGGATGGCGTCGCTGTAGAGGGTGAATAAATCTGGGGAGAAGACACATACTTGTCTCACGCCCCTTTCTATTGTAGTAGAGCTACTCAATTCATCTTCTATTCGTATGCAGGCGGTTTGCTCCCACTATAAGTTCTGTGTTTTTCTAACATTCTTTCCAAATAGATCGAGTTTTCTTAGAAGTTCAAATAGAACCTTGTGTCATACATTGGCAAATGCTTTTGCATAATCTATAAAAACATATGCAGTTTTCTTCCTTTGCTAAGGCCACTTCCCCCGGTTCCCCCAATCACAGCTTTTTGAATGCCTTTTTCGCTAGTCGAATACGTGTTCGGATCTCGGTGTTGCATTTTTTCATGGTCAGTTAAAACGCTTCACATATATTTGAACTTCTGCGCCTGATTGATTGCTATTATCTTCATAATTCGCATCTCAGGCATTTTTGTCTCTTGCCGATGGCCATTTAGTCTGTCTTCTGGCCATTTATAATTAGTCCTTTTTATCCCCTTTTTCTACAACCCTCTCCAGGAGGTCCCGTAGTTTTCTTTCCGTGTCAGCCATCTACACAGTGAAATCTGCGTATCTTAAACTGTTAAGATTACGCCCACTTTTAATAAACCCTGGTAGAAACTCCGGTTTGCTTAAGATGGCGTCGCTGTAGAGGTTGAATAAATCTGTGGAGAAGACATCCTTGTCTAACTCTCCTTTCTATTAGGTTGGTGCAAAAACAATGACGTAATAATGTCGTTTTGTGACGTTAAAAATACGTCAAAAAACGACATTATTACGTCATTATGTTTACACCAACCTAATATTATAGTGTATATACCCAGTTTATGTTCCATCCGTGTGCAGACTGTTTGCTACAAGTAAGAATTCTGGATTATTCTAATATATTTTCCAAATAGATCTAATCTTCTCAGTAGCTCACATAGATCCTTGTGCCACACTCTTTCAAATGCTTTTGCGTTATCTATACTTGACGTGAAAGTTCATGCTTTCTTTTTCTCCCATTTTGTTCCTGTTTGCCATTTCTATCATCCTGTATTTTTTTTTTTTACATTTAACTTTTACCACTCGCCCTAATATGTTTCCAACAAGATTTTTCTCCCAACAAATTTCTTTTAATTTGTTTGTTTCTTAAGTGTTTTATTTAATTATTATATATACATAAATTGACAAGAAAGGTCACTTCAGGATTCGCTTTGCATAATCAAATATTGAATACCTATAAGCAGTCGTTCGGAGTTTCTTTTTTTTTTATATTTTATATGTCCTAAAATGATAAACAGTCTTGCATACACAGAGGATCAAATGCCTCTGTAAGAAATTGCGTGCGTGGGCCTATTAAATGATAACTCGAGACTTGAATCTTCATTGCTTAAGATTTTATACACCGATCTCGGATAGTCTGTGGTATGGTGGTATTGTTCTCATCCTACACGCGGACTTTAAAAGGTGTTCCAAAAAGTCGCCAAGGTATTTTTCATTCATTTCTTTCTTTCTTTCTTTTTTTCAGAACTTAGAGTAACCTAATGAAATTACCCATCTCCTTGTGTTACATTTTTAATATTTAATCTCAATTCTGAAAAGGAAAAAAAAAATAAAAGGATGACTTTTGGAACACACCGTACATTTTCCCGCGATGTCCTGCAGAGACTCCCCAAAACGTATAACCTCTGGTAGCTTATATATCTCTCTATCCAACATTCTTGTTCGTACGCTTGTAATACCGCATGCAGGCTTGAGGGCGCATAATTCTTTATTTGGTGGTCGGAAGATAATCCACTTCAAACAAGGCTTTCTTTGATGGTCTTGTGTGAAATTTGGCTACTCTCTTATGGAAGAACTTGTCTGACATGCGATCCCCACTTTCTCGCGTGCTGTCTAAGAGCGACTGATTCAGTTATCACTGGAGCTGTTTATATATCCATCTCATTCCCAGATGCTGGAGTGAGGTCACATTCTTCTGTATTCGGTGTCCGGGAGTTGCAACCTGTTAATCCTGGCATACTTTGATGCTCTCTCTATTTACCAACCTCCCAACAAGGCAAGATGTGTCACAAGGCCAGTTTTTAACGTGAGGCGTCCCGAGACCGTAGGCTCGGGCAAAAATTGCCCGTAGACTCCGTATACACGGGTTAGGGTTTGTCTACCTCCCCAAACGAGACTCTGCCATTCGGCAGAGCCTCGTCTGGGTTCCTCTCTGTCTGGAGGTAGAGAGATCGACAGGAGAGGAAGAAGAAGCCTCCTCCTCGTCCTCCTTCCTTTGATGGTCTCAATTTAAATTTGGCTATTCTGTAGTGCAAGCACCAGACACGCGTCTAACATGTAAATTCTACCATCCTCTGTGATATCGGAGAGAGTCTCCTTAAATTAGAGCAATTATTTATATATCTATATCTCCATCATTCTCGTTTTCCCGTTTGCAATACCAGATGCAAGAGTGATGTCACATAAATCTGTATTCGGTGGCCCTGAGTAACTTCAGGTCAACCCTACATTAAGCTCTCTTTAAACAGTCAGGTGTAAAATTTGAGTGCAAAGTCTATTTTGCCATAATATCCACACCTGGAACTATAGTCAGATATTTAAGTTTTTAAAATTTTATTACAGAAAATATTCACTTGTTGGACTTCCAGAATTGTTTCGTATAAGCTGAATACAGAATACTGAACGTTTCTTAATGTATCAAAGCCGATGTTGATACATGCAGACATGATTTTCTTTTCGTGGGACAGCGAGGTGAGACCGATCTTTTGATCACAGCTACGGACAACTGAGGCAAAACCTATCTTTTGATCGCAGCTACGGACAGTAAAGTGTAACCGATCTTTTGATCGCAGCTACGGACAAGCGAGGCGAGACTAATCATTTGATAGCAGCTACGGACAGGGAGGTGAGACCGATCTTTTGATCACAGTTACGGACAACCGAGGCAAAACCTATCTTTTGATCGCAGCTACGGACAGCAAAGTGTAACCGATCTTTTGATCGCAGCTACAGACAAGCGAGGCGAGACTAATCATTTGATAGCAGCTACGGACAGCGCGGTGAGACCGATCTTTTGATCACAGCTACGGACAACAGAGGCAAAACCTATCTTTTGATTGCAGCTACGAACAACAAAGTGTAACCGATCTTTTGATCGCAGCTACGGACAAACGAGCCGAGACTTATCATTTGATAGCAGCTACGGACAGCGAGGTGAGACCGATCTTTTGATCGCAGCTACCAGCTGCGATGTGAGAGGGTTCATTTGATCACAGCTACGGGCAAGTGAGGTGAGACCGATCTTCTGATCACATCTACGGGCAAGCGAGGTGAGAGAAATCAATTGATAACAGGTACGGGCAGTAATGTGAGAGAGATCTTTTGATCGCATCTACGGGCAAGCGAAGTGAGACCGATTTTTTTATCGCAGCTACGGACAACCGAGACGAAACTGATCTTTTCATCGCAGCTACGGGCAGCAAAGTGTAACCGAGCTTTTGATCGCAGCTACGGACAGGCTAGGTGGGACCGATCTTTTGATCGCAGCGACGGGCAAACGAGGCGAGACTAATCATTTAATAGCAGCTACAGACAGCAACGTGAGAAGAATCTTTTGATCGCAGCTACCGAGAGCGAGGTGAGACCGATCTTTTGATCGCAGCTACGGACAAACGAGGTGAGACTAATCATTTGATAGCAGCTACGGACAGCAACGCGAGAAGAATCTTTTGATCGCAGCTACGAACAAGAGAGGTGGGACCGATCTTTTGATCGCAGCTACGGACAAACGAGGCGAGACTAATCATTTGATAGCAGCTACGGATAGCGACGTGAGAAGAATCTTTTGATCGCAGCTACGAACAAGCTAGGTGGGACAGATCTTTTGATCGCGTCTGCGAGCAGCGATGTGAGGGGGATATTTTGATCACAACTACAGATAACCGAAGCGAAACCGATCTTTTGATCGCAGCTACGGGCAGCGAGGTGAGACCGATCTTTTGATCGCGTCTGCGAGCAGCGATGTGAGAGGGATATTTTGGTCGCTACTACAGACAACCGATCTTTTGATCGCAGCTACGGGCAGCGAGGTGAGAGCAATCTTTTCATCGCAGCTCACCAATGAAGAAGTAAACCGACTTCTTCCCTCCGCAAGGTTGGAGTAAAAAACCCATAAGATTCTCGTGTCAGGTAGATTGCAGTTGCTGAGCACTGTCTGCATTTGACTGTTAGCACTGCCCTCTTAAGCAAGTGGATGAGTTCTCCAGTAGAGCAATCTGCTGGCGATACTTACTACACTTAGGATACTCCTGCGAGACACTCGGCTAATACTTCAATTATACTGCTTTGGATTTCCATTGGATATTGTGCTAGCCAAATCAGGAAGTGTTGCTGCTGGTGTGCGTCGACTGTCTTTGCCCCATAATCCAGAAAACTTTTTTAATTAGACACAGAAAGAAGCAATGGAAATTTATGGAACATATAAGGAAATAGGGCTTAGAGAATTTGACACTCATAGGACATAGTAGACACAAGATCCCTTCTAAAAGCTAAGAAAATTATTCAGAAAAATGAAAAAAAATCGTTAGAAACAAAGAAAATGGCGCTGTATTATTGTATCGGTCTTCCTATATGGCAGTGAATACTGGACAATTACCTCACAGATGAAGAAGAGACTTCAAGGAACAGAAATATGGTTCTACAGAAGGATGCTGAGAATAGCCTGGACAGAGCAGGTAAACAACTGGAATATTTTAAGAGAAATAAAATGGATGAAACTTAGAATCAGAAAGGGACACTTTAAATTTCTAGGGCATATAATGAGGAAAGAAGAGTTAGAGAATTTGATACTCACAAGGTTTATTGAATGTAAGTGGGATTGAAGAAAAAACGAATAACTTATCGAAAAGATTTTGCAAATGGATGATAGAAGAGGGAGTGAGAGGAATAGTGAAAGGACACGCTTTACCAAAAGCTACAAAAGGCAGGAAGTTGTAGGGTGCTATCATAACCCACATCCTGAAGAGACACGGTACGTAGAAGAAGAAGAAGATTCGGCTATTTGGCAGTGAATGTTGAGCAATTTCATCACATATAAAAAAGGAGACATGCGGCAACAGAAATGTAGTTCTACAGAAGGATACTGAGAATAAAATAGACGAGAAAGTTTTAAGGAAAATGGAAACAAAAAGTATACTGAGACTTAAAATCACAAATAGGATGACAGCTGTATCACTTTCAAATACTGGTTTTCGTATGATCACCGAAGTTAAGCAACGTCAATCTAGATCTATGCCTAGATGGGTGACCGCTTGGATATTTCCAAGTGCTGTAAGCTTGTGTGGGTGGTGTAATGAATATAGATTCTGAATTTTGAATCGGAGATCCGAATTTTAATTCCAGTAGGTTTCTTTATATTCACTTACTCGCAAATACCATTAGAAAGGATTTGAATCAACCTTGTCTCCTCCAGCTATGGGTTAATCAGTTAATTATTGTCTAATAGAAAATTCTTACAATCTAAATTATTTTCTGGCTATAAATAACCTGCAAAGGGTTGATAACCCGTAGAATAAGAATCAATCAAAAGAATCAGAAAAAGAAACCAGTAAAAATGTATGAGACTTGTAATGAAAAAATAAAGTCTTGGAGAGTTTGGCACCCCCAGGACATTGTAACGTCATGAGAGACAGAGATTAATAGGAAAGACATACTAGAATAAATGAACGCATGTACATGGACTGCAATGGATAATTATCAAGGACTGGAAGTTGTAGAGAGTCATGATCTTCTTCATCCGTAATTCATAGAAAGGTGAAGAATGTGCAATTCTGTTCAATTTTGATAAAGTATGACGTTGTATTAAAAAGAAAAAAAAACATGAAACGAGAAAAGGCGACCCTTGCGAATCCAAAACAGTCTAGAATCACAAGAAACTACTAACAGGCTTATTAGAGATTTCGAATTTAATTACTCAGTGCATTCAGTGAGTTTTCTGTACTCGAAAAAGGATGCCATCAAATGTTGCTTACCTATATTCTTTAGTGTTCCTTCTAATTAGAAAAGAATATCGACTTTCCGTACAGTTTATCGATGATACGCTTCTAATCATGTGATACAGAGAGAGAGAGAGAGAAAGAGAAAAAGAAGGGGAAAATTTAATTAGGAAGATGAAACTCCTTCCCCACAGAGATAAAAGGAAATAGGATTTATAATGAGTTGATGGACAACGTCAAGTTGAAATTGATTAGATATTAAACAGTCATATTTTGCTAGAAAACTGATAAGCTAAAACGTTTTACTATGATATAATTTATGACAATATAATATATGTTTTACTATCATATCTTTTATGACTACATGATATTAGGTTGGTGCAAAAATAATGACGTAACGATGTCGTTTTTTGACGTATATTTTAACGTCAAAAAACGACATTATTACGTCGTTATTTTTGCACCAGCCTAATATATATATATATGTATACATACATATATATATATATATATATATATATATATATATATATATATATATATATATATATATATATATATATATACATATATATATATATATATATATATATATATATGTATGTATTATTTTACGATATTAAAACAAGTTAAAAATCGGTGCATAAAGGGAATTAAGTTTCAACACCGTAAATGTGTCTCCTCAGCTCATGTTAATCTATTGGTGGGTGAAAGATTAATTTAAAATTAAATTAAAATTAAATTACTCTTTCACTCGAGAGTAGTTTAACAACATCTGAGGAGGCACATTTATGATGTTGAAATATAATTGCCACTATATAGCGATTTTTAACATGTTTTAATATACGAAAATTAATAATATTTAGCACTATTATGTATTCGAGCCCTCTTTTAAATTAAATGTTACGTACAGTAGAATAGAATTATACCCTATTTGTTCTCAATCTACCTGTATATATATATATATATATATATATATATATATATATATATAGATAGATAGATAGATAGATAGATAGATAGATCGATTACGTATTATGTTTATTTATTTTAATCTTAATCCTTGGAAATGCACGAATTAATTTCTTAGTGACTGTAGAATTAAGAAAAAATCAAAAATTTTCTTTGAATTTTTTTATTTTCCCAAGTACTTTCAATCTCATCTGAGACCATCTTCAGGGTTTGCATATCTATGAGTGTGTTATTCGTAAACACAGCAAATTCAAAATATTTTTACCTCATTGCAAGGGAGGTAACTTATGTGATTTTTTAAGACATTTCTTTTTAATTGTAATTTAATTAAATATTTTTATATAACACTTTACTGCTAGAAACAGGTAAGAACTTTCTTGCTATTCTTGTAGTTGACTATTTATTCTGGGCCGCAATTCTCTTATGTAAAGGACTTCCAAAATTTTAAGTTTTTGCTTATTATTATCTAGCTTATTATTATTATTATTATTATTATTATTATTAGTGGACGTGAAAGGATTAAAACATGCTTGAATTACAATATGCTGCCTAAATTGACACACACACAGACACACACACACACACACATATATATATATATATATATATATATATATATATATATATATATATATATATATATATATGTATGTATGTATGTATGTATGTATGAAGTCAAAGATAAAGAGAGAAGGAACTGGATCAATGAAATGATTAGTAAAGTTTCAAAGTTTTCTTGCTAAAGAAGAACATTTAGATTAAGACAAAAGAAAAAAACGACATGAGTAAAGAGAGACTCCTACCTAAAAAAAAAAAACAAAAAAAAAAACAAAAACAAAAAAAAAACAAAAACAAAAAAAAAACAAAAACAAAAAAAAACTTGTAGTGTTCAATTCCTATAGTAACGCAGTTTCAAATCCTGGCGGAGGGTACAAAAACTTTACTAAGTTTTCCCCCACCCCCGTGTTCGCAAGTTGGTAGACAAAATAAGCACTGTTTAAATAAACATCCTAATCAAATACGTTTATCTACTAAAAATAAGATTCGAATTAATATACATAAATGTGTGTTCAAAACATACATCAATGCTTATGTCAGATTCCCTTATTCCTCCAGTAACCTTTATCTACAGCCCGCTAATGGAGTAGTCCAATTTGATCTAAACAACGTATTGACGCGTGAAATTAACAGTCACGATCCAGTGTAGATACCTCCGTCCACACAGACACACACATATACACGCACACTACACACAAAATATCTTTCTCTCTAGGTCTCATATATATATATATATATATATATATATATATATATATATATATATATATATATACGTGTGTGTGTGTGTAATACTAAAAATGTATAAGCAGCTATCAAGATATATCCGCATTAGATGGGCTTTTCAGCGATAGATGCTGGAAAAGGTCTGATAACCAAAGGAAGCTCTGGTTTTTACAACGCAACCGGTACTTTTGTTGTATACATTTCAATTCCTTTAAACTTGTGAATTTGATCCTCACTGGGGAGTTCTAGTATTGCGTCATTATTCCCAATTAAGCTGACTTCACCAGATGTTCAAATTTTCAAATTTCTTTAAATGTGCCCATGAATTTTTAAAACGCTTTTAGGACAGGAAGTTGGACGGAGTACGCCAATACATAAATTTTGCTATCATATAAGTATTTTTTTTAATAAATAATGCCATGTATCTCAGGTCATTGTCATGTTGGAACATCCAGTGAAGCCCTAAAAACAGCTTTTGTGCACTTTGTTTTATATTATTTTAAAGAATAACCAAATACTGCTGTTAATCCATGATACCTGAAGCAGTAAAGCATCATCCCATCACTGTTCCGAATGCTCCACCCCTGTGTAGAATGCCCCCACCACTGCGAAGAATGCCCCCACCACCGTGCATAATTCTCCCATCGCAGTCCAGAATTATCCCACCAACGTGTAGAATGAGCTACCACCGTGCAGAATGCTCCCACCATCGTGTAGAATAATCCCACCATAGTGCAGAATACTCCACCTCATTGCAGAATGCTCCCACCACAGTGAAGAATGCTCCCGTCACAGTGTAGAATGCTCCACCCCTTTGCGGAATGCTCGCACCACAGTGCAGAATGCTCCCACCACAGTGCAGAATGCTCCCACCACAGTGCAGATTCCTCCCGCCACAGTGCAGAATGCTCCCACCACCGTGTTGAATGCTCCCACCACAGCGCAGAATACTCCACCCAGTGCAGAATACTCCCACCACCGTGCAGAATGCTCCCACCACTGTGAAGAATGCCCCTACCACCGTGCAGAATGCTTCCACCGCAGTCCAGAATTCTTCCACCAACGTGTAGAAAATTCCACCCCAGTGCAGAATGCTCCCAGCATAGTGCAGAATGCTCTCACCGCCGTACCTCATTTTAGGAAGGATATTTTTTGTTTGTGGGCTTTATTCACTTTCCTCCATACATAACGGAAGTTCCTGTAACCAAATAATTCTAGTTTGGTTCCATTTGACCATAAAACAGAGTTGCAAGATTTACTTGCAAGTTCTAAATGGCTTCTAGCATAAGTTCATCTGCATTTTTAGGTGTTGCTTTAAGCTTTAAGGAAACTCCCTTGCTTTAAGCATGGGAGTTTCCTTGGGAGACAAGTACAAAGTCCTACTCGATAAAAGCATCTAGTGACTCTCTTCATCGATACATTCAACCCTTTGGGATTCTTCCAGACATCTGTAACAATTTCCCTTCCCATTCTCTCAGTAATTAACCGTTTTCTGCCAGACCATAATCTATTCTCAACACTATAAGTTTTGCTGTACTTCTTGATAATATTACTAGTTGTCGATCTAGAAACATTTACACGCTTGGAAATTGCTATATATCTATCATCTTGTTTGTACGCATCAAATACCTTCATTCGGAGCTTCTTGTTAAGTACAGCCGTCTTCGCCATTGTTGCAGAACGAATCAGTTATTGCCTTACGTGGCACTCACATATTGTCTTCTTTATTAGCTTTTAAAATTTTGTAGGATCAGGACAAGACTATGTCATTTTCAAAAGGTGTTTGTCTTATATGTCAAATTAAGAAGGAAAAACATTACAATTGCCATAGAGCAACATTATTTCATAATTTTCATAAGGGGTGAATAATTTTGGACTGTACGACTTTTTAGAAAAGTCTGAATATAAGAGATCGAATCTTCTAAAAATTTCACGAATTATCCAAAACTAAACACGGAATCAACTATTTTTACTAAATTCCATAAATAGTAGCAAATATTTGCATTTCCTTAGAAAATATGTAAATATTCAAGGATGGTTACAATAATTCTGTCCACAACTGTAAATAATGAATAAGTAATGAACAGACTGAGGTAGATAGATAGACAGACAGATATGAATATAATAAGATAGATAGATAGATAGATAGATAGATAGATAGATAGATAGATAGATAGAATTAGATAGATAGATAGATAGATAGATAGATAGATAGAATTAGATAGATAGATAGATAGAATTAGATAGATAGATAGAATTAGATAGATAGATAGATAGATAGATATGAACAAAACGAGATAGATAGATAGATAGATAGATAGATAGATAGATATGAACAAAACGAGATAGATAGATAGGTATGAACAAAACGAGATAGATAGATAGATAGATAGATAGAATTAGATAGATAGATAGATAGATAGATATGAACAAAACGAGATAGATAGATAGATAGATAGATAGATAGATAGATAGATATGAACAAAACGAGATAGATAGATAGATATGAACAAAACGAGATAGATAGATAGATAGATAGATAGATAGATAGATAGGTAGATAGATAGATAGATAGATAGAAACAGAATTTGATATGAAGTGGATGAGATAGATAGATAGATAGATAGATAGATAGATAGAAACAGAATTTGATATGAAGTGGATGAGATAGATAGATAGATAGATAGATAGATAGATAGATAGATAGATAGATTGATTGATTGCTATTACGCATTATGAAATGGACAAAGTCCGACAATTATTTTGAAGACATATTTTTATGCTTATATCTATAAAAAGAACTTATAAACATAAAAAAATGTCTTAATAATAGATAGATATTCTGATATAGATGCATGCAAGATTAGCATGGTGTAATATATAGAAAACAATTAAAATAACCTACTGGTTAAGGAGACGAAATTACGACGTTCCAAAAAATTAACAAGGACAAAAAAAAAAAAAAAATGGAGATGAAAAAGTTGAGAAAAAGGGGGAATACATAAATATAACAAGAAAGAAAGAAAGAAAGAAAGAAAGAAAGAAAGAAAGAAAGAAGAAAAAGAAGTAGACAGCAATGGGTTAAAATTAAACAAAAAAAAACAACCTAATATTTGGAAAAAAGAAGATGAATAAAAGATGGAATACTCCTAGAATCGATAATATTCAAATTTTTAAATAAATATATATATATATATATATATATATATATATATATATATATATATATATATATATATATATATATAAGCTCGTCCGGCTTATCAGAAAAGAAAGCAAAGAAAAATGTTAAAAATATCCAAACATGGAAAGATATTCAGAAGCGTGGATCGTCATCTTGGCTTCTCACTTCAAATGCTTAAAGATCTGAAAAATTTCTGTTTGTTTCGATTTTTCTTTTTTCTTTAAATACAGAACAAAAAAAGACTACGATTCATTCGACTTGAAACAACTGAAGTGACAGAAATTGACCTTCTATGCAAATAAACCTCATGAATATTCATCGTCATATGCTGGGCCCGAAAAAATGCTGAATAAATACGATAGAAAATATCAATATTGTAACTGTGAGTGAAGTATTCTTCAAAGGAGAAGGGCAATATAAAATGTCTGTTGCTACTCATTATTCAAGATACTTTCCTCCAATATTCTGTTCTTTCTTTCTTTCTTTCTTTCTTTCTACGACTGTCTGTTTTGGTCTAATGGTTTAACATTCCCCTCTCTCTCTATTTTGTTAATCATTTCTTCTCAATTTCTGTTCACCTATGTTTCTTTCTTTCTTTGCTTTCGTTTTCTTCTATTTCTTTCTTTCTTTCTCTTTTACTCGTTTTCTTTTTCTTTATTTCCTTTCACCTTTCTATGCTTCTATATCTACTTTTTCTCTTTTCTTCTATATCTACTTTCTCTCTTTTCTTCTATCTCTCTCTCTTTTCGTCTATATCTACCTTCTCTCTTTTCTTCTATATCTACTTTCTCTCTTTTCTTCTATCTCTCTCTCTTTTCGTCTATATCTACCTTCTCTCTTTTCTTCTATATCTACTTTCTCTCTTTTCTTCTATCTCTCTTTCTCTCTTTCAGTCAGTATTTCTAAATTTCCGTTCACCTTCGCTTGTTGCTATCTCTCTTTTTCTCTCTTTCTTCTTTATATTCCAACTAGCAGCATGGCTCGGCGTTGCCCGTGTTTGATTAAAAAATCGTGCGACTCATACAGCAATCGCTATCACTTGACTTAAAATATTTTTGCCCTTCCTTGCCTTTAAAGGAGTGCCCTTGCCGTGCTGATGTTGCTACATGCCTTACTTCTTGCCTATCTCACACTGCGAATTTTTTATAAGCTCTATACTAATCATTAAATCTGTTACGAAAAAAGAACTAAACAAAATGAACACAAAACGATCAGCTTTAAAAAAAGGACTTGTAACTGGAAAAGCCGAATGAAAAAAGAATGTTAACAATAAATACATTTTCACACCCAACACAGTTCTGCGGAATCAGAATCAACGTTGAGTTTAAGCAAGCGAATAAGCCCATTGGAGTAAAGTGCCATGCAGATTTAAATTTTTCCCACTAGTGACAAATGCAGATATCGATTTTTTTTTTGCATGCTAGCATAGTTAACATTCGTGTCAGTCAGCTGTTGGCTCTCACGCTTACCAATATAATCTTCCTGCCTATTCATGGCAGCCAGCTATAGGCTCTCACTCTGGACAGTAGAAAATGGCCGCAAACTACATGAAAAGCGCCGTTGAAGCGTGATAAAATCGATTATTTCCACTATTGATGAGAGTTGGGAAATGCAAAGACAGTCTTGGCCTTCCCGCTAACCTGGGTCATGTGCATGTAAATTTTGGTGCAAATCCGTCGAAAATTGCGGTCGTGCATTCTTTACGCACACACATCCTGCCTTTTTATAGATAAAGATTCATTTTCTTTCAGTTGTTTTTTTCCATCTAAATGTCTGTTTGCCTTCTTTCTTCCTCACTTTTCTAATATTTTCCCCTCTTTCTCGTTCAACCTTTCTTTCTTACATTCTAATCGCCTTTTTGCGATTCTCTTTCTTTTCTTTCTCTCTATTCTTCTATACTCTCTCTTTCTCTTTCGTTTTTTTTTTCTTTTTAGATATCTATTCGTTTTTCTTTGTTGCTTTCTAACATTTTCTTTTCGTGTTTATTTATATCGCCTTTCTTACTCTTTCCATCTTCTTGATTTTTTTTCGCCTTCCTTTGATAGTTTCGTTTTTCCTTTCTTTTCTTTCTTCTATTTCCACTCTTTCTCTCTCCATACTTTTCATAAATTCTGTCCCTCTTCCACTGATTCTTTTTCTTTTCTTTTCTTCTCTATCGCTTTTTCTTTTCTTTCTTCTTTTTCTCTTTCAGTCTACCTTTCTAAATCTCTGTTCGCCATCGCTTCTTGCTATATCGCTTTTCTTTTCTTTTCTTTATTTCCTTGGATTTCCCTTTTTCTCTTTTCGTTTTTCTTTCTGTTTCTCTTTATCGTCTTTCTTGCTAGTTTTTCTCTTTCTTCTCTTTCTTTTTACATAATCTTTTCGCCTTCCTCTTCTGTCCAGTAGATTGGTGCAAAAATAATGACGTAATAATGTCGTTTTTTGACGTTAAAAAATACGTCAAAAAACGACATTGTTACGTCATTATTTTTGCACCAAGCTAATATTTTACTTCTCTCTTTTCTCGTGTTTCCCCTTTTCTCTTTTCGTTTTTCTTTCTTACTTTCTGTTTGTCTTTCTCCTCTTCTTTCTTGCTAGTCTTTCTCTTTTTTTCTCTTTCCATAATCCTTCCATGATTTCCGTTCGCCTTCCTCTTCTTCTATCTATTTTACTTCTCTCTTTTCTGCTTATTTTCTCTCTTTCTATTTCATTCATTCTTACTTTAACTCTCTTTCCCTGTCCATTCTTCTTTGTTTCTGTCTTTCTCTCTTGTATTTCTCTTTGTTTACTTTCCATATTTATTCCTTAATATTCTTTCTTTACGCACATTTTACTCTTCTCGTTTCTTTTTAGTTCGGAAGACAGAAACGAATGAAAATATACTCTTGGATTAATGATGATAATCATAACGTTTAAAGCTCCTTTGAAATGTTGATATGGTTGTGATATAGATATAATGATATCCTTAGATATAACGCTAAAACGTACATGCCATTTTGAAAGGCATTAGCAATTTTCTATCACGGCACTCTCCTTCTGAATGCTACAGTGACGAGAATCTAATTCAGTTTCAGGATTTCTTTTGTGACACTGAAGATATTATCTTGAAAATGGTTTCAGCTACATGATTATTATTGATTCTAAGGCCGAAAGTACTGGTCGAAAAACCTTCGAAAATGTACTGAGTTAGTCTTCGTTTTTGCTTTCTTTAACTTCCAGCTTCTCTTTTAGCAGCTTTTATTAACAAAATAAAACATTAATATTAGTTCGTTTTTTTTTTGTTTTTTTGTTTTCTTTTTTGTTTAATTGGAAGTTATCTTGAATTATAATTGCGCTCTTAAAGTTGATACATTATCGTGTGTTCAGTATGTGGAAAATGGGCAAAATCTGCCTACGCGTTATTAACTTATTTGAAGTGGACTAAGCGTATTTTGCAGTTAACTCAAATTTTATTCATGTCAGCAGAAAAAGAAAGATAAGACAATTTACACGGGTTATTGTAGTTAGAATAGCGATATTTTTGTTTCTTGAATCTTTTTAAGTGCTAATCTAACCTTCTGCGCTCAATGGCTATAATCGATGGAAAAGCTTTTTTTTTCAGATTCCAGTTTCTTTTCAATGGTAGAAGTAGACGCCTATTGAATATTGAAGACGGAGAATTTAGATACCATAAAAAATATCAAATCGAATCATCTATTTTTTTTTTCTCAAGAGGTTCAGTAAATGCCAGCTCTGACTTTTCCAAAGTTCTTTACCCAAAGATATAAACGTTATGGAAGAAATAAAATTCACATTCAATATTTCTTTGCAGTTGCATACACTAAAACATAAATTGCTTGTGAATTACAGTAACCAAAATAAAAGAATCATGGCATTTTAAAGAAAAAAACCCCCAACAAATCAATCAGCAGACGGCGCAGGCGCAGGCGCAGACTCTGCCCTTTTACAGCTATTTATTAAGATTATCTAAGTTTCATCTTAATATAGAACGCAGAGTAGTTGAACTTTAGACACCAGTTGTAGTCTTTGAAGTCAGCGTGTTAATCACTGTTCTACGGCGTGGTTACACTTTATATTATATTTATTTATTGTAAATTTTAAATGTATAGCCACAAATTTTAAGTTTAGAAGGTTAAAATTGAAATAACAAGCAATAAAATATACTAAAGCAAACACATAAGATTAAGTGCTCAATGTCATTTCCTATCCACTGAATGTTTAAGTCAACCAAATAGTTGATGACGACCATTCTTAGCCTATGAATATCTATGTCAGAATCTTTGCAGATGATACAGGAAATAGGTCTCAAAATAACCCCATGGTTGATGAAGAACATTCTTAGCCTAACTATGAATGTCTATGTCAAAAGCGTTTCCGATTCTATAGGTATACATAGACGGAATGACATGGAACACAAATTCAACATCGTCTCGCGAGAGTTCTAAGAAATGAGACTTTGTATATAAATTTTCAAAAACAAAAACTATGATCTGGAATTGAAATGAAATCATTACGGGTACCTCTTTGAACAAGTTATTGGTCACGTTAAACTCTATATCATATCATAGAACAGATTTAAGATCATAACTTGAGTTTTTAGATTAATATTTAACATGTTATGTAGTTTTGACATTTGGCAAAGTTCTTTGTGATTCTGTAGCGTCATTCCATAAGATATATTGAAAAGTCGTCTTCTATAAGACCTGGGGTATTTATTCGCTTCAAGCAATTTTTAATCATTGATTGGAGAAACACGGTTGTATATAGCTTATTATTTAAACATCTTTAAACGAGTTGTGGGCCACAGATGATCTCTATATGAGATCATGGGTCAGACGAGGTTATTTAAGATCATAACTTGAGTTAATATTTTTATATCTTGCGGTGCTGGACAAAACTAACCCAAGTTCAGCCTATCCTATATTTAATTTTCTAATGTCCTATTCGTCGCCTTTGTATTGGGTTAACAATATTTGTACCAGGTGTGATTTACACCGCACAAGTTCAAGTCAGATTTAGTTAATCCGCTGTTAGGAATATATATATATCCATCTTTGTGACCTCTAGGAACACATGCCTGCAAATTATATTTTCCTATCTGGCAAGTCCTGGATATGACGATAAACTGCATCTGGCAGCAAGGCCTATGATCGGAAGATTAGAAGTTTTAAGGAGCCTGAAATGACCTCTTAATTGCTGTTGTTCCCATGTACACCTTAATCTGGGGTGGTAGCACCTGTTAGTGTCCCAGCTATGAAAGTATAAATTACATTTAATAGTAAAAATACCAGCAGTACATCTTTATATAAAAAACGACCGACAGACAATAAATGACCATCAATACATTTTATCTGTAGTTCAAGTGTTACCATTGCGTTCAAAATATATTTATTTGAAGCCATAAAAGTGTGTTTAAATTTCGACATTAAATAATCCATAGTAGTTGATATTCCGCTAAAGAAAATCAGCGAAATCGTATCCGAATCCTATATGAAATTTCAGGATATTTAATTAGTATAGACTAAACGTTTCAAATACCTTGGTGTAAGGATTATTGATAACAAATTTAGTATAGGAGACAAGGAAATTGAATATAGGATAGGCTGAACTGTGGTTAGTTTCTCCCAGTACTACAAACTGCTATAAAACCAAAAGATTAACTTGATTCATGTTCTTAGATTTCCCCGTGAAATTGGGACTTTCATATGGATGTTATGAATGGGGGCCAAATCCGCCCAGGAATATCTAAAGTACCAGTTGTATACAATCGCTTTCTCAAAAAAAAAAAAAAAAAAATCGTTACTTAAAGTGAATGGAGCATGTAGGTCTTAGCGAGAACCAGCCTTCTTCGAAGCTCATAGACTTGCGGAACAGAATCACAAAGAAGTGAACTAAATAACAGAAATCATATTACTTGGGGACTTCCAGCAACAGAAACAACTAAAATAGAACGCAACGAGAAAATTATGACATAATCAAGACGTAGACATATCAGTATTTTGAACAAACTTTTAGTAAGGAAACTCCCATCAATACTGAGAAGAGTGGTAACAAATAATACGCTTGAGAAAAAGATTTTACTGAAAAAGTGATTTAAGAAACATTCGGTATTCATTGACCGTGCATTCTTTCTTTCTTTCTTTCTTTCTTTTATCGCCCCTCTTTCTATCATTCTTTCTTTCTTTCTTTCTTTCTTTTATTTCCCCTCTTTCTCTTTCCATCATTCTTTTCTTTCTTTCTTTCTTTTATTCCCACTCATTATCCTTCCATAATTTTTTCGTCCCTTTCTTTCTTTCTTTCATTTGCCCTCTTTCTTTCTTTCTTTCTTTCTTTCTTTCTTTCTTTCTTTCTTTCTTTCTTTCTTTCTTTCATTTCCCCTCTTTCTTTCTTTCTTTCTTTCTTTTATTCCCCCTCTTTCTCTTTCCATCATTCTTTTCTTTCTTTCTTTCTTTTATTCCCACTCATTATCCTTCCATAATTTTTTCGTCTTTTTCTTTCTTTCTTTCATTTCCCCCCTTTCTTTCTTTCTTTCTTTCTTTCTTTCTTTCTTTCTTTCTTTCATTTCCCCTCTTTCTCTGTCTATCATTCTTTCTTTCTTTCTTTCTTTCTTTTATTTCCCCACTTTCTCTTTCCATCATTCTTTTCTTTCTTTCTTTTATTCCCTCTCATTATCCTTCCATCGTTTTTTCGTCCCTTTCTTTCTTTCTTTCTTTCTTTCTTTCTTTCTTTCTTTCTTTTATTTCCCCGCATTATCTTTCCATCTTTCTTTCTTTCCATCTTTCTTTCTTTCTTTCTTTCTTTCTTTCTTTCTTTCTTTTATTCCCCCTCTTTCTCTTTCCATCATTCTTTTCTTTCTTTCTTTCTTTTATTCCCACTCATTATCCTTCCATAATTTTTTCGTCTTTTTCTTTCTTTCTTTCTTTCTTTCATTTCCCCCCTTTCTTTCTTTCTTTCTTTCTTTCTTTCATTTCCCCTCTTTCTCTGTCTATCATTCTTTCTTTCTTTCTTTCTTTCTTTCTTTTATTTCCCCACTTTCTCTTTCCATCATTCTTTTCTTTCTTTCTTTTATTCCCCCTCATTATCCTTCCATCGTTTTTTCGTCCCTTTCTTTCTTTCTTTCTTTCTTTCTTTTATTTCCCCGCATTATCTTTCCATCTTTCTTTCTTTCCATCTTTCTTTCTTTCTTTCTTTCTTTCTTTTATTCCCCCTCTTTCTCTTTCCATCATTCTTTTCTTTCTTTCTTTCTTTTATTCCCACTCATTATCCTTCCATAATTTTTTCGTCTTTTTCTTTCTTTCTTTCTTTCTTTCATTTCCCCCCTTTCTTTCTTTCTTTCTTTCTTTCTTTCATTTCCCCTCTTTCTCTGTCTATCATTCTTTCTTTCTTTCTTTCTTTCTTTCTTTTATTTCCCCACTTTCTCTTTCCATCATTCTTTTCTTTCTTTCTTTTATTCCCCCTCATTATCCTTCCATCGTTTTTCGTCCCTTTCTTTCTTTCTTTCTTTCTTTCTTTGTTTCTTTCTTTTATTTCCCCGCATTATCTTTCCATCTTTCTTTCTTTCCATCTTTCTTTCTTTCTTTCTTTCTTTTATTCCCCCTCTTTCTCTTTTCATCATTCGATTGTTAATTTTCGTTCTTTCTTTATTCGCGATTTAATTGTTTTTCCCGCCCTTACGATTTCAATCTTAATATTTGTTCACATTATTCTGTTATTTGTTTTTTTCTTTTTTGTCTTGTATTTCTTCTCTTTCTCTTTACTTTAAAATGTTTTGATTCTATATTCTTTTTTCCCCTGATTCTTCGGTCATATATCCCGTCATTCCTTTTCTGGTCATTATGTAAATAACCAGAATTGATAGCCATTTACAGAACTATCAAAGCATGCTTGACAAATTTCATCTATATTACGGCTAATGCATTTCTGTTTTTTATTTCTTTTTTTCTTCTTCCTCAGAATTTGGTACACATCTTAACTCAGAATTCATTTAAGGAAAAAAAAAAACAATGATGGTATGAAATCAATATCGCAATGAAAATATTTTGTAGTTTATCTCAAATAGAAACGTTAAATAAACAGATGAATGAACCTCTGGAGTTAAGAAAAAAAAGTTAAAAGAAAGAAAGAAACGCAGAACTAGATAGAGAAAATAGAAAGGTAAAAAAAAAGGGGAGAGAATTAAGAAAATGAGGATTCACATTCGACGAAAAGGCGGGAATAGACAAAAAGAGAAAACGCTACAAATTAGGAATAAAAGCCAAAGAGGAATAACAATAGAAGTAGAAAGAATAAGAAAAAGACAAAATAAAAGAGAAAGGGAAGCGTAGTGAGGACCAAAGAGGATAAGAGAGGGTGTGAAGTGAAAAAGGAAAAAGAGAAGCAAGAAGGTAGAAGAGAGAAAAAGAGAAAAGAATGAATGAGCGGCGTTAGGAATGCAGAGCCGATGAGATTGAACAGGTGGCCAGAGAAACAAAAATGAAGGAGACGAATAGAGAATGAGATATAAAACGAAAGAATGAAGGCCAGAAGAGAAAAATGGAAGAAAGCCATGTTTGGAGAGAAAGAGACAGAGAGAGAGAGAGAGAGAGAGAGGAATAGATAGCGAAACAAGGTGAGTTAAAAAGAAGTAAAGTAAAAAAAAAAAAGAAGAGAGTGATAAAGAAGTCGAGAATTGACGGAGGCAAGAAGCGAGAAGGCAGAAAATGAAGGGCATTGAAAAAGACGAAAGTAGAGAGAGGGAAACGGGAAGCGATAAGAGATGCAAGAGATAGTAAAGCGTGAAGAGAGAGCGAGGGAAAGAGAAGAGGAAAGGATAAAAATAAAGAGAAAGAAGAAAAGAAAGAAAAATAGAGAGAAGAGGCAAAGAGAGGAATCAAACGATAAAAAAATGATCATTCTGTAAGAATAAAGTTGAGATGGCTGACAAAAAGTAAGGACCGATATTTTTTGTAACTGAGAATCAGAATTTCCTTGTCTGCTTTCGAAATAAGTTCTTCGCATGAATTGGTCACTTTCAGGCTAAGACGACGTGTGATTTGACCGATAAATTCAACCAACCGCATTAATCACGGCTCAGACTTTCAATGCCCTTCATGTAACTCTTAGTATTGCTTGAATATCTTTCATCGACAAGGCCGAATTGAACACGTTTTTTTCTTTTTTTCCCCAGTATTTGCTGTTTGTTTGCTTGTTTGTTTGTTTGTTTCTTTCTTTCTTTCTTTCTTTCTTTCTTTCTTTCTTTCTTTCTTTACCTTGTATTTGTTTATCTTTCTTTCCTTCCTTCCCAGTATTTGTTCTTTCTTTCTTTCTTTCTTTCTTTCTTTCTTTCTTTCTTTCTTTCTTTCTTTCTTTCTTTCTTTACCCTGTATTTGTTTATCTTTCTTTCCTCCCCAGTATTTGTTCTTTCTTTCTTTCTTTCTTTCTTTCTTTCTTTCTTTCTTTCTTTCTTTCTTTCTTTCTTTCTAACCTTGTCTTGTTAATACTTGTTTCCACAATCTTTTTCTTTCTTTTTTCTTTCTTTCTTTCTTCTTTCTTTCTTTCTTTCTTTCTTTCTTTCTTTCTTTCTTTCTTTCTTTCTTTATCCTGTATTTGTTTATCTTTCTTTCCTTCCTTCCCAGTATTTGTTCTTTCTTTCTTTCTTTCTTTCTTTCGTTCTTTCTTTCTCTCTTTCTTTCTTTCTTTACCCTGTATTTGTTTATCTTTCTTTCTTTCCCAGTATTTTTTCTTTCTTTCTTTCTTTCCCAGTATTTTTTCTTTCTTTCTTTACCCTGTATCTTTCTTTCCTCCCCAGTATTTGTTTTCTTTCTTTCTTTCTTTCTTTCTTTCTTTCTTTCTTTCTTTCCTTCCCAGTATCTATTCGTTCTTTCTTTCTTTCTTTCTTTCTTTCTTTCTTTACACAGTATTTGTTTATTTTTCTTTCCTTCCTTCCCAATATTTATTCTTTCTTTCTTTCTTTCTTTCTTTGTTTTTTGGCATTTGAATTTTCTTCTTTTTTCCTACTTTTAAACTTGACTTACTTAATCTTTGTTTGTTCATTTATTTCATCAATTCTTTATTTGTTGTAATTTTCCTCATTTTAATATTCGTTTCCTTAAAATATTTCTTTCTTTCATTGTAACTTTTTCGTCTTTTTGGCATGAGTTTGTTCAGCCATTTCCTTTCTTCCTTTCTTTATTTTAACATTTTCGACTTTTTTTCATTTGTTTATTCAACCATTTTATTTCTTTCGTTCTTTCCCGTAAAGAATTTCTTTTTACATATTCTTAACATTTATTTACTTTCCCCCATCACGCTCTATGGCGTCTGACTGAAAATTCGCATCTCCACAGAAATCCATGAGAAATTTTCCTGCAGAAAATATCCCTATGGTCTCCTACCCGATTTTCCGAACTCGTTTTTCTCTTCTTCCTTTTCTTTAATGAGCAGTTTTCATATCAAAGATGGCTTCTTACTTCACATGAATTGTGACAATGGCAACACAGAAATGATTTTCTAAATTCGTGAACAGTCAATATCTGAATATCGATTACAATAGCCGATAGCATAATGATTTTCTAAACATAGCTTAGATAGGGTCAAAGGCCGATCGTACATGGCATCCAGTGAGGATAGAACTCGCTATTCAGTCGTAAATGATCTAGCAAGACAAACTCGTTTACCATTACACCACGCCAAAGTGCCCACTGTTGATTTTCTGAAACAATACTCACTAGCCTGAAATTTAAACTCTGACAAGTTTGAGAGCAAAAAAAAAAAAAATCTACCGCTGCACAATTTTGGAATCGTGGGACAAGAACACAACAGAGCCCTTGTTTCTTCATAAACTAAATATTGTCAACATTTTGAGAGATAATGTCATTCAATTTTAATCGTTTAAATGTTGGCTTTCTTGTCAGCATTTCGCTCGTTTGAAGCTAAAAGCAAATAAATGAATTTTAAATGAATGCATGCATCAAATGATATGCATTATAACCAATTATGCACAAAAACACATTATATATATATATATATATATATATATATATATATATATATATATATATATATATATATATATATGAGCTTTTCTTTATTGACTGCATTTCGTCGGTAAAGCAGTTGTTTCTTTGATTGTATAATTACCGTTATGTCTAGATTTGGTCATGATTTCTTGGAAGTTTTCCTTTCCGGTAGAGGCTGTCTCTGGTTAGTACGGCGCCGTTAAGATGCGAACTTCACTACGTCTTTATCGAATTTATTTCCCATCTTCATTTTACGATTCCTAATTCTCTATCTGCGAGACTAGCACTCTCTCTCTCTCTTTCTCTTTCTCTCTCAATCTCTCTCTCAATCTCTCTCTCTCTCATTTTCTTTTACAGATAATTTTTTCAACAAAAACTCGCTCACCCTCTTCTTTATTTTTATTACTTTTTCGTTGCTTCCATCTTCTTTTCTTTCTCTTTCCCACTCTCCTTTCTCTCTCGATATCACTTTACTAATAAAACCGTTCTCTCTCTCTCTCTCTCTCTCTCTCTCTCTAGATTCCTCTTCTTTTCTTTCTCCATTCTTCATATTTTTCTCTCTCTATTCAGTTCCGTCCACCTTCACACTTTCTTTGTCTCTATGACAAACTTTCATCTACCTTCGTTTTGTTCTTCTACTTTCTTATCTCTTCCCTTCCTTTTTTCCTTCCTTCCTTCTTTCCTTCCTTCATTCCTTCCTTCCTTCCTTCCTTCCTTCCTTCATTCATTCTTTTTATCTCTTTCATTACCTTTGTTCCCCTTCTTTCTTATTACTTTCTTTTCTTATGTTCCACTTCTTTTTTATTTCTTCCTTTCTTTCGTTCTTTTTCTTTATCTCTTTTTTGCCTTTTGTTCTTCTTCTTTCTCATATCTTCCTTCCTTTTGTTGTATTTTATCAATTTTTCCTTCTTTATTTCATCTTTCGTTTGCTTTCTTACATCTATTTCCCTTTACTTTGTTTTTCTCTTTTTTCAGCGTCTCTATGGTGTTGTCTCTTTGTCCACCATTTTGTTAATTTGACTCTCTACTTCCACTCTCCGTTTTTGTTTTTTTTTTCTTTTTTATTCCTCTCTTTTATATTTGTTCCTTCAAATTAGCATTCCTGGTACTCCTTTAAGGATAGCAAGCGGCTGGCTCGTCGCATTCTGTGGGATTTCTTCAACGTCCTAAAATCTTTTTCCTTTCAAGTTGTATTTGATTTTTGAAGAGAAAATAGTATCAAGCGGCAAGATCTAAGGAATATGGTGGTTGTCAGACCTGGGGATGTTGTTGCATGTCCAAAAGCTGCTGCACACACAATGGTCACTGATGCAACATGTGTAATGTGATGAGACGACCACCCTCTACACACTTTCCTTCCAAAGGAACAACAGAAGTGAGTGAGAACATTATAACTTAGAGTTTATTCATGACAGAGTTCAACGTCGATATATACCAAGTTGCTTCTCTCTACGTACTTTAGCTCTGTTACCATAGCAAGAGACCCGATACTTTTTGATCAGATCTCGTATATATATATATATATATATATATATATATATATATACCTACCCAGGCAGGTAGATGTTCAATAACTCTTATTTTAAGAGGTGTCTACTCAAACACGTGTAACAACTGAACATAAGATTTATAGTAATAAAAAATCATGCCGGATAATAAATACAATGCATTTATTCCTACCACAAATATTATTTGCAGGCATGGGTTCCGGGAGGTCACAATGAGGATATATATTCCTTACGAGCGGACAATTAAGACAATTAAGAAGTTGTTTCAGACTCCTCAAAACTTCTAATCTTCCAATCAGAGACCATACTGCCGGATGTAGTACATCGTCATACCCAGGACTTTTCAGATAGGAAAATATCATTTGCAGTCACGGGTTCCGGGAGGTCACAATGACGGATATATATTCTTTACAGTGGACAATTAAGACAATTAAGAAGTTGTTTCAGACGCCTCAAAACTTCTCATTTTCCGATCAGTGGTTTTGCTGCCGGATGTAGTTTATCGTCATACCCAGGATTTTTCAGATAGGAAAATATCATTTGCAATCATGGGTTCCAGGAGGTCACAATGACAGATATATATTCTTTACAGCGGAAAATTAAGACAATTAAGAAGTTGTTTCAGACTCCTCAAAACTTCTCATTTTCCGATCAGTGGCCGTGATGCCGGATGTAGTTTATCGTCATACCCAGGACTTTTCAGATAGGAAAATATCACTTGCAGTCATGGGTTCCGGAAGATCACAATGACGGATATATATTCTTTACATTGAACAATTAAGACAATTAAGAAGTTGTTTCAGACTCCTCAAAACTTCTCATTTTCCGATCAGTGGCCGGGCTGCCGGATGTAGTTCATCGTCATACCCAGGACTTTTCAGATAGGAAAATATCACTTGCAGTCATGGGTTCCGGGAGATCACAATGACGGATATATATTCTTTACAGTGGACAATTAAGACAATTAAGAAATCGTTTCAGACTCCTCAAAACTTCTCATTTTCCGATCAGTGGCCGGGCTGCCGGATGTAGTTTATCGTCATACCCAGGACTTTTCAGATAGGAAAATATCACTTGCAGTCATGGGTTCCGGGAGATCACAATGACGGATATATATTCTTTACAGTGGACAATTAAGACAATTAAGAAATCGTTTCAGACTCCTCAAAACTTCTCATTTTCCGATCAGTGGCCGGGCTCTCCGGATGTTGTTTATCGTCATACCCAGGACTTTTCAGATAGTAAAATAGCATTTAAAGGCATAGGTTCCGAGAGGTCACAAAGACCGATATATATTCCTTACAGCGGATTAACTAAACGTGGCTTTGCTTTCGAACTTGAGCGGTGCAAAGCACGCCTTGCATGAATATTGTTACCACAATACAAGTTCAGAGAATTGAATATAGGATAGGCTGCACTTGGGTTAGTTCTTTCCAGCACAGCAAGATACATAAATATTAATCTAAGAACTCAAGTTTGGATCTTGAATAACCTCGTCTGATCTATGATCTCAGACCATGTGGATTGAAGTGTAAATTGACCGGTATCTGAAGGCCGGTTATTTCCGGTTTATTGCGAAATTCTAATGGCTGCTGAATTGTACTAATTCTGATTGTATTTTATTGTATTTTTGTGAGTCTTTTTGTGTACAGGTTATTATTAATTATCTCAGTCATAAAATTATAACTCATAATCTTAATAATCTGGTTGGTCGTAAGTTTATGATTTTGGTATATTCTCGTCATTTATTTATTCATTTAAATTTCCGCATTCTCTGAAAACAGCCAAACTATTTTTCGATTAATGAATATAATTGTGAGAAAATATTTGTTTTAATATCGCTATGACGTGTAGTGTCCCATAAGAATTTTCTTTGAATTTAAAAGAAATATTTGTTTTCTCTTTGATATAATTTACGAAATATTCTTCCTATTTTATTATTATTATTATTTTGGCTGTTTCATTTATTTTACTTTGATAATAATGTGTGAAACTCATACGAGGTTCAAATTTTATGCAGTGCAATTCGCGTATATGCGTTTTTTTTTCTATGGACAACGTCAGGCTCTTCATCTAGGAGAAGGCAAACTTAAATAAAAGCAAATGTATAGTAAAAGCTCATTACCATCTAAATGGTCACCAATCTAGGAGAAGGAAATAGTGATTTTCCAAGCGTAGCTTGGATGTGTCAGAAGGCCGAAAGTAAGGGGCACCCAGTGTGGATTGAATTCAGTATTTAGCCGTAATTGTTCAAGCGAGACAAGCTTGCTAACCATTACACCACCTCGAGGTGCCCAGAAGGAAACTGATATAACACCAACCTTTTTGACCTCATGAGAAGATTTAAAAATATAATAAAATGACTGTAGGACTCTCTTCTCTGTCAATGAATGTTGAATGTTTCCTTATAAGGAAACGGATAATATTACTATTATTATTTATGTTATTTAATAGTATTTATAGCTATTTAATTTAATTATTAAATGTTTGCGGGTTTGGGCTCATTCGTAATATTTGTGTTTTATAATCTTCCACCCTACAATCATTTGCCCACTAACGAAATGTTGAGAGCAAGTCGCCTATCTGTCGCTGTATTTTGGGCAGGTCTCCAGAACAATTACTATCTTTAGTTCCACTAGTTCAGACCTTCACAACAAGAACCCACCATAGCTCATACACACGTCGATTTATCCTTATTTCCTATGTATTCCATTGGTAAGAATGGAACTGGAACATATTCTTCTACGGAACGGTTACTTTACGGAACAGGCTCCCGAAAGAGTCGTTACCCGATCACTACGATCTGGATCTCTTCAGGTAACCTATGCTACATATGTTCAAAACATGCACCTTTCACTACCTCTTTTACGCCCTTAAAACGACACAGTATATTAAGACTCTACCTTGAATAGCTCTTGGTCCTTGTATTGAATGAAAAATATATTCAAATATATTATTCATTTCGTTTATTTTTTATTTATTTTTTGTTGAAATTACATTGGATGTAAAATAGATAGCTACCTTGTAATTAATTAAGTGATCGATTAATTCATTAATTGATTAAATAGTTAATAATAGATATTAAACATACCATAATCAAATGAATTCTGATTCATTTGATGACTACCAACAGCAGCAACAACCAAAATAGATAGCATATGGAAATCGAAGAGAAAATAATGATATAATCAAGATTTTGACGTTCCACAGCACTTCAAATAAAAATTTAGGAAGGACCCCTCCCCATCAGTACTGGAAAGATCAATAACAGCTACTATTTTATGATAGATTTTATAAATTTCAGTCGAAAACAGTATTGAGTACTCGATCAATGTATGTCAAATGTTTCCTTGTAGGGAAACGGCTATATTACTATAGCTATCACCATTTCATCCCACAAGTGCAAACACTCAGTAAATAATTCAAAATAAAATTACAAATGAAAATATTGCCCTAAATTCTCTAAATCAATAAATCGTAAACTTTTATTTATTCTTTTTTAAAATAATAACACATTTAAGGTTAAATTTAATTTCTTTTACGGGAAAATAACTAAATGCTTAGTGTTTTTTAATTAAATCATTGGCTACTGTCACAGCCATTGTTATCCTGGCTACAAATACTACTCGTTTCTGTTATATTAAAACAAGTGAAATATTATCCTGGCAAACTCTCATGAAATTCATATAGAATGCCAATGTAAATATAAAGCAATTTTTTCATGACAATTAATAATAGATATTAAACATGCCATTATCAAATGTTACTGCTGATGTTGGCTGAAATCAATCTGCTGTTTTGGTCGCTTCGAAATGGTCGTAGAACTATTAGTGTTCATAATTCATTTCCGTACTACCAACAGCAGAAACTATCATGAAATTCATATAGAATGCCAAGTTTCAGTTATCTGTTTGGATAAGTCTTGTTCGTATGTCCATCGTCTTTGTCATGTTGAATTGATAATGTTAATTATATTTTATGAATATGTCCTGAAGATGGTTTATTAGACTTAATCGTCCGACATTGACATTATACTAACATTAAAACAGCATAATTGCATATAAGGATTTTTGTTTGTTTTTTCCGTATATTTTTCTTCATAGAATGCCAATGTAAGTGAAAAGCAATTCTTTCATGACAACATGTATATTAAAATAGCAATAACTAACTAAAAAGAAAAAAAATCAAGTCTACTCCTGTCATCAAGGGATATGGCACAAAGAAAGAAATTATCTAAGAAATTGTTTTTTTTTTCATAAAATGTCAGAAATATTTTTAATTCAATATTTTCATATTATTTTTGCTTTTTTTTTGAGTAGTCTTTTACTTTTCAATTTTACCTGACGTAGTAAAATTTGTTTCTGATCTTTTGTTTAGTAATTCTGTTAATCAATTTTAGCTTCTAAAATAATAAAAAATAATAATAAGATAATAAAAAAAAAACACGCAACAGAAAAATTGCCAAAATATTTCCGACACAAAAAAAATCCACTAGGTATACAGAGAAAGCATAAATGCCCCTTAAAAGGCTATTGCTTGCAAAGTAATCGCATATACGAAACCGCTGTAAAAAAAAAAGTTAGCAAAAAAATATGCAAGTACCATGGAAATAGAGAATATTCGCATACAAACAAATACAACTTCGTCATTGCTCACATATTCACAGCATCCTTCTGTAGAGCTACTATATTTTTAATCCATGAGAAGAGTGTCTAGCATTCACTGTCATATAAAAAGTTTGATAATATTTACATAACAGTTCAATACTTATTTGCTTCTAAGTTTTCCAACTTCTTAATACGTTGTTTAGCATTTGGAAGACATTTTTAACTATGCAAATCCTCCTTCAGAATTGACTGTTGCCTTTTCCGTTTTCTGTTAAAAGACTTCACATATATGTAAATTTTCGTGTTTATCTCCAATTAGTAGTTCATCCCCTGAGATATTCCTTTTGCGGGTAATTGTACATACTGTCTCCTTAGAGTGGATGTTTAGTCACACAACCATATAGTATAAGTTCAAGTGCCCTACGAGACTGGCATCCCACTCTCACCCTTTCACTCCTAAATGTAGCCGTCTCTTCTACTCCAATAGCTTCATGTCTCGCATCTCTCGCCTGTAGAACTCCCTTCCCTATTCCAGTTTCCCTGAGAGCTATAATCTCCAGCTATTCAATTGTAATGTCAATCGACATCTCCAGTTGCCTTGATTTATCCACTATCCTTCTCCTCACCCTCTCCTCTATCATTCCTATCTGATCTTGCTCCAAATTTTCTGTAACCCCTTCCGTCCTAGTGACTTCTCGCCTTGCTTGGGGTGAAACGCTTAAAAAAATAAACAAATAAAAATAAAAAAAGGTGTTCCTGCAGTTGCCTTTCAAGACCGTCTCCGGTAATAACGGGGACTAGCAGCATGGCCGGGCGTTGCCGGGGCTTGATTCAAAAATCGTACGACTCATACAGCAATCGCTATCACTTGACTTAAAATATTTTTGCCATTCCTTGCCTTTAAAGGAGTGCCGTTTGCAATGCTGATGTTGCTACATGCCTTACTTCTAGCTTATCTCACGCTGCAAATTTTTTATTAGCTCTATACTAAACATTAAATCTGTTACGAAAAAAGAACTAAACAAAATGAACACAAAACGATCAGCTTTAAAAAAGGACTCGTAACTGGAAAAACCGAATGAAAAAAGAATGTTAACAACAAATACTTTTTCACATCCAACCCAGTTCTGCGGAATCAAAATCAACGTTCAGTTTAAGCAAGCGAATGAGCCAACTGGAGTAAAATGCCACGGAGATTTAAATTTTTCCCACTAGTGACGAATGCAGCTATTGATTTTTTTGTATGCTAGCATGCTAGTTAACATTCGTGTAAGTCAGCTGTTGGCTCTCACGCTGGCCAACAGAATCTTCCTGCCTATTCGTGGCAGCCAGCTATAGGCTCTCGCTCTGGCCAGTACAAAATGGCCGCAAACAACATAAAAACTGCCGTAGATGCACGAAAAAATCTATTATTTCCACTATCGATGGGAGTTGGGAAATGCAAAGTCGGTCTTGGCCTTCCCGCTAACTTGGATCATGTGCATATAAATTTTGGTGCAAATCCGTCGAAAATTGCGGCAGTGCATTCGTTATACACACACATCCTGCCTTTGATAGATAGAGATCAAGAATATACTAATTTAAGACAACAATTAAGCGAAACCATGAAATATACGAGTTACTCTTTTTTCTCCTTATTTTCCGCTCTCTATCCCATACTAAAACACATCAATGATGGAAAATAGATATTTGACGTAGCACGGACTCCTTCCTTGAAAACACATTTAATTAACTCGTGATGATTCATTCAGATAATGATTATATATCAATATCTATCTATCTATCTATCTATCTATCTATCTATCTATCTGTGTGTGTGTGTTCAGTGTATTTGTCGCCGTCGTTCAAAAATTCAAGGCGTCGCACAAATTGAAAACATCCATTGTCTCAGGGAGACTGCTTATTATTTCCACTTTTCGCGAACTTTGATTAAATTTCCACGACACTATTCATATCTATCTATGTATCTATCTATCTATCTATCTATTTATCTAAGTCTATTCATATCTGCAAAGAATTTGTCTAAGTTTATTCATAACTATGTACAATCTATCTTTCTAAGTCTAATAATATTTATGAAGAATCTCTCTCTCCCTCTCTCTCTCTCTCTGTCTGTCTGTCTCTCTCTCTAGATATATATATATATATATATATATATATATATATATATATATATATATATATATATATATATACGTCTAAGTCTATTCATATATATGAAGAGTCTATCTCAGATTATTAATATCTATGGAGAGTCTGTTTATCTAAGTCTATCCATATCTATGAAGAATCTTTCTCTCTCTGTCTCTCTCTCTACACACACACACACACACACACACACATATATATATATATATATATATATATATAAGTATCTATCTATCTATCTATCTGTTCAGTATATTTGCATCTATCCGTCTATCTAGAATCATATCGGAAGAACATTCAGAAAGTAAATTGTGGCCAGAGGTCATAGGAAATTCAAATCAAACATTTTAATCCTTCAAGTATCGATTGGATAATCGTCATTTATGAAAATAATTGTTTGGCTACGAAAAGATTCATTAATGTCGATATTCAAGAATTAGGTGTTTTTTCTTTCTCTTTCTCTTTCTTTTTTTTTCTCCCTCTCCCCTCCTTCTTTTCAATTATTTTCCCGATTATTTTTCTGGGAACTCATGCCCTACGTCACACTTGAATACAGAATTTCATTTCATGATAAACATTTTTTCTGCATTTTTTTAAAAACTTTTCCTCCTTTATTTATTTTTTTTTTACTTTTCTTTTGTTGTCTTTTTCTTTCCTTATTCTGCCCTATAATTTTTTTTCCTATATTTTCAATACTCATCCCTTATCTTCTACGTTTTTGTGATTTGGAGGGACCGAGGCTCGAGAATTTTTCTATTTTTTTCGACCCGTTATTTATATTATATTTTTTTTTTATTGCAATATATTTTTTGTTTTTATTTTTAATGTTTCTCTCGGATAGTTTCGTTCTCCTTTGCGGATAATTTATTTTTTCTTTCTATTTATTTTTAATCTTTGAAGGTTTCATTTCTACTCCCAGTTCTCTTATCTTCTTCTTTAGCGAATTGTTTGCTCCCATTTTCTGGTCTTGTCTTTACTCAAACATTAAATCTCATATCGATTTGTTTTTCTGTCTTCTGCTTTCATCGCTTTTCCCGCCAATAAATCACATTTCATCACACCCTGGACAAACTTGCACAAAAAAAAAAAAAAAAAATTAGTCATTTACTACACTGTCACTTCCCCGCAAGCAACCCATGCAAAATTTCTAGCGAAGCCGGATTTCTGCCACGGAATATCTCTAAAAAAAAGTAGGAAGTTGCAATAAATGGTACAAGTACTTAAATGAGACATTTTTATTGTTCATCTATTCACGGTGGAATTATCATTTTTGTCGTTCATGTCATGTCATGATAGCGGAAGTAAACCATTCGTACGTAAAATTAATGATTATCCAATTCTAGTCTATCTCAGATATACTTCAAGGATTTCAAATCTTCGATTTTTATTCGATGATGTGAGTACCTCACCTAGTCGGGCGTTTATATAACTTCCTGTCATCTGGTTGCACATGTCCTAATTTCAGCTGGTTAACAATTTATCGGCGCAGCCACCAAGATTATTAGAGGCCCGATTCTGTTCTTGATGGCTATGAGGATACCGTGTAGTCTCGAAGTCAGCTACCTCTTCCGATGCTCTTCTGTGAAACCGAATAGAGAGATGAATTTTGTTATCACTTAGAGTTCGACCCAGTACATATTAGGCTCAGCACAGATCAACTCCGCTTAGATAAAACCTTCCTGGTTGACAATAAATTCATTGTAATTAAGAGTCGGGAAGCGATATTATGAAAACACGAGACTTGAAACTTCGCCTGGCACTGGGAACGGTCCCTGTGCTGGTAGTATCACGGCTGTGGACCTTCTCTGACCAGCTTGGACCAGCTCTGACCAGCTTTGACTTTGTGTCTCAACCTGACTTAGGTGGCGGGTCAAGTAAATCTGTACAAAACAATTTGTTCACTCCAATATTGTGTCAGTTACTGTCAGTCTGTCGTCTAATACGTGGTCATAATATTTTCCGTCTGAGGTGTGTGAGAGACTGTGTAAAATTATTTCTAGCGGTCTTGTTTATATACATATATATATATATATATATATATATGGGGAGGTGTTCAGCATTTTTTTCGTTTTCACGCTTACAATGCAGGTGTGAGGTGACGCAGTTCTACATCTGGTGGTCGGGACTAACTCCACGCCAAGACTCTGTTACAGCCTCTTTTTACGTCCGGTGTGAACTTGAGACGAAACTTATTCAAGTACGATACAACATAGTTTCCCTCGCTCACGGTTTGAAAATACACGAGGAACAAAAATTCAACAAATACTGATGTGATCAAAATGACAAAGTACTGCACGAAATGAAGCGTTTTATTAAAATCATGGTTGAACAGAGAACTCATCAGTCGAAATTTAGTAATCAAAACAACTGTAATAATATTGTCGTATCCTGTCGGCACTGCCACATTTTCTTAAAAACAACTGGAAGAAAAACTTTAACAAACGTTGTTGTAAAAATAATTCAGCAGATAAAATGGCCTCAAAAGCAACAAAAATAAAATAAGTGTTCCGCACTCCATATGTTATGACCATGGTGTAGTATGTGTTCTGCAGCTAAGAAAACCTTTGTGCCCGATTCTACATGGGGGCTGGGTAAAAATTGGTTAATGAACCAAGTGTCGCTTTTGGGTACACTACTTTAAATAACTGACTTTATATCGCATCACGATCCAGTCGGAGCGTCGGTAAATACCCAAGTGTTACCCGGGCTAGAGAGTATTAACATATTGTAGTATCTGTGCCTGGACCAGCTAGCCAAACTTTGCACCCGATCCCGTCAGGTGGGGGCTGGGTAAAAATTCAGATTACGCGCTCGGGTACCCCACGTTAAATAACTAACCTAGTGTCGCACCTCGTCTCGGTGAGGAGTCATGGGTAAATCGCCCAAGTGTTCCGTGGTCCAGAGACTATGAAAAAATTGTAGTATCTGTTCCGCTGCCATGACCAGCTAAGACAAGCTTTGTACCCGATCCGCGCAAGCGGATTCTGGTTAAAAGGTAAGCAATATTTTGACCAATGAAACGAGTGTACGTGCTCGGGTATACCACGTCAAATAACTGACCTTGTGTAGGATCTCGTCTCGATGGGGTAGGCATGAGTAAATTTTTCGCGGTCCAGAGTCCCTGATCATATTGTAGTATCTGTTCCGCTGCCATGACCAACTATGCACAAGCTTTGTGCCGGATCCCGCGCAAGCAAGGTCTGAGCAAATTGGAACAATGACCAGCTTGTACGCGTTCGGGATCCCCACGTTAAATAACAGATATTGTGTCGCATCCAGCCCAATGGAGGAGGTGATATGACAAGCTTTTCGCGACCCTGCCGTGGGATACGTTTCATCTCTCAGTTTCGTCTCTGTTTTTGGGCAGAGTGCAATTCAGTTGTTGCTCTGTCTGCGGACAGAGTAGCATTTGAGGAAAATAATATTTTCAGGTGCCCGGACCTGGGGAGCATCTGCCCAAGGCTGCACACTCTAATTACACTAAAGAGTGAGATCGGTGCTGGCTCTTTAATGTCATCGCAACTGACGGTTGCGGGGCTTGGGGAATTTTTATACTTGGCTGAAGTGGCTTGGAGAATTTGTGTATCTGGCTCTTGGTTTCCCCATATAAAACTCAGTGGGAAGACTCTTATAAATACTATTGTCCCACGTCCCAGATGGCTACGATCATAGTGTAGCATCTGTTCCACAGCCATGACCAGCTAAGACAAGCTTTGTGCCCGATACCGCGCAATCGGTCGCTGGGTAAATGTTGGCTTATGACCCTTGTGTCGTATTCCGTCCCAGTGGGAGAGGAGCAGTCATGGTTAAATACCCAATCGTTCTGCGAAGCTGGCGCGGGATGCGTTTTATCCCTCGGTTGCGTCACTGTTTTCGGGCAGAGTGCAATACAATTTTGGCTCTGTCCATGGAGAGAGATGCAGCTGAGGAAAATAAGACTTTGAGGTGAACGGCGCGGGGGAACAGCTGCTCGATGATGCACCTTCAAATTGCACTGGAGAGGGGGAACCGCAGTCGCTGCCGATGCCAGCATAACTGACTGTTGCGAGGACATTGGCAATTTTTGTACTTGAGCCGAATGTAGGTGCTCTGGTTTCGTCACATCTCTTTCAGTGGGGAGGCTTGGGTAAATACCCGTGAGTTCCGTGGTCAAGATGACTAGGATCAAAGTGTAGTATTTGTTCCAGCAGTCGAGAGTCAGCCCACGGCCCTATCTATCAGGGAAAGTTCCAGCTAGCCAGTTATCATCATCTGCAGCTTGACATCCACCGTCTCGCCCGTAGCCCCTTCCTGCTCCGACCAACCTCGCCAGCAGTAATGATATGCAATACAATGTACTTTGAGGACAACGCTCTTCAGCGACCACAAAACGGTCCTTTTCTTGGCAATGCAAAAACAAAACTGTTCTTTTCGAGACAAAGCTCTTCAGCGACTACAAAACTGACATTGCAGGGCAAAGCTCTTCAGCGACCACAAAACTGTCCTTTTCTGGTCAACGCTCTTCAGCGACCACCAAACTGTCCTTTTCGGGACAATGCTCTCCAGTCACTATAAAACTGTCCTTTTCAGGACAATGCACTTCAGTAAACATAAAACTGTCTTTTTCTGGACAACGCTCTTTAACGACCACAAAACTGTCCTTTTCAGGAAAACGCTCTTCAGAAACCACACAACTGTCCTTCTTAGGACAATACTATTCTTACCCTCTATATGAGCTTGAAAAAGTTAGTTTTGCCTTGTGCACTTAGAATTAGTTTTGTTAATGTATTTTCTTCAACAAAATTAAACTGGGTTATATATATTTTACTCAAGTTTTCGTTTCGTCTGTTGCTATCTTTCGTTATCTGATGGTACTGTGGGCCGATATGCCAACCAGAGTACCATCATTGCAGAGACTAATAATAATATACGACTAAAATTTTTCATATGTAAATTAATTTTTTATTCATTTCAGGATTTTTCATTATTCGACTAGTGGAACATATTTTAAAACTTTTTTTAATACCAGACAAGTATTAATTTTGATTATTTTAAATTTATTGATAAAAATGTCAAATGCAATATGTGCTTACCCTTCGTATGAAAATGCAATTTTTGATTTGGCAATTTATAATAATTTACATCAAATTTTGCAACTGTGACCGGGCACTAAAAGGTTAATATCAGCCTGAAGGTGTGTGATGTTGGAAGCTTTCTCCAAACGTGGAACATCTTGCGATGACATAAGAAACACTTGTTTTCCTCTAACGTTTGGAGCGTTTATATACCTTCCTGTCGTCCAATTGTCCCATGTGTGCACCACATAATCGCAGCTCTAACGACCACCCGTTGACATATCGGGGGCAGCCTCCTTTATCCTTTGAGTCACGAATCTGCATCTGGTGACTATGAAGATATCTTATAGGTTAAACTTTTGATGAATCCGCCCTTTGATGCTCAGATATAACGCCGAATGCAAAGTCTATATCTTAGGGCGAGCCCACTACATATTGGGGACACCACAGATAAACTCCTCTTAGAACTAAATATACTTATTGACATTAAATTCTCTTCAGATCAGCTGGGATTTCCGGGGCGAAAGTACAGACTGCACACAAACGACGGCGGATATTAGACAGATAAACGTATGTAGTAAGTGTTTCATTTTCACTAATCACAAATATGGTTTCACTCCCATTGGGAATTAAAACAAATCACTTTCCCCTCTCCAATTTACAGACAGAAATACCGAAATGCATGCTGGTATTTTCCTAGCCAATAAAATTGACTGGTTCTCGGTTACATCTGATTTAATCTCGGTCTGTCTTTTCTTGTCCTGACTTGATATTGTGTGTCAACCCCAATTTTTAATTTGTGAATGTTTTGCTATATTACTCCTGCTTTATTTTATTACTGTTAATTTGTTTTGTATATATTATTTGCTTCTTCTACATTATTTTTGCCCTTTTCTATTCCTTTTCATGTTATCGCTCATTGCAAACTTAGTTAATTCTGCTTGTTGAACAGTTCTGTTACTTGTTTTAAATTTCATCATGGATACTCACCCCACAGAATTTCATACACTTCTAAGAAAGAAAGCGATCTGAATAACGAGGTACCAGTGTGAATAATCCGTTGAGAAATAGATATCGTCCTTTTCAATAAAAAAAAAAATTGCGGGGGGAGGCATTTTTCATCACCTGTTCAATCAGAAAATATCATATCAGATTCAAATGAGTGAGTGAAGAAACAAAAGTTTTAACATTGTTTGTCTGTTTAATGCTGATATTTCCTTCTTTTCTTTCTACGTACTTCAAAATATTAGTTAGCTATATATCAACTCATGCTCTGCTACGTCTTACACTTAAACCACGACAGAAATGCATAGTGTTGCAATTGTGGTATACAACTGCAATAATTTAAGTTACAAACAAGATGCAATTTTTTTAAGGATATTCCTCATAACCGGCGGCCATTGCTGTAAATAGATTTATTTTCTTTATTATCTATGGATTGTACACTGTCCTTGAAAAAAATACAAAAAACATTGAAATGATTCCTTTTTGGCTGCTCCACAGTTTTCAATTCAGTGTAGACCTTGCATATATATATATTCTTTTACCTTATAATCTATGTATCGTATTGACTTTATTGGAAAAAAATTGAAAGATATGATATTGCGTTATTTACGTTTTCAAATCCAGGAAAGACTTTCTTGTATATATAAACATATTCGATTATCTTGTCATCAGTGTATCCATATTGAATTCTTAGAAAGAACTGTAGAATTTCTTTTTGTGTTATTTACGGTATTGTATTTAGGGAAATCCTTCATCTAAATATAAACATAACTGTTTATCTTATCTGTGTATCGTAGAGACTTCTTTAGAAAACTAGTAGAATGGATTCTTGTGTTATTTGAGAATTCGAATTCAGGGAAGTCCTTCTTCTGTATCTAAACATATTCGTTTACCTGACCATCTGGACTGATTTTCCAAGCGCAGCTCAGATGGGGCACAAGGCCGAAAGTATGGGGTACCCAGTGCTGATCGAACTCACTTATCAGTAGTAACTGACATAGCAACACAAGTTTGCTAAACATTAAACCACGCCGAGGTGTCCAACCTTACATCTGTATATCGCATCGCCTGATTTGGAAAAACAGTGGAATCAATTCTTATTGTGTTATTTAGAGTTTCCTATTCTGGGAAGGCCCTCTACATTTAAACATATTTTATTTTACCTTATCATCTGTTTATGACATTGCCTTCTTTGGAAAAACTGTGGAATCAGTTCTTATTGTGTTATTTAGAGATTCCTATTCTGTGGATTCCCTCTACATATAAACATATTTTATTTTACCTTATCATCTTTTTATGACATTGGCTTATTTTGAAAAACTGTGCAATCAGTTCTTACCGTGTAATTTAGAGTTTCCTACTTTAGGAGGTCCCTCTACATATAAACATATTTTATTTTAACTTATCATCGGTTTATGACATTGGCTACTTTGGAAAATCTGTGGAATCCGTTCTTATTGTGTTATTTAGATTTTCTTATTCCGGGAAGTCACTCTACATATAAACCTATTATATTTAAATTTATCATTGGTTTATGGCATTGGCTTCTTTGGAAAAACTATTTAATCAGTACTTATTGTCTTATTTAGAGTTTCCTATTCTGGGAAATCCCTCTACAAATAAACATA
>OZ010588.1:80527033-80567033 GCA_963932145.1 Acanthosepion lycidas | reverse complement strand
TTGGACAGTTTTGCTATTCCATACTCTCTCTCTCTCTCTCTCTCTCTCTCTCTCTCTCTCTATATATATATATATATATATATATATATATATATATATATATATATATATATATATATATATATCACAGCCGGAAAATGTAGGATCCGCGTGTCGGACCGGGCGATAAATGCACGCTCCGCGCCTCGGACAATGAGACACAGCATAGTGGATTAATACGTTGATTTGTGAATTTGGCCACGTTGTAATTGTGAGTTCAATTGTTGGGACGTGTAGTCCAGATTAGACCATGTCAACAGACTCGAATCATCGTCATTCCCTTTTGTATTTCGTTAGTAAGAAGTAACTTCCATTAAGACAGATATTACCCAAGAGCGTCTACTCTATGGGGAACACTCTCACGAGGATGCTTCTTCAACTTGTACAATCTTAGCCTGTTCAAATCTAGGCTCAGCTGTTAACTATCCTACATAATTTTTTTATATGTATTTACTTGCACTTACTACTTACATAAAACAACCTCTTTTAGTAATTCTCTACCTTGATGGGTTCTTGGGCCTTGTATTACGTGAACATTTAGTAAAAAAAAGAACTCTACTACTGTTTGTACAGCTTAAGGTTAGAAAAAAAGAGAAATTATTACAATAAATTATTTAAGTTAAATAAAGTTAAGATTTGAGTTTACATAATTTTGTGTCAAATGAAAAATAAATGAAACGATTTCTTTTTTAATGAAACTCATTTCGAATTATCGCTTTTTTTTATTTTTTAAATACAGCTTCTGGGTAAAAAGCATAGCAAAACGACGTTTAATAATAATTGTTCGTTTTTAATTTTGCTACTCATTTGTCAGCTATTCGAAATGAAGGATAAAAAATAAACAGGAGAATAATCCAGATATCTACAGTGTCCGTCAAAAGTATCGCCTAGATGCTGGGAAGATATGATGCTACTGTTAGCTTTGTAGATTACTAATGACTTCACGATTAAATGGCTTTCATTGTTTCCTCCATTCTTCTACACAGTATTTACGGGCATATCACGTAGAGACACCGTATCACGGCCGAAATTAAGCCCAATCAAGGCTGGTAAATGACTGGACGGGTGAACGAGAGGGAATACTGGGTGATGTTAGCGTGGGTGTGCGGGTGGTGTAATGGACAAAAGTTCGGAAGGAGAATCGGAAAATCGTTCACAAATACCCTTGGGAAACCTATGAATCCAACTCTTCTCACTCCCCCATCTATCGATTAAATAGTAGCACTTGTAACAGAAAATTATTATTAACTCAAAAGAAAAAAAAAAAAAAAAACTCTTAGAATCCCAAAATATGATCTGACTTTAAATAAGCTGCAAAAGTTTGATCAACCGTAAGAAATAAATCAATCTTGATTCATTCATTATCTAATTTTCTATCTATCTCTCTCTCTCTCTCTCTCTCTCTATATATATATATATATATATATATATATATATATATATATATATATATATATATATATATATATATCACATCCTGTTCATATGTATCTATGACTTTCTATTCATAGCTATCATATTCTGTTTATATCAATTTCATTCTATTCTAGCTAGCTGTAACATTTATATCTATCACACTCTATTCATATCTATCTATCTATTTCACCTTCTTCAATATCTATCTATCTATCTATCTATTTCACCTTCTTCAATATCTATCTATCTATCTATTTCACTTTCTTCAATATCTATCTATCTATCTGTCATATTCTGTTTATAGCTATCTGATTCTATTCATATGTATCTATAATATTCTATTCATATCTATCACATTCTTTTTGTATCTATCACATTCTATTCACATCTATCTAGCTAGCTAGCTGTAACATAGTCATATTTATTATATTCTATTCATATCTGTCTATAGTTCATATGTATATCATTTTATTATCTATCACATTCTATTCATATCTATATATCTATTACATCCTATTCCTATCTATCTCATTCTGTTCATATCTATCTATCTATCTAAGTCTGTTCACATCTATCTATCTATCTATCTATCTATCTATCTATCTATCTCAATCTATTCATATCTAACTCAGTCTGTTCATTATCTATTTATCTGACACTTGCTTCAAAAAATGGTAATGCTAGGATATGCCTTCATCAGATGCTTCCTACATTTTGGCTTTTAGAAAATTAGTCCAAGACTAATATGCACTTCCACATATGGATGTTATATTTACTTGGTACACAAGAATACCTCGTTTTTTTAAACAGAGAAATTTATATCAACCAGATAAGAAATCGAAAGATCTTACTAAGTGAAATATGACCTACGACAGAAATCGAACTAGTGTTCCATTTAATTTCGATTTCTGTCGTGAGGCACTTTTTAAGCACCCTCCAGTATCATAATTGTGTCATGTGTAATGTAAGACTGAAATTTCATCAAGTTTTTCATTCCAAATTGTAACGAAGTATATAAATTAAACTTAATAAACCTAGACATTTCTTATTAGCTGCCAAATGTGTAAAAATCTACGATCGAGAATAATTTATGGATTTCTAAATTTACCGAGCTATGCGCCTAGACATACGTCTCAACATTTTTAAATTTAGCGTTCCTCCATCTTCAACATTTCAGTCCTATGCATCATTATGATCGTCATTTACATTTATTACCATACTATAGATAGATAGACAGACAGATAGATAGATAGATAGATAGATAGATAGATAGATAGATAGATAGATAGATAGATAGACATATTGTTATGGTCCGGTTCCTTGTACGACGGTGATAGTCCAAGGTAGAACCAATAAAGAACTCGAAGGCGGATATGGAATAACACAGATATATTACAAACAGGAATATATACAGAGAGGTAGAGAAGTGTTAGTACGAACAATCAGGTTTAGTAGTAATTGTCTGAACACGACTCTGTTTCGGTCTGCCTCTGACTCGACTGACTGACTCGCTCGCTCTGACGGACTGACAGACTCCTGACGGACCTCACTCCAGACTTCAGACTGAACTCAGACTTCAAACGGAACTCTCTGCTTCCTCTTGAGGCGCAGTATTTATTACGTATGGAATAGTCCATTATGTTATTATGGATAAGTTCCCCTAACACACACACATATATATATATATATATATATATATATATATATATATATATATATATATATATATATGTGTGTGTGTGTGTGTGTGTGTGTGTGTGTGTGTGAAAAGCAGAAATGCGTTTAGCAGAATTATGGAAAATAGAGTATAATATATATTTTAAAAGAAAAAAATCCGCATTTCAACCCAAAACGTTTGCATTGTATCTTCTTATTATTATTATTATTATATATATATATATATATATATATATATATATATATATATATATATATTCAGGAAAGAAAGTGTTTCTAGTCAAAGCCTCAGACGATAGTACGGAAACTGAAGAACACGCCGTCGGTGAGATGGTACACAAAACAGCAGTGTTTAGCATCTTTGCCAAATAATGTCAATAATTCATCACAGAACTTGAAAGTCTACATTTTTATCTTTCGATATCAATGGACGATTGCCGTCCAGCAGAAATACAATCCCCGAAAGGTTTCTGTTGTATTCATCCACGTGCCCATGAGGAGGCTTGCTGTCCCTCTTTTAAGATGATGTTCGACTGTATCGAGGCCAACAGGACAAGGGAAAAACTATTGTGTAACTGATATATTGGTGCATTCATTTCATAGATAAGATTTCGTTCCATGGGAATATGGCGTTGACTATCGAAGACAAAATGAAACAAAGAGTTTGGTGACCAGCAAAATCTGGTAGACAGAGGCTGTTACTCATATTGGCGAGAAACAATTTTTTTGTTTATTGTTAAAATAGATTGAAAGAGAATTTGGAACCAATTTGATTTGACCTACTACAAAAAAATCACAATATATAAAAGATGGAAGAGAAAGATAATGCTTTCATCAAATATTTGCTAAGATTTCGTTCTGCTTCAGAGCCAGATGGAGAATTATATTTTGGAAAATTATTTCATCATTTTTTTTTTTATTTAAAAGAGCTTGCCTGTCTTGCAAACCTCTATGGTTTGCAAGACAGACAACCTCTTTTAAATAAAAAAAAGTGACTTTTAACTAGGTTTCATACCCGGGTACGTCTACCAATCAGAGTGTAGGCAACTATCTCAGCCATGTCATATACTTGTAAAATACTTTTTATAATGTGGATACATTTTGTGTAAAATAAAATAGTATTACTTCGGCTGGGGTTAATATGATCTTCCGATACTAATTTTCGTTCTCTGTGGATAATCCGAAACTTACATTTTGAGTAACCTTAATCTAGTGGGTTACCATGATTGAAGACTTGGAGAATTTGATACTCACAAGACATATTGAAGGCAAGAGGAACAGAGGAAAACAAAAAGTAACCTACCTAATGGTCTTGTGTAAATCAATGAGAGACAATGTACTTGTAGGAAATTGTGTAAAGACAAACCTTACTAAGTGTCAAAAAAGATAGGAAATTGTAGAGATCCATGACCTCCCATTTACTGAAGTGATACCGCACAACGAAGAAGAAAAAGAAAAAGATATCTAGTGACATATAATTCATCATGTATCTTCCCGGTCTTTTTAGGACGTCGGCGATCATGACCCGCCCCAACTTCCTATTCTCTGTTCCTTTAGGATTCCTACCATCTATTTGTATACAGTCCTGAGTATGACTAAAATAGATCCGGCAGCAAAGCTTCTAATTGATAGATTGGAGGTTTTGAACAGCGGCGATCCATCACTTAATTGAAGCTGTTCCTTGGTCAACCCTGACTTGGGGGTGGTAGCACCTGTTTGGGTCCCAGCTATGGGCAAAGAGTGAATCCCTAAACAAAAACAAAATCCTATGAAAGTATAAAAATACTTTTTATACTAAAGATACTAACAATACAGTTTTAATATAGAAAATTACAAACAGTAGCTATTTATCGGAGAATGACCAACAATATATTTTATCGGTAGTTGAAGCCATGAAATTGTGTTAAAAATAATTAGATTTCAGCATTAAATAACCTATAGAGATTGGTATGCCGCTAAACAAAATCAACCAACCAAACAAGATGAAAGAAGATTTACAAAGCATTAATCCATATAATATCCTACAAATTGTTGAAGGAATCAAATTGTATTCCAAAATAAACCTTCAACAAAACTACAACGTAAAACACATATATCATCACCTCTAGTAATTATGTCCACATAAATATGTATATGCACAAAAGCTGGGTATCATCTACCATGTATTCGATTGTGAAAGCAGAATAACATTTTTTATTACTTCAAAGCTTCGAATAAAATTAAATTCTAGCATTAAATGACCCATAAGGAGTCGATATCCCGTTAATCAATCACTCAATCTACTTGCATAAATTTGTTAGGTAGGTTATTCAATGTTTTCATTTGTCTGGCTTGCTAGCTTTCAATATCGGTATGATGAGAAAAGTTTGGAAACGAATATTCTGTGAAATCCAAAAAAGAAACCTTCTAAAATATGTCTGGTGACATATGATTCTTCATGTGCCTTCCGGTCCCTCCAGAATGTTCGCGATCATGAGCCTCCGCAATTTTTGAATAAAAATGTGTAATATTATATTTTATAAATTGGAACCTAACTTCACAAAAAAAAAAAAAAAATTGTATCAGAAATATTTTCTGCGCCATCCTATAGAGACCAGTTTGCTTATTCTTTCCAATAACGTTCCAAGAGCCACTCGAGGTAGAGGATTACATTGTAAGAGGTAAGAGGTAGATTTCATGTGGTAGATTTGGGGAGGATAATAGTTAACCTTAGATTTGGACAGATTAAGATTATAGTGATCGGGGAAGCATCCAGTTTAGAGCCGCTTCAACAAATTAGCGGTTCGTGTTAGAATTTATACGGGTGGAACTTACTTCTCACCAATGGTACGTAGTGAGGATGAGGGTGGTTCGCTGCAATGTGAGTTACATGGAGGGCCATGGCCTTGAATGTTAGAATTGGTGGTACTAAGGAATGTAGTTCATCTGATTACTTTCCATGGAAACAGCAATAGAATATGGAGAAGCTTGTACTGTTTCATAAGGGGTTGTAGATAGGAAAATAATTCGGAGATTCTTTTGGACTCGAGACTGGAAACTGAATTCTGTGCAGCTCCTGCCCCTATATGACGGCAGTAATGAAAGCAAAGGATAGCAGGAGGAGTCATCTAATTATGATGTATTACGGTGTTATGGAGTGATTTCACAGTGGAGGTTTGTATTTGTACGAAGTCGGTCCTAAAATAGGTTCGACGTACAAAACGTTAGGAACTTGACAGAATAGGTAATGACGCAGAGAAATCTAGTTGTGGTCGCTGATAATTTAGTATCCAACTAACGGTATTCAGTCACCCCCCACGAGGGCATCATGTGGCACAAGGCCAGTTTAACGTGGGATCTCCGAGCCCGTGGGCTCGGCCCAAAATATGCCCTTTGAACCCGTATAAACGGGTCGGGGGTCGGGTTACCTCCCCGAAAGAGACTCCGCCCTTCGGCGTAGCCTCGTTCGGGTTCCTCCCCGCCCGAAGGTAGGGAGTTCAATCGTTCAGCCGGTCACCCTGACTGACCCACTGAGCGACTCCCTCGTTACTCTTACTACTCCTACTTATTATAGATGGGATAGGTGTATTCCACTATAACATACGTGGGACCGACAATTTTCTCAGCATCTTTAGAAATGGAGCGTGTATATATATATATATATATATATATATATATATATATATATATAAAGTCTCCGCAGACGCTCAAGCCTGACTATGCGAAAACTTCCTCCGTCGTAAATTTAGCCACCCCCACCTTACCGTGACCCGACATCTATGAAAGTAACTCTATACTGATACAAATTATTAACACCCCACCCCTGCCGATTCTAAACAATCCGCCCTTGATGTTACCATGGAAATTTTTGATTTCAATTCTGACCATACTATTAAAACTCGTAAATTTCAGAAATAAGTCATTCCCAAAAAATCTCGCTTGAAGATGGAACAGAGCCTACTTTAACTCAAGTTAATTCAAATATTATTTTGAAGTTTTCGGCTCTTGTTTTGAAACATGAGACCTCTTATGTAGCGTGTTGGAATCATATTTTTAAATAAATAATTATATATATATATATATATATATATATATATATATATATATATATATGTATTGTGTGTATTTAGGCAGCATTTTTCATTCATATATGTTTCATTAAATAATATAGACAAGTGTTGTTTATATATTTTATGTAAATTCTTTTCATAACGTCTGATAAGCTTTAAAAAATTATTATTAAACGAAGAAAGAAAATCACAATATTGATCCATATTTTTTAATCCAATCTAAGCTTTCGGCTTACATAAACCATTATCAAAGATGTCAATTACTGTACAACATATTAAGCAATAGACAAAAACTAAAAATCCTTGAAGCAATATACATCAAACAGTTGAAACCTAACCTAAACAAAATCAACTATGGCATCTCTACAAATATCCTTAAATGTCTATAATTGATAACAGAAGCCATTGGTTTATACCAATGGCTTCCCATACTTAATACTTCTCGAATTCCCTCTTGTGTGGTCATGTGTGACGTCATGAGCTGCGGTGCGATTTTCGCTTCTAGCGTCTTATATGCACGTGTTTATCGTTGCTTGGAAATCATCCATGTAAACAATCACAGACTATCATCACTATCTTGTCCGTATATTGCTTCTGTTTTATCTTCTGTTACCCAGTCCTTATCTCTGTTAAATCAACTTATTTTCTTTTTAACTAAAGTTCACCCTACACAAAATCCAGGAGCCGCTCAAGGCAGAGGGTTGCTAAACCACTTTGGTATGTGAACAGTAAGAATAAGCGGTGAGAAGTGCGGTTTATCAGGATATGTGTGGAAAGATAACGGTTAACCCGAGACTTGAAGACGTTAAGATTGTAGTGATCGCGAAAGCATCCCCTTGGGAGAATGTTGCACAAGGTAAGCGTTTCCGAATGGAACTTCCTTCTTCATAATGGAATACGAAGAAAATTTGGAGGGTTCGTCCCTGTGCCCGTCGCATGGCGGATCTTGACTGTGAAAGTTAGAACTGGTGAAACTAAGGAATGTAGCGCGTCACAACATTTGCCATAGAAATAGCGATAGAATATTGAGAAGCTAGAATGTCACTTGATTGGCATTGGCAGTTGCCTCACTTCATGATAAACATGAAATACAGATGACGGATCATTGGGTGTTCTTTCGTAATCGATTTACTGTCACATGGAGGAAGTATTGCTAATGGCTGTATGATAATAACATTTATAATAATCTTATTAAACAAATTAGGTTTGCATCGATGTAACCATTTTGAAAGCGACTTCATTTGGAACAACTCTTGTGAGTTCTTGAAATTGATCTCTGAAATTCTATCGCCAGATTCCAACGCATCGCTGCCGCAAAACGAAAGATAAAATGGTTTCTAATGCGAATCTATTACTCGTCTTTCTTTGATTAATGGCAATGAATTACTTATTCTTGCGTCTCACATTTCCAGGCGAGTTGTATTTGCGTCTGCTAACTGAACTCCACGAACGCAATAACCCATCTCCCCGACGCTCAGTTTGTAACCCCCACAAGGAAAATGCTGACCCTTCACTTTTGGATCCGCTTTCCTTTGACGCGCTCCAGCTGCGAATTTCTTGAATCTAATTAAAAGATAATCTCTCAACATGGAATAATCGAACAAATTAGGAGGGGAAAACCATAAAAAAATTGATTCCCAATTGAAAAACACTCTCCCTCCCACACACACAAAAAATCTTATCAAGCTAACCGTTAAATGACAGAACAAAATCTTCGAAGAAATAATGCATTAATTTAATGTCTGCTCCACACTTCACATATCTGATGCAATTTATAAAAGCTTATCGATTTCACATGGTCAAGTCCTGCGTATGACGATAAACTGCATCCGGCAGAATGGCCTCTGATCGTGAGATTGCATTTTTTGAGTATAATGGAACTACCTCTTAATTGCTGTTGTTCCCAGGTTCACTCTGACACTGGCTGGTAGCATCTGTTAGGGTCCCAGCTATGGGCAAATAGTGAACCCCCAAACAAAAATAAAACACTATTAAAGTATAAAAAAAACATTTTTGGAGTAAAAATATAAGGAATACATTTTGAGTTAAGAAAAGAAATTAGCAACAAACTTTTTTATAGCGAAATTAGCAACAATACCTTTTTTATAGTGAAATTAACAATACGTTTTTATAGTAAAATTAGCAACAATACCTTTTATATAGAGAGATTAGCAACAATGCCTTTTTATAGTAAAATTAGCAACAACGCGTTTTTATAGCGGGATTAGCAACAATACCTTTTTTATTGTGAAATTAGCAACAATACCTTTTGATAGTAAAATTAGCAACAATACACTTTTAGAGCAAAATGATCAGTAATACATTTATCTGTAGTTGAACGTATACAATTTCGTTCACAATATATTTCGTCGAACCAATAACATTCAAATCTTTTATATTTCTGTTCAAATCTTTTATATTTATGCATTAAATAACCCACAGAGCTGTATATACGGCTAAACAAAATCAACCAACCACACATTTTACAGGGACAAAAAATTCTATTAATTTAATCTTTCTTAATATTGTTCTAAATCTTTAAAAAGTTAACCAATTACTGCCCACCGTATCAATTATAAAAAGTATAATAATAATCCAATATTGTAAGTTATCTAGATAATCTAGGAATCTAATATGCCAGACAACCTCAAGCGGAGATTCTTTCGAGCCACTGTAGAGTTAGTGTTAATGTATGGTGCCACAGGTTAGCTAAAACTCTTAGGTAGCCTACACTCGGATGCTGAGAAATATATTTAAAATCTCTTGGAGATAACTTCCAACTACATCACAACTTTATGGGCCCATCCCTGATATCTCTACAATAGGCTTTGCAGGACAGTTGCCGAACAAAGAACAGGAACTCGCAAGTAAGCTATTGCTCTGGACACCTAATCATGGTGCAAGACGGGTTGTTCGCCCAGCAACCACCGACATTGACCAGCTATATTATAACACAGAATGCCTCCCCAATGACCTTCTGACTTTGGTGCAGGACTTTAATAGTTGACCTTATAAACTCATGAATGCACGAACTAGCGAGTCCGAGGAATAAAATTGTAGATTAACGCAGAAATCTGTACACGGATCGTCACAGTCATAGCAGGGACGACCAGACTGGAAAGGAAACATCAGCGTCCATACCATTTCAAGCAATACAAATTGCTGGCCATACCCTATCCACCTCTACGGATGAGAGACATGGATACTCCTGATTGAGACACAAAAAAGGATGAGAACAAATGCTTGAGAAAGCTCCACCTCATCTCCTACTGGGAGCACAAAGCTCATGACTACGTACGGAGTAAGGTGAAAAGTTTTGTGGGCCGACAGGAATCTCTCCTCGCCACTATTAAGCATTAGAGGAAGGTATGATTTGTCCAGGTCACGCCGCATAATTTCCCCTGCAAGGCCATCATGCTATCACTGTTTAAGGTGGAGGCAAGCCAGGGTGACAACGCAAGAGATGGTCAGACGGCATCAAAGAGTGGACGGACATGACCCGACCATTTTTCCTACAACCCGTATGATGGATCGTACATACGAGGTAAGGTAATGATCTTGAGCCCCAGTCGATGTCCAAATCAAAGAGGTTCTAGGAGAGTTGCGTAATGGATATTTGTGTCCCGGACAAATTCGTACCAGACAATTGTGTCCCTGGACATTTGCATCCCTAGACAAATACGTCCCTAGATAATTGCATACCTCTGATAATTTTTTAAGTTTTTAAAGGCTATTACCATAAATTTTGAAAAAAAAAAACATACTTAGTAATCATAATTTAAAAAAAAAAAGGAATAAAACTTTTAAAAATGATGTTTATTTTTGTCTAAAATGGAATGGAAGATTGTGTTACAAGATCGCTCTACACATCGCCAGTATGTTTTCTTGTTTTATCGGCGTTTTTCTTATGATAGTGGTAGCTGTAATTTTCATCGTCCACAAATATTTTTCCACCATTGTTTGATTTTCAGAACTTAACCATGGCTTCCAAATAAAAATATAATCTATAAAATCCAGAATCTATTAGACGGTTATGGTACGCACTGCAAGAGTGGAATGAAATTGCTAGCTTATTTTTCTCTTGCTTTAAAAAAGAAATTTTTCTCTCTTTCTTTCTTTCTTTCTTTCTTTCTTTCTTTCTTTCTTTCTTTATGGTAACTACTTTTCTGCTTGTTTAGAGTAATTAATGGCATTGGTGCGAAATTTCTATATTAAACAACTATTTTTTTTAAAAATGGTAAAAAAATATCACAGGTACACAATGATCCAGAAAAGCATTTGTCTAGGGACGCAAATATTCGTTCACCAGGCAAAGAGCCTCATTACGAAAATGGCCGTTCATCATGACAGACGTCTGGCCAGTGATAATGAAGCGTCACTAATTTTTGAAGCATTGTATGTTACCAATTAGGTTTTCAGCCATTATACTGTTCGAACCCGGTCAGAGGAGACATAAACCTCAAAGCTCGGATCCTGTTTGATTGTCTCGATAAACTGTAGCAACATCTTAACAATGGATAGGACCGAGGTGGGGACACCTGCATTGTCTCGGTGGAAATTAGAATTCTGGCGACTTGCATCGATTTTAATGGATATGCATGAGAGAAGTGATGATGACGATGACGACGACGACGACGATGACGACGACGATGAAGGAATAGCGTTACAAGGACGTTGCAAAATCATTTTTTTCTTCAACGCTTCTACGTAAATGCCCTGAAGTTTTCGCCTTTATCTTACGTGATGTCGACAAGGGGATGCTGTAGATTTGCTCACAGGAATAAACCATAAAACAGATTGAAAGCAGTTTCTGATTTGTCAGAGTTTATGCAAACCCTCTTGGAGCTTTCTTGGCCTATCTGTGTGTATATCTGAGTTTGGCGGGATGTGTGTCTGTCGTATAAAGAATTGAGGGCTTACCTCCAATCTTCAGTGTTAATGACGTCGTTACTTGGCTTTTAAGAAAATAAATGGCTATTTCTTTTTCAGAATTCAAACGATTCTTGCTTTTCCTAAAGGCGATAATTTCTATAAAACAAGGAATCAGCGACATAGGAAAGACAAATCAATGATGATATGAAAATAAAAAAAACACAAAAAAGAATGGGATTGCTGATATCCCCACTACGACAAAAAAAAATGCGTGGTGGGAATATCGAAAGAAGATTGGGGTCGGAATCGGATATTAAATTCGCCTTGAGAAATGAGACCCAATTTGGATTATAAGTGGAAATAAAAAAAAAAGACGAAAAATAGCAAAATAAAATAGATTAAGTACAGAATGATGTTCAAGAAAAAACTAAAGTACACAGGACAATGATACATTGTCTAAAAAAGGGAGGGCGCGAGAAGGAGAGAGAGAAGAGAAATATATATAGAGAAAGAGAAACAGAGAGAAATATAAAGAATGAGAGAAAAATGATAGAGAGAAAAAAAAATGAAAGACGGGAGACTAGAAAGGACCAAATATTAAAAAAAGTAGAAAATGTATACAAAGAAAGGAAGATTAAGAAAGCAAATATTAAAATAGGAAAGAAAAAGCAAATATTAAACTAAGAGAAAAGATAAAGCAAATAATAAAAAAAGAAAGAAAATGTAAGAAAGAAAAAAAGAAGAAAAAATAAATTGGGGAAGTTCATTGATAAATATTAAGGAATGAAAGAAAGAAAAAAGAAAGATTGAGAAAGCAAAAATTAAAAGTAAGAAAGAAAACCAAATTTTAAAGAAAGAAAGAAAGAAAGAAAGAAAAGAAAAGAAAAAAGAAAGAAAGAAAGAAAGAAAGAAAATGTTTGCAAATATTAAAAAGAGGAAAACATTACAAGGAAAGAATGACTGAGAAAGTAGATATTAAAAATAAGAAATGTAAATCAAAAACTGAGAAAAAAATAAGGAAAGCACATTTAAAACAAGAAAGAAAAAGCAAATATTGAAGAAAGAAAGAAAGAGAGAAAGAAAGAATATTAAAAACACGAAAAAGAGCAAATATTGAAGAAAGAAAAAGGAAAGAAAGAAAGCGTATTCAAAATACGATAGAAAAGCAAATATTGAAGAAAGAAAGAAAGAAAGAAAGAAAAAAAAAGAAAGATGGAAAGCACATTAAAAACACGACAGAAAAATAGCAAATATTGAAAGAAAAAAAGAAAGATGAAAAGCACATTAAAAATAAGAAAGAAAAAACACATATTAAAAAGAAAGAAATTATTTAATGAATTCTCCCAAATATCACTTACGTGAAAACCCAGTTCAAAGATAATAATACCTTTTTCTATAAGAGAAAACATAATAAGACTTAATATATTTATCGCTTATGCATTCTTATTTGTCTGATTTGAGATAATAAGATATTCCATTTTTATGATAATATGAGGAAATAAGCAAACATACTTTATGTCTTCAATATCGCAACAGAATGTCTAGTAGCGATGATTAGGCTGGTTCTTATTTACGTATATAGTTTCATGTTAGCTTACTGGAATGCTTTTACGTTTAAACATTTAAAAACATGATTCTTTCTCGCATGATACAATACAATTAACTATATACATAACAATTTTGCTTACTTATGCTGTAATATATATTCATATTCATATATTATATATATATATATATATATATATATATATATATTAATAAAATACATGGTTAATAGCTCTGTTATTTAGCATTGAGCACCTATTTCTTACACCAAAGGATATATATATATATATATATATATATATATATATATATATATATATATATGCGAAGGAATCATATTTTTAAAAAATAATTATAATTAAGGCTCTACTTTTGTATTGAACGCTGTTTTTTAAAAATAAAAACAAAAATACTAAAGAATTTCGGACTATTTACCTAACGTGTTCTTTCCTATTTTTCTATATAGTTTCTCACACACACACGCGCGCGCACACACACACACACACACACACACACACACACACACACACACACACACATATATATATATATATATATATATATATATATATAATTATTTATTTAAAAATATGATTCCAGCACGCTACATAAGAGTTCTCATGTTTCAAAACAAGAGCCGAAAACCTTTGAATTAAATTGAATTAAAGTAAGCACTGTTCCATCTTCAAGCGAATTTTTTTTTTTGAAATAACTTATTTCTGAAATTTACGTGTTTTAATAGCATATTCATTATTGAAATCAAAATTTCCATAGTAACGGCTAGCGCGATTGTTTAAATAGAGACGGGTGTAGGGTGTTAATAATTTGTATCAGCATAGAGTTACATTCATAGATGTCAAGTCAGGGTAAGATTGGGGTGTCTAAATTTAAAACGGAAGATGATTTTGTCTAGTCTGGTTTACGTGCATGTGGAGATTTAGTTATTTTTTTATTTTATTTTTTCCGAAAGGGTTTTGTGTATAAAAAAAAAAAAAAAAAAAATAACTGCCGTAACATTTGTTTTGACGACTTCATAAAAGGTTATCTTTTTTTTGTAGGGTATTTAAACTATTTATTAGGACTATGCATTTAAAAAAATTATTTTATTGTTTGTTTATATGCTAATTATTCAGTGCAAAGATTTCATGATGTCAGCAAAAAACTGTTAACTCCTGTCTATTGTTTAATAGATTTTTATTATTTAGAAACTTAATTATGTGTAGTTTCTCATGTAGGCATAAAGGGCATGGGTTATCCCAAGTTTTACAAGTTCTAGTTTTGTTTATAATTTTCCATTTTACTTTAGGTGTTTTATTCATTTCCTTCAAATGCCAAAAATATTTAGACAGAGATGTCGGATTTCTTTTATTTATATTGTTGAAAGAGCACTTATGCTTTCCTCCATCTGGCTTTAAATTCATTCTTCGTAGACCCAATGTATACCATATTAGTATTAGGACTCTCAGTGGATGAGATAGTACATTTGTATACCACAGATTTGACGCAGCATTTATTTTCCAATGTGCAGTCTTCTGGGTTTCTACAATCACATAATTTTTCACTGTTTTTGTCTAATTTAAGTGTAGGGTTTTTATTAATACTATTCAGGCATAGGGGTTTGTTCAGGATTTTATTATTATGTTTTTTTATTATACTTTCTAGATTTTCAGTGCATCTGTAACTCAATTTTAGAGTGTTCTTATTAAATATATTACTAAGTCTACTATTGGTAGGGAAGTGTTTTTCAATTAAAGCTAGGAATTTCTGTCCTAGTTTAATACTAACCATTTGGTTGAACGGAGGGGTATACCAAATGATTTTTCTTTTCCTGTTTTTTTCACTCTGGTTAGTACAATTGTTTCTATAATTAATGTTTGCATTCTTGTATCCACTATTTTTTAGGGCAACGTTATAAAAGCTACTGTGTTGTTGGAATATTTCTTTGTTAGCGGAGTTATAACCAATATGACGTCACGGGTAAAATAATAACAATAATAATAATAATGATGACAATAATAAAAGTAATAATAAATATTAATATACCTGAAAACAGAAAACGAAGTGAATATCATTGACTCCAAATGAGTAAAAGAGAAAGTAAAACAACTTAAAGAAATTACATTAAAAAAAAAAAAAACTGGGAGAAGAAGGCTTTGAATAGCTAATACCTAAAAAGAACGTAAGTAATAAATGTGAACCAACAGAAAACACATCAGTGGCCGAGGAGCATCCGGTTGAAAGCTGAGACAAGAAGGTCTGATTATTACAGCTCAAGGCCAAAGCCTCGCAACCAGATCCTATCACTGTCACATAAGGAAGGATACAACAAACCCGAAATGCAGTATATGCGGGAAATATGATAAAACTGTCGACCTTATTATCTCAGGATGTCCGGAACTGGCAAAACATGCATATACCTGCAGACATAACAAGGTAGCCACATATGAGCACTGAAAGATATGCAAGTAGCACAAAATCGAAACCACTGAGAGATGGCATGAGCTCCCACCAGACACAATTACTCAAAATAATGATGTAACTATCCTCTGGGACATGCCAATTCAAACTGACAAGGAAATAAAAGCCAACAGGTCTTATACTATCGGGGTGGTGTAATGGTTAACAAGCTTTTCTCGCTAGAACATTTACGACTGAGTAGTGAGTTCTATCCTCACTGGGTGTCCCTTACTTTCGGCCTTGTGCGACATCCAACCTACGCTTGGAAAATCACAATACGATCTTAAAAGAAAAGAAACTCAGGAAATCGATCAATTATTTATGAGGTATTGCCAGGATATAACGATCGTGTGAACTAACGTAGGAGCGTACTTATTATTGGAAAATATCTAATATGAGAGCGATGGAGATAGACATTGAAAACTGGGAAGTCACCGCCAACGATTGCTCACATTGGAGGCACGATTTACACCGGGCGTGGGGGGTTTGTAATGAAGAGAAGAGAAACGGGGGCTTGCTCGACGACGAGAAAAAAATGACGAGGAGACATTGCGGGACAGCGTCTTCGCATGCATTTGCAGCAGTCGAGACTTTCAATCCCGAGTGGACTTTTACGACCATAACCGATGCCGCACTGCAGTCAGCAGCTGAGACATAACTCTTTGGACGCAAATCCAATGCCTCTCGAAACCGGTGGATGCTACATAAAAGTATTAATAGCAGTAGTAGGAAGAGTGAAAATTTTATTACTGATCCACAGGAACAATGCGTGCAAACTCAAAATTACCAAGCAAACATACTGAAAAAAATTGCAGATTCCCTTTTGAACATCCAGAAACAATTGACCATCTTGTATCAGGTTGCACTATAATAGCATTAGCCTCCACTGAATATAAAACTCGGCATGTCTTCATTGGAAAATCTACAAAATTTACGAGAAGAAACTGCAGGAAATTGCAGACCCAGTTACAAAGATAGGATCTGCAAGAATTTTATGAGACTTTGCAATACCTATATACATACATACAGAACAATCAAATAGTCGCCCAGACATAGGGATGAAAGACCACAAAAACAGAATGTACTCTCTTATTATCATGGCAATTCCTGCAGACTGCAGTGTATCTTTTAAGGTCTTCAAAAAATAAATAAATAATAAAAAAAATAAATAAATAAAACTATCAAAATACAAGGATCTGGACGTGGAAATCTAAAAAACAAAAATGCGGTACATGAGGACATCCATTATCCCAGTTGTGGCAGGAGCCCTCGTTTTGATTTGCAAAAGGTTCTGATGGTCATTCGAGGAATTCCTGGTAGACCAATGCCTTAAAGAAATATAAAAGATTGTTTTTAGAACTACAGTGATTTTCCAAGCGTAGCTCAGATGTGGCACAATGCCGAAAGTGAGGATCAAACTCACAACTCAGTCGTAATAGTTCTAGCGAGACAAGTTTACTAACCATTACACCACCTACTACAGTTCATACATTGGTTTCCATGTATTAACAGATATTAAGATATTCTATAAGATAAAAAAAGCTGAAAATAAATAAAGGAATAATAATATTAATATTATTATTAATAATAATAATAATAATAATAATAATAATAATAATAATAATAATAATTATGTAGATCAAAACAGAATTTGTCTTTTTCAAAGAATTCAGGAGTAAGTAAAAATTTGCAGAATTTTAAAAAAAAATGTGACATCTTGGGGAAACTGTCTCTGACATATATTCCCGAGTGGTATTTTCGTATTGTAATTTTCATTTCTCAGTGACCTCCGACGTCATCATGCGATCTTAAGGGATGAGAAATATACCCACAAGCCATTACTTGTTGTATAGGGAATAAGGAAATTTGATACCGGAAGAGGGGGCTGCTGATTTTGTTCATCGTTTTTTTTTATGTTTTGTTTTTTTATTTGTTTGCTAAATGTTTGACTGATGGTCAAAACCTGTTATAAAATTTGTATAATGTTCACTGCTTAATAATACTATAAGTAAACACTAGAGGGAAATGTTGAGTGAAGACCAGGTTCAATCACATGACATATACAGATTAATGATACAGTACAGTGGAGTAATGGATATGGGCTCGGATTGAAGAATCGGAGAGCCGAGTTCAAATTCCACGCTAATCCATTACATTCACTTACGTGCTAATATCCTTGGGAAAGGTATGGATCCTCTTCTTCTATTACGTAAATAGCAGGACAGACCGGATTCTATAGACTTTGATGGCAACTGGTATACTGTAGAAAGAAATGGCAACCAACTGCGAGAAAAATCTGCCTCGTCAGTCATGTATCGAAAGACACATGATCGCCTAAGCGTGTATCACGCATGGTACATAACTGAACGGAGAATACCGTAGTTCAGTGCGGCAATGCGTACGACTCAAACGCAATGCCTGGAGACCCACTTTTTTAACGACCGTGCCTATAAGCAGGCGTTCTACTCATAGCGGGCGGATGAGTCCATCTTCAACAATTAGTGTAAAGAAGGTCGATGGTTTTTCTACTCAACAAGAACCTTACCAATTTCAAGAAGTGTCCAGAACGTGAACACTTAGAGTCAGTGGAATAGGATGATGCTTGCTACCCGATATCCATGCATGAATTACCAAATATTAAGATCTTCTCTAAAATAAAAAAAATAAATAAAATAAATAAATAATAATAATAATCAAAACCACTGAGAGATGGTATGAGCACCAACTAGAAATATTAGGTTGGTGCAAAAATAATAACGTTTTCTCACATAGTAACAAATGTGAGAAAACGTCATTAGTTTCGCACCAACCTTATAATTACTCAAAATAACGATGTAACTATCCTCTGGGACATGCCAATTCAAAATGACAGGGAATTAAAAGCAAACAGACCTGATATTATCATAAAAGACTAAAAATTGAGGTAGTGTATGCTTCTTGACATAGCAGTACCATCTGAGAGAAACACCTCCATGGAAATTATCGAGAAATTGTCCAAATACAAACACCTGGAGATCGAGATTAACAGGATGTGGGGAATAAAGATTGAGACTGTCGTACCAATAGTAATCGGAGCTGTGGGTCTCGTGAGAAAAGGAATGGATAATTTTAATAACAGTTACCCAGGTAACATCAACATACAAGTTGGTCAGAAAATCGCCCTACTAGGAACATTCCATAAACTAAGAAAAGAGCTATCAATTAAATGACAATTCTTCTATCGGCCTTAAGGACCATAGTTTGAACCCGGCTCTACAGCATACAAAGCAGGAAACATAACATACTCAAATAATAATAATAATAATACTGCAACATCTACGCGAAGGAAACTGAAAGAAAATGGTATAAACACCATTCAGACCCGGTTACGGAGAAAGGACCTGTTACAATTCCGTGGGACTACACAATACACACTGACAGAACAATCAAAGCCAACCGCCCAGATATTGTTATTAAAGACCATAAACAAAAACGGTGCATCCTTATTGATATGGCAGTCCCTGCTGACTGCAATGTATCTTTGAAGATATTCAAAAGCTGTCAAAATACAAGGACCTTGAAATAGAAATCTCGAAAATGTGGCATATGGGAACATCAACAATCCCTGTTGTAGTTGGAGCCCTAGGACTGGTTGGAAAAGATTCCAGTAGACTAATTGAAGGGATTCCTGGAAGTCCATACCCCAAGGAAATACAAAAAATTGTTCTGACAAGTACAGCCCACACTTTACGAAAGGCTTTATCTATGTAATATATATATATATATATAATATATATATATATATATATATATATATATATATATATTGTCAGTGGAAAGTGTCATTATGCCATTTCTAACCTTAGGTCCCTGGGAGGGACCCGGACAGAAACGTGTAAACGCCAGAAATCAAAGAAAATAATAATAATAATAATAATAATAATAATAATAATAATAATAATAATGTAACTCAAAATAATGATTGTCTGCTGATCGGCATCAGAGTACTATGCAATCGCAATATTTCCTTCAAAGAATTCAGGAGTAAATAGATATTTATAGACTGTGTTTATAATCAGACGTTCTTCCCATAGCGGACGAACGTATCCATCTTCAGCAATTAGGGTAGAGAAGGCCGGTGGTCTTTCTACACAACAAAAGCTTTACTCATTTCTAGCCCCAGATGCCTTGATGGTACTCGGCAAGTAATGCACCGTAGAATAAACTTTAAAGCATTTTTTTAAGTTAAGTAGCGTCGAGCCTGGTCAGTACTTAAATGGATGACCGCCTAGAATTGCCAGATCTGGATCTCCTGATGGTGTAACGGTCGACAACTCGGAACTATTTATTTATTTATCTATCGATCTCTGTCTTTATTATCTATCTATCTATCTATCTATCTATCTATCTATCTAGTTCCAATTCCAGCCAGGTTCGTCATATTCACTTATGAGCAAATATCCTTGAAAAAAATATGGATTCAACTCAGCCCCACACATATGGGTTAAATAACCTTCAAAATGGTTTATATACCGCAAAAAACAAATCAGTCAAACGCAGGGTCAATTTGTGGGCATGCTGATTTATCGCAATGATGTTAAGTGGGTTTATTTTATGTTTAAAATAACAGCGTATTTGTTACGGCTGCTAGAGTTCAGCGAGAGGGCATGAACAAAACTCACGAATTTAAGCAGTGATTTTCAAGATTGGAGAGCCGACGGTACTTTTACGGTTGGCTCCAAGCAGTTTTGATATATGTGTTTTCCCGCCATTAGATCATATGCGCTGAAAAGTTTAGGAAATATAAATAGAATATCAGAGAAAAAACGAAAATGTACGAAGCAATAATAATTCAGGAGAAACGAAAGATTCAAGAGCGAGCCGAGAGGAGAGCATAAAAAAGACCAAAAACAGAAAAATAAGTAAAAAAAAAACATACAAAAGAGTAACTGACAAAAAAATTCGAGTATAGAAATAAAACAAGTTACATCATCAGATTTTACGCAAGCCAGAATTCCTAAACCTGAGACAGAGAGAAACAGAGAGACAGGAAGAGAGAGAAGGTATTTCTTTCTGTCTATGGATATGTTGTCTGGATAGATAGATAGATAGATAGATAGATAGATAGATAGATAGATAGATAGATAGAAAAAGAGACTGAGATTACTATCTATGTTTATTACTACTTGTGTTTTTATTGCAATCTATCAGTCTATGTCTTTATTACTATCTATCTATCTATCTATCTATCTATCTATCTATCTCATTCTGTCTATATCTATCTATCTATCTATCTATCTATCTCATTCTGTCTATATCTATCTATCTATCTATCTATCTATCTATCTATCTCATTCTGTCTATATCTATCTATCTGTCTATCTATCTACCAGATTTTGTCTATATCTATCTATCTCATTCTATATCTATCTATCTCATTCTGTCTCTATCTATCTGTCTATCTATCTATCTATCTATCTATCTATCTATCTATCTCATTCTGTCATTATCTATCTATCTATCTATCTATCTATCTATCTATCTATCTCATCCTGTCTTTATCTATCTATCTATCTATCTATCTATCTCATTCTGTATCTATCTATCTATCTATCTATCTATCTATCTATCTATCACATTCTGTCTCTATCTATCTATCTATCTATCTATCTATCTCATTCTGTCTATATCTATCTATCTGTGTATCTATCTATCAGATTCTGTCTATATCTATCTATCTATCTATATCTATCTATCTCATTCTGTATCTATCTATCTATCTATCACATTCTGTCTATATCTATCTATCTATCACATTCTGTCTATATCTATCTATCTATCTCATTCTGTCTATATCTATCTATCTATCTATCTCATACTCTTCATATCTATCTATCTACCTATCTATCTATCTATTTATCTATCTCAGTCTGTTCATATCTATCTAGCTATCTATCTATCTTTATTACTATTTTTACGAATTCGCAACGTATAAAGTGATTAATCCTAGATTGACAAAGCAAAGAAACCATAAAGGTGGGTTTGCTCAGATAGGAACACCCGAACATCTACCGACGAAGAACAAGACAAGATTATCTTTGTAAATGAATTTTGTGTAACAAAATACGAAATATAAAATATGACAGAGTGACAGACGTACAATTAATAAAAGAACACTTAACTCATATTGGATGTCAGTTCAAACGTTTGTATATCAGGAATTTGGTGTCCGAAAATTAGTAATGCCAGACGAACGAATTTACTGTAGATTGTAGACTGTCCACAAAAATTGGTTGATCTTTCTTCCGCAATTTGAAATACAGGATTCCAGAATAGTATTTGTGTTCCGTTTCCCCTTGCTTAATTGCATTGCTTCCAGGATAAAAGCCCGATGATGCCTTTGTATTTATCTGGATACAATATTCCTTTATTCTTTACCCATTAAATAGTCAAATTCATCCAACAATTCCAGTATCAAATTTCCTTCTTCCCTACACAACAAGTAATGGAAATAGGCTTGTGGGTATATTTCTCATCACTTAAGATCGTATGATGACAGTCTAATTTCTCTAGAACTACTGTCGTCGGAGGTCACAGAGAAACTAAAATTACAATACGAAAACACCACTTGGGGATATATGTCAGAGAGCGTAGGTGATTATTCTTAATCCCTTTCTTTGAGGGCCATTCTGTCTGTTGTCAAGCAATCTCAAATTCCCTTCTAACTATTTCTTAGGAGGTCATTCTGTTTATTGTCAAGTGACCCTAAATTCCATTCTTCACCTTTCTCCGTCGAAACAAGACTCAGTCCAGATATGTAGTAGAAAAAAAAAAAAACGTTTTGGAGGAGAAGCAGAAACACAAAGAGCGCGTCTCTTATCAAATTTATTGTGCGTTTGATTTGACAGTTAACATTGAGAGCCATGTCACTTTATCTATTTATCTATCTATCTATCTATGCTTTATTACTATCAATTTATGTATGCATTTCTTACTGTTTCTTCATTAATATCTATCTATCTGCATCTTTATTAATATCTATCTATCGATCGATCTCCGTCTTTATTTATCTATCTATCTATCTATCTATCTATCTATCTATCTATCTATCTATCTTAATATCTATCAATCTATCCCCATCTTTATTACTATCTAAGTTTGGCCAGTAATAGAAATTAACCATATGCTAGTTTAGTTCTGAAATTGTCCAGGGAGGGCAAAAGATCCTGATAGATAGATAGATAGTAATAAAGACCAAAATAGATAGATAGATAGTAATAAAGACTAAAATAGATAGATAGATAGATAGATAGATAGATAGATAGATAGATATGAACATAACGAGATATATGGATAGATAGATAGTAATAAAGACCAAAATAGATAGATAGATAGATAGATAGATAGATAGATATGAACATAACGAGATAGATAGATAGATAGATAGATAGATATGAACATAACGAGATAGATAGATAGATAGATAGTAATAAAGACCAAAATAGATAGATAGATATGAACATAACGAGATAGATAGATAGATAGATCAAAATAGATAGATAGATAGATAGATAGATAGTAATAACGATCAAAATAGATAGATAGATAGATAGATAGATAGATAGATAGATAGATAGATAGGGAAGAGACTGAGATTACTGTCTATTTATATATTTATTATTATCAATGTGTCGATGTCTTTATCACTATCTGTTATGGTCCGAGTCCTTGTACCACGGTGATAGTCCAAGTTAAAACCAATAAAGGAGAACTCGAACACGGATATAGAATAACACATATATATTACAAACAGGAATATATACAGAGAGGTAGAAAGTGTTAGTACGAACAATCAGGTTTAGTAGAGAGAACAATGTAGTCTAAACCAGTATCACTATTTCAATGTCTTGTAGTAATTGTCTGGACGCGACTCTGTTTCGGACTGTCTCTGACTCGACTGACTGACTCGCTCTGACTGACTGACAGACTCCTGACGGACTTCACTCCAGACTTCAGACTGAACAGTATTTAATTACCCCCCACCACGAGGGCATCATGTGGCACAAGGCCAGTTTAACGTGGGATCTCCGAGCCTGTGGGATCTCCGAGCCCGTGGGATCTCCGAGCCCGTGGGACCTCTGTGCCCTTTGAACCCGTATAAACGGGTTCAGGGTCGGTTTACCTCCCCCGAAAGAGACTCCGCCCTTCGGCGTAGCCTCGTTCGGGTTCCTCCCCGCCCGAAGGCAAAGAGTTCAACCGATCAGCCGGCCGTCTGACTTCAGACTCAACAGTATTTAGTCACCCCACTCACGAGGGCATCATGTGGCACAAGGCCAGTTTAACGTGGGATCTCTTAACCGTCAGCCGTTCAGCCGGTCGCCCGACTTCGGACTGAACGATATTTATTCATACAATGGTATAAAATGTGGCACAAGGCCTAAAAGGGGGTTGGGGAAGGACGGTCTTCTTCTGTCTTAATGCTAAACTTAGCTAGTCGCAGACACTGACCCAAACATACCAATAATATTCCAATCACCAAAACAATACATTCACTCCTACCTTTCTTACTGCGTCCACCATAATACCTCAGATTCTCTATGAAGTCCTAACTAGTCCCCTTATGTACAGATATTGTCCGTGGGGGGAGGGACATAAAACAACAATTTTTAAAAAGATCCCCAAATGAATATGTACAATATGACTTAAATATTTACAAGAAACAAAACAAAAATGTGTTAGTAATAACCCCCCCACAAACCATAAATGTGGCAGAAACATCAGTTAACCGGACGAAATCAATGCGGGACTATGAAAAAATCAGGAAAACATTCATACCTCCAAGCATTCACACATTCATACACAACAACAAATACGAAAAATCACACACACGAAACGAAAGGCGCCCTGCATCCACCAGAGAACTGACATCACTGACCACCTAACGAGGGAGGGGATGGGGAATTAAACAAAAGAAAGATTAGGGACAGAAATAAAAGGGACCAATGAGCATGCATACCCTAGCTAAGTTAAACAGAAAACGGGAAACTAAAGATTCAAAATAGCAAATCTAGACTAGCCTAATATCTGGATGGGTTGCCTCTGTTCAACCCTGTTAGGACAAAATCCTGTACCTAACCGACATCCAAGTGCCACTCTAGGTCAGCCCCTTTCACTCTACACATTCGCGCAAGATTTACCCACCTTTTGCAAAATTCTGATGAAGGGAGCCGCCGCCTTTCTGTCCTAATCTTGACTTTAAGCTGATGCTTAAAGAACAAGATCAGTTGGGAAGAGGTGAATCTCTCGCCATCATAGAATTCCTTCTGACGCGTTGTCCATATCACGACTCTCATAACCCCTAGTAAGCAACAGAACACATAGTGTTTGGCCTTCGTCAATTGCGGCACCACATTGCTACAAACAGAACTGGCTTCCAGGACAAAAACCTTTCCCTGCAGCATGCGAACGATGAGACCTTCAACAAACCCGCACAACGGCACTACCGTCCTGCACTGAAAAAGGCGTGACCAATGGTCTCGACTTCCCGACTACAGCGACGATAGTTTGGATATTTCTCCAAGCCTGTTGAACAAAGTCTCTTGCCGATCCAGAGGGCCCCACGAATCATCAACCAGTGAGTGATGCCTCATCATTATTGAGACATTTCAACCCAGGCGCCCAAGGCCGTATCAAGCGAGCCTCCTGCTTCGTAAGACCGAGCTCGCCGATCAGATCATCTTGAACGGCCCCACTAACTAACAATCGATACAATGCCTTACGAGACAACGCCTGGGCATCGGAGAGGTCATCCGACGTCCGTAAGAGGAGTTTCAAAGCACGACGACATTCGCGGTAGAAGGAGCACTCGGTACGAGGTGTACGTCCGGCCTCCTCCTCGCACGAGTGCACACTCTCCAGGGATGGGAAATGTTTTCGGGCCTCTTCTTTCCAAAAGATGCCCACCAATCATCGACACATTCGGTCTAGAAAGGTAATGCGAAGCATATATTGACGAATCTCAATGCTAGGCATACCCAGACCGCCCTCAGAGGGATGAAGGCAACAGATCTCGCGAGATACCATAGGAGCCTTGTCTCTCCACAAGAAAGAGAACAAGGTCCGTACTAATAACATTAGCCTGGCATACGGGAGTGGAAGCCCAGAGAGTCGGTACAGGAGAATCGGATAGATGTGTAAAACACATACTTCGGCCAGTCCCTTCAGGGAAAGTCTCCCCCGATACCACAGATTCACCGCAATCTCGGCCTTCCCTTGTACCTCCGACCAGTTCATTTCCAACTGGAGATCAGGACCGAACCAGACGCCGAGTATCTTGATCGGCCCATCCGTCCAGAGGAAAGCTCTGGGAAGAGAAACTCCTTTCCACGCGCCCATCCGCAAGCCCACAGACTTATCGCGGTTGATCTTGGCCCCTGTCACCATCTCAAACCCACTGATCTCTTTGCTGACTTCGTCAATCTCAGCTCTGCTCGACACAAGAACCGAAACGTCGTCAGCATAGGCAGAATACCTGGCTGAGGTGGAAGCCCCATGCAGGGAAATTCCGCGCAGGACCGGATTCGCCTTTAACTTCCGAAGGAATGGTTCCAACGCAAGAACGTAAAGCAGAGGTGAGAGCGGACAACCTTGACGAATGGAGCGAGACAATACGAAAGGCTTCGATCTTACCCCATTCACTTCCACCAGCGCACCGGGGGTCGCATACAAAAGTCGGATCCAGGAGCGAAAGTCGGTTCCGAAACCGGCCGCCGAAAGGACGGCCTCCAGAAATCGATGGTCAACCCTATCGAAGGCCTTGGACTGATCTAAATTAATCAGCGTGGCTTCACTGTCGACTTGTTCTAAGATCAAGCGTACCGTATGAAGGTTATCCTGAATAGTCCTGTCCTTCACAGCACAAGTCTGTTCAGGGCCAATCAGACTAGACAGGACAAGCTGCAAACGGTTGGCTAAGATCTTCGCCAAAATCTTTAACTCACTATTTAACATGGTTAAAAGGCGAAAGTTCCCTAACCCATCCCCACCGTCCTTGTCCTTACGCAGCATCTTGATCACACTCCTGGTGAAGCGTTGAGGTATAGACCCCTGCTTCATCCAGTGGTTGAAAATCAGTTCCAGCAAACGAACAAAAACGTGCGACAACCTCAAGTAAACTTCGTAGGGAAGACTTTCTAATCCCGGAGACTTATCCAGGCCAACCTGCTTCAGCGCATCCCAGATTTCCGAATCTGTAATGGGACCCTCGCACCTAGCCACTTCAGCTGCCTTGAGGCAGCGAAAGTCAGCTAAATAGGCGTTGAACTGAGCAGAGCTCAGACCGGGCTCCCTGGTGAAAATATCCTGAAAGTAATCCCGAAAAACCTCACATATGCCCGCGTTTGTAGTCACAGTTCGCTTATCAGGCAATGTGACGCACGCTATATGTCGCCTAGACGCGTTCCAATTCTCCTATGCACGCAGTTCAGCGGCCATATTCGTTGCCACATTCTTTTTAACCTAGCCCTAACTACCAGAGCTTGATCCTTCTTGATAAGCAAGGAGGACAAATCTGCCTTAGCTAAAGCTATATCCCCACTAACACGGGATTTCACGGCCCGATCAACTTTATTTTCTAAAGCCGTTTGCGCCGCTAATCTATCTTGATTGAGTCGACGACTAAAATCGGAGGCAAACGTTCGAATTTTAGATTTTAAATTGACCCACCAGGCATTTCCCACAACCGCACCCGTCAATTGCCTTTGTATCATTAGTAGCAGCTGGTCCCGGAAATCCTGTGCACTAAATAGTGAACAGTTCAATTACCAGTAACCAGCAAATCTAACCTTAGGCTTATCTAAGTTTACACGGACCCGGACAAGCCTATGATCCGTATAAACTATGTAATGGAAACTTGGACACCCTAAGAGCCCTACATCGACTCTCCTAACTAAGACTCGGTCCAGGTAGCTCGCAAGCATCCCAGGAGCTGAGTTGCCACTAGTTGTCCAAGTCCTTACTGTCTCCCGAGGGTGTTCATTCTGGAACATATCGACAAGATCAAACCCATCGATAAAGTCCCGAAATGGTTTCACGTCCGGGTTGTTAGTACCTTGTTTGTGCCCTATACGATCTATATCGGGGTCAAGGACGGCATTCCGATCCCCCTCTAAAACTAGCCGACGAGAAGTCGTCAAGAACGGCGCGATCTGCCGAAACAAAGCAGGCCGCTCGGAATGGATATTGGGCGCATAAACCCCAATGAGATGCAGAACCTTATCCTTTATGGTAACATCCAGCACGCAAAGTCTGCCCGCCGGATCCGCGAAGACAAGGGTACATGCAGCCTTCAAAGACCTGCTAACTAGCCAAGAGACACCCCTCGGACGACCATCAAAACATGCTGAAAAAAGGGCGAACCCCTTAGACAGTATGTCCTCACGATCATGAGAAGAAAACCGGGTCTCTTGTACACAACATACATTCACCCCGAGGCGCTGAAGGTCACGAGAGAGCCTCGCTCTGCGAGACTCAGACCTCAGGCCACGGGCATTCAAACTAGCTAACCAGAGTGCCATTGTCAAATCGAATTAGGGTTGTCCTTCAGGATAGAACATGGCTGGGGTGAGGACACCGACAGCTCGTCCCATAGATCCGGACGCCATCTCACTTTCGACAGTATCATCTTGAGACAAGCCGCCGATGTCCGAAGGTTAGGTTAATTTGAGAGCCCTATAAAGGGATGGGTGAACGAAAACGGGGATCCTACCCTTGAGTTTTTGATCTGCTTCATTCATTTCTGGGTCGAGAAGGTAGGCAGCTGGGGGCACCATTTTTAGAGACGACTGGGCCTACTCTATCATGCCCCAAATCTCCCGCGTGCCCGGGCCAGTTCTAATCACCGTCAACACTCTTCCTGCAGAAGGGAAATTTTCGGGATTTTCCACATCTACGCCATTAATTTTTTTGAGGTTCCATAGAACTTTCAAGTCCTTCGTGTTTCTCGTCTGCCCGAAGACCCTTTCAGTCTGGTTCTGGGATACGCGGCAGACGTCTTCCCCTGGGAGATAAGGTGGTTTGATCTTTTTTTTCTTTTTATCAGTAATTATTTGTGAGTCAGGGCTTCTGAACCTTTTCTTTTGTGGAGAATGAATTGGTGTTGACATGGGTGTGACACTGGGAGTTGTTGAGGGAGTCCAACCCGAAGGCGTCCTTACCGGCAAAGGTAAACCTTTGCCGGTAAGGACGAAGAATGAACAGATTTCACGGGAGAGTTTGACACAGACTTGGGCGGAGGTGGTTTCGTGAATGTTTTTTTGATGAAGAAGGGGAAGACGGGGCAGCGGATAGGGGGCCCGGTGCCCCCACCGATTTTTGATTTTTACCCCCTTTGTCTCCAATTTTTCTTTTAGTTTTTTTATGTCTAAAATCTTTTCCCATCTTGGCTCATTCAATTTCTGAGTTTCAGTGGCGTTTTGTGCATAAGACACCGAGGCGTCGCCCTCAGAGTTGGTAGAGGGAATGGGGCTGTAGGTGTTATTGCCCCTGGAGTCATGATGGGACTGAGGCCCCGCTGTTTGGATCTTCCCTTTGCCCCTAACTACGAGGCGCCAACCCCCCTCATCCTTCTCCTTATCCACACTTGTGGAAGGCGTCAGTTTAGGGGGTGATGTGGGTACGGACCCAACCGAGGAATTTTCCGCACCGGTCCGCCTCGCAGCTAGGCCCACTACAGGCGCCGCGGATATAACATTCTCGGCCAAAGGGGGATTTTGGTCGCCTGCGACGGGAACTCCAGGGGCCTTCTTCCCTGGGCAGGAGGAGAAAAGGTGACCAATCTCTCCACACCTCCAGCAAGTAGGTTTTCTACCGGTCACAATGACCGGCATTTTCCCGTCGCCTAACTCCAAACAGTTGGGGACGGACTTGAAGGCCTTCTGATCTAACATTATATCAAAAGTCCATCCCCCGTTCAAATTATCAGAGAGAGCCCCTAAAATTTGGCCGAACTGCATAAAAAATGCAGCCAGGTGCTCTCCCGAAATTTGAGGAGGAACCTCGAATACGGCCACCCTGGTCCTTCTCCGACCCTCATACTCCGTTCTTAAAATCAGATCTTTTGTTATAAGCTCTTTTTTTTGCCATTGCCAGGCAATCTTCTGGCGTGGGCAGAATGTCCCACATGAAGAACCCAGTACCCTTTATGACTCCTTGGGGTTTTATCCCCAGGGACAGAAGTGATTTAATCACTATGTCTTTCGTGGAGCGACAAATTGTGCGAGTTCGCTTGTCCACCACGAAAACCGACGCCATTCTCTTTGAGAACACATTGAGCTCTTGGACATCTTCAAGGAGCCCATCTTTATTTACCAGATGAGAATAACTCTTTGCCTTTTCCAAGAAATCCGCCATGTTCAAAATGCAACTTGGGGGGACTTCCAACAAGAGGGCAATTCCTCGGTTGTCTTAGCTTGTGCCTCCTTCGGCACGTCTTCATTATGGCTTGAGACCTGCCTGGTCTCTCCTTTTTTTGTGCTACTAGCACGGTCATCTAAATTAGGGGCAGCATTTGCACGTTTCTTAACCGATTTATCCGGCGTGTCGGCCTTAGCAGCCGCCCCGAAAAGGTATTTTTTAACATTTGACCGACTGGCATCATCGGCCATGATGAAAAAGTGTGGAGACTTCCGCCTGCGGGTCTCTATCAATAATTTTCCAAAACAAAATGGGGAAAGGAGTTGGGGAAAGGCAAAAAAAAAGAAAGCCTGGATAACCCAGGAAATAAAAAAATACGAAAGACAACAAACTTTAAAAATAAATAAACTGGTAAAAAGAGAAATAAAATAAAAGACAAACTAGCTCAACTGAAAGAAATACACAGACAGGTAAGACACGCTATTTTTTAAAAAATAAAAATGGCGTCCAAAGGCAGCCGAAAATAAAAATAAAAAAAAAACAATAACAGAAACTCCTTTCTTTTTTTGGTCAAAAAATTCAAAAATAGAAAAAGAAAAGAAATAAAAAGTCTGGTTTGCAACCAGTCAAACCAAAAGAATAAATAAATAAATAAATAAATGTTTGCGGCCGAAGCCGCTAAAGAAAATAAATTAAACGCAAAGGAAATACAAACTAGTTAAACCAAAAAAAAAAGGCGACCGAAGTCGCTAATTAAATGAATAAGAAGGAGGGTATAAAAAAAAAAAAAAAAACAGGAAATAAAAACAAAGCTTTCTTTTTCTCTTTTCTTAAACGGTACTAAATATTTTCAAAATGAAAACTGAAAAGAAATAAACAGAAATAAAAAAGCAGTCGTCCGGTAAGACTTTGTCAAACCGGACTCAAATAAAAATAAAATATGAGGGCCGAAGCCCAGAAAGAAAAGGAAAAAATAAAACTTAACAGAAAAGACGTGGTGGGCCGAATAAAGTTCGTCGATTCAAGCAAGAAAGTTCGTCAAGTACTCGAAGCAAATCCTCGTGGGTCAAACAAGTTCGTCACACCGCAAAACAAAAAACACGATCACAAACACTCAAATGGTCAGAAAAAAGTCAGAAAAAGACTTCAGGCTGAACTCCCTGCTTCCTCTTGAGGCGCAGTGTTTATTACTTTGTTTGTTTGTTTGTTTGGGTTTTATGGCATATCAACCACTGTGGGTTATTTAATGCCAAATCCAGTTTATATGAATTTTAAATGCCTATTTTGTATAGAATAAAAAACGTAGAGCTGGCAACATTATTGTTTCAAAAACGTAGAGCTGGCAACATTATTTTTCCCGTAACATTATCTGAGACCTTGCTGTTGGATGCAGTTTATCGCCATACCCAGGACGCGGATGTAGTTTACCGTCATACCCAGGACGCGGATGTAGTTTACCGTCATACCCAGGACGTGAGCAGAACCTAGAAAACTAGCAGTTCACTATTTACCCATAGCTGGGACCCTAACAGGTGCTACCACCCCGGGTCAAGGTGGACCTGGGAACACCAGCAATTAAGAGGTGGTTCCACGCTCCTCAAAACCTCCAGATCAGAGGTCTTGCTGTTGGATGCAATTTAACGTCATACCTAGGACGCCTCATTGAGGGTGTCTTACCCATCTACAGAGGTGCAGTCGGCGTATTCTAAAGCCCCAGCCGACAGGGCCGAGTGTTTATTACGTATGGAATAGTCCATTATGTTATTATGGGTAAGGTCCCATAACACTATCTATGTCGGTCTTTATCACTATCTATCTATCTATCTATCTATCTCCGCCTTTATTACAATCTATCTATCTATCTATCTATCTATCTATCTATCTATCTATCTCCGTCTTTATCACTATATATCTACCTACCTATCTATCTATTTTGGTCTTTATTACTATCTATCTATCTATCTATCTATCTATCTATCTACGTTTTCCTGGTCAGTAATAGGAATTAACCTTCTTCTAGGTTCTGTTGTGAAATTCTCCAGGGAGAGAAAATGATCGTGATCTAGTGACAAAAGACTTAATGAAGCGGTTGAATATCAAAGTTTTTCAGGTGACCATACAACCCTTTTCCGTCCAGCCACAACATCGTAGGGTCGGGAGACTCTACATCTGTCCATTTATCTTTCGCGTGTGGACGAATTCATGTGTTGCTTCCATGTAAATTGTAGATAGTGTGCTTCAACACAGCCAACGAAATCGCTTCGTAGGAATTTGTTCATAAAGAATCGCATAATCCAAAGCACACGAAAAGACACGAAACAAAATATCCAATGGCTTCTTTCTCAATCATTTTAGATTTAACACAGATTCATCGTTAGACTTCAATCTATGTACTTATTTCAGGCTTTTCATTATTTAATTCGATCGTTGGGAGCTTGCTGGCTAATTCAGTTTTTTTTTATCTATCTATCTACTTATCAAAGTAGCCCTCAATCTATATATTTAATTCAGTCTTTTCATTAGTTAACTCAATCAATTCCAGCTTGCTGGCTAATTCATTTTTTTTTATTATCTATCTCTGTTCATATCTCTCTCAGTCTGTTCATATCTATCTATCTATCTATCTATCTATCTATCTATCTATCTATCTATCTATCTATCTATCTATCCAGTCTGTTCATATCTATCTATCTATCTATCTATCTATCTATCTATCTATCCAGTCTGTTCATATCTATCTATCTATCTATCTTATTTTGTTCATATCTACTTATTTCGCGTTTTTTTTTAATTTATCTCGCTTACTACTAGTTCGCTGACTAAATCAGTTTTTTTCATTATCTATTTCATTATCCTCTACATATGTATGTATGTATGTATCTATCTATCTATGCTCATATTTTTTTTATTTCTGTATATTCCTATCAATCAATTAACAATATGTCCAATTATATTATTGGTATTAATCATCCCATGTCTTAACACTTGAGGATATATTTCTTTAGGAATACATTTCAAATTAATATTGGTAAACTTATTAAAAATAATTATATTCTTGTACGGGGTGCAGGTTTTCGTTAGCAAAGACAGCTCAAGATATCCTTTTTTTTATTTGTGAATATGTCGAATAAACGGAGGCCATGAAAACATAGATTACATCATTACACTAACCCACTAACTGGAAGAAATTATTGTTTCATTCTTTTACGTTTTTATATGACCACGTTGACATTCAGCATTCTTCAGGAGACTATCCAGCATTGATTTTGTTAACGTTTCTAGTTTTTTCAGCATTACTAAATAGTTTTTCATCGACTATCTGTTGTGCTGTCCTGGGTATAGCGATAAACTACATCCGCATCCTGGGTATGACGATAAACTACATCCGCGTCCTGGATAAGACAATAAACTACATCCACGTCCTGGATAAGACGATAAACTACATCCACGTCCAGGATAAGACGATAAACTACGTCCGCGTCCTGGGTATGACGATAAACTACATCCGCGTCCTGGACAAGACGAAAAAAACACATCCGCGTCCTGGGTAAGACAATAAACTACATCCGCGTCTGGATAAGACGATAAACTACATCCGCGTCCAGGGTAAGACGATAAACTACATCTGCGTCCTGGATAAGGCGATAAACTACATCCGCGTCCTGGGTATGACGATAAACTACATCTGCGTCCTGGGTAAGACGATACACTACATCCGCATCCTGGATAAGACAATAAACAACGTTGCGTCCTGGGTAAGACGATAAACTACATCTGCGTCTTGGATAAGACAATAAACTACATCCACGTCCTGGATAATACGATAAACTACGTCCGCATTTTGGGTAAGACGATAAACTACATCCGCGTCCTGGATAAGACGATAAACTACATCCGCGTCCTGGGTAAGACGATAAACTACATCCGCGTCCTGAGTATGACGATAAACTACATCCGCGTCCTGGGTAAGACAATAAACTACATCCGCGTCCTGGATAAGACGATAAACTACGTCCGCGTCCTGGGTAAGACGATAAACTACATCTACGTCTTGGATAAGACGATAAACTACATCCACGTCCTGGATAATACGATAAACTACGTCCGCATTTTGGGTAAGACGATAAACTACATCTGCGTCCTGGATAAGACGATAAACTACGTTCGCGTCCTGGATAAGATGATAAACTACATCCGCATCCTGGATAAGACAATAAACTACGTCCGCATTTTGGGTAAGACGATAAACTACATCTGCGTCCTAGATAAGACGATAAACTACGTTCGCGTCCTGGATAAGACGATAAACTTCATCCGCGTCCTGGATAAGACAATAAACTACATCCGCGTCCTGGGTAAGACGATAAACTACATCCACGTCCTGGATAAGACGATAAACTACATCCGCGTCCTGGGTAAGACGATAAACTACATCTGCGTCCTGGATAAGGCGATAAACTACATCCGCGTCCTGGGTAAGACGATAAACTACATCTGCGTCCTGGATAAGGCGATAAACTACATCCGCGTCCTGGATAAGACGATAAACTACGTTCGCGTCCTGGATAAGACGATAAACTATATCCGCGTCCTGGATAAGGCAATAAACTACATCCGCGTCCTGGGTATGACGATAAACTACATCCACGTCCTGGATAAGACAATAAACTACGTCCGCATTTTGGGTAAGACGATAAACTACATCTGCGTCCTAGATAAGACGATAAACTACGTTCGCGTCCTGGATAAGACGATAAACTTCATCCGCGTCCTGGATAAGACAATAAACTACATCCGCGTCCTGGGTAAGACGATAAACTACATCCACGTCCTGGATAAGACGATAAACTACATCCGCGTCCTGGGTAAGACGATAAACTACATCTGCGTCCTGGATAAGGCGATAAACTACATCCGCGTCCTGGGTAAGACGATAAACTACATCTGCGTCCTGGATAAGGCGATAAACTACATCCGCGTCCTGGATAAGACGATAAACTACGTTCGCGTCCTGGATAAGACGATAAACTACATCCGCGTCCTGGATAAGGCAATAAACTACATCCGCGTCCTGGGTATGACGATAAACTACATCCACGTCCTGGATAAGACGATAAACTACATCCGCGTCCAGGATAAGATCTCTGATCAGGAGGTTTTGGGGAACCACCTCTTAATTGCTGTTGTTCTTAGGTCTACTCTGACCAGGGGTGGTAGCACCTCTTAGGGTCCCAACTGTGGGCAAATAGTTGACCCCCAGGTTAGAGGCAAGGCACTTGAAGATGTAATGGTGGCTTTGATACCAGAAATATTTTCTAAAAAAATATTATCAGCAAATTCTGAAGAAAAATTATTACCAGCAATACATCTTTGAAGGAAAAAATATATTACCAGCAATAAAAATTGTCGGCATTAAATAAACCATTGTGATTGATATGCCGTAAATCAAACCAAACCAAACCAAACCAAACCAAACCTATCTGCAGTCTTTGTTTCCATCTTGTTTTACTTAACGATGATCGACAATTGTTTTTCTATTGGATAAATATATGGGGTTGTCATAAGACCGGTGTTTTTCACTTACTTTGAACATCTGTTAGGTTTTAAGCTCAACCCAGATCTCAGGTGTAACCGTATATATAATCCATTACTAAATATGCCGCGAAAATGGTCTGTACCTATACTGCTCTATCAAATACCTGACCTCACCTGCTATGCGTTAAACAGCCAAATCAAGACGAAAATAGGGTATTGCTGCTATACCTGGGCAGGAGCTGCCCATTCTTCACTTTCCAGTCTTGATAGAATACAAACGTAGCTTTGTGGGTAATGAATTGTTTTCCACCTTACAATACTTTTCCGATATACAAATCGTTCCATGGAAATTGTTCAGACGTGCTACATTTGTTGGTTCCCCTAACTCTAGCACCCTAGCTAAGACCCACAACGCTGCGTAGACTGAGGCGAGCTACAGTCGTTCCCTTTGTATTCCTTTAGTAAAGAGTATGTTCCCCTCGGTTAGCTACTTACCAAGAAGTGTTTTTATTTTTTTTGTTTTTTCTCAGCTCGAAGGGAATAAATTTGTTGTCCATTCCTTTTTCAAGCTTATCTTTCTTTGAGATGAACTCGTTGGACGGTTCTTGAAAGGGTTCCGCTTTCAATTCTTGGCCTCTTTCCAGCTTTTGCATTACATCTTCAATGCATCAGTATCTATAATGTTTCTGTGTCTTGAAAAATGCAATACTGTAATTGCACTGTTTACTTGTCTATCCATTAAAACGCTAAATATAAGTTATGGGCACCATCTAGCTGATTGTCTGATGGAGTTCACATTCGTTTGCTTGGTTTCTTTGGCATCGCTATAGCTAAGCTCATTTAATTAAATTTAATAGAATCCAATAAAAACAGAATACGAAGCTAATTGTTTCTCTCTTCAATACAAACGCCAAAGGAATTCGCAAATGAGAAGAGAGGAGGTGATAGAGAGTAAGCAAGAGAATAAGACGAGGAAAGAAAAAGTATAGTGTAAACGTATATTTACTGGTGGTGTGGTCGTCTTACTACTACAAAAGTCCATGCCAGGAACTAGCAAAAATCTGTTAAGTTTCGAGGATAATTTTTATTTAATGTTTCGTTTCTTTTTTAATTGAAACATTTGAAGCAATGTAATCACTTCAGTTTTAAATGAAACAGTCGTGGAAGACGAAGAAAGAAATGCCTTCTTCATTCTACATATTAGGTTGGTTCAAAAATAATGATGTAATAATGTCGTTTTTTGACGTTAAAAAATACGTCAAAAAACGACATTATTACGTCATTATTTTTGCACCAACCTAATATATTGCCTGAAGCACGTCAAATAAACTTTCTGTAAAACATTTTAATTGTTTTGAAATTCTGAGAGCAAATAATCTTTTCGTTAGTTTTTAAACTGTTTCTTTAATTATGACTACATTCTCAATTCAACTTTATCTGGGCCGTTTGATTAAAATACAAGTAGCGCTCCCAGACTGAACTGGAATTTGACACCTTTATATTTTAATTTCATGGAATATATTTATTTTACCATATTTTCTTTTAGTAATAGAACAATTTGCAGACAATATTTTCCTCTTTTTCTTCAGAATTTATTTCCATCATGTATTGTTGCATATTTACTAATTTAATGATCCGAGATTTTAAAGAAATCGATATTTGGTATAGTTTATAAGAAATATATAACAATTTCTTTCTTTTTTTTATTCGCTTTATTTTAAGTTTTAGCTTTGGCTATTCAACTACAGAAATTCTGGGTTAAAAATACTCTGCGTCGTCTGAAAAAAATGTGCTATTTATAAAGACTAGAAACGATTTTCTTTGACGTCTGTCAAAAAAGAAAAAAAAACGGTCTGTCTTTTGTCAAAAAAAGGTCAGAAAAAATGCTTTGCGTTGTCTAAGAATATCAGAAAAATACTCTGTGGCTTTTGTCTTTTATTCCGCGTCTTTTGTCTAGAAAAGGCCAGAAAGTTGTCCAGCGGTTTTTTTTTTCTAAAAAAAAAATGTAAAAAAAAAAAGGGCTAGAAGAATGCGACGCGTCTTCTGCCCCAAAAATACCAGAAAATTGTTCTTGCGACTTTAGTCTTAAAAAAGAGTCTAGAATACATACTCTGTGTCATCTGACTAAAAGAAAAGTCTGGAGAATTACTCCATGATTTTTATCTTAAAAAAAAAAAATATAATTCAATTCAATGTTTTTGATAAAAATGTCTCAGTTAAATGGTCAATTTCTGGTGAGTTTTTATCATACATTTAAACGGAGCTTCGTTAAGTTTAACCAAGTTTGGCACAAGATCACAATACTGAAGTAGATTTAACCGATGGATCGATGGATAATGAAAGGAATTACTAAATCATCATTTTACGGCAGGTGCAAGAGTAAAAATTTACTAAGCTTAAAAAAAGACTTGTGGATTTGAATCAACCCGCAACACAAAAGAGAAAGTTTTTTTTTTAAATATAAAATTCTTTTTTTTTTTATTTTTGATGTTTTTTTACAACTAAATTCTTCTTAGCGTGTATGAATGTTAAAATTATTGTGTGTAAAAGTCCCTTCATTGCAGTTTTCTGTTATGATGAAAAGAAATGTGATTTCGTCGCGTGCATGCGCGAGAAAAAGAGGTAAGTGGGAAAGTGAAGAGGAAAGTGTAAAGAGCTCGTGCCACAGACTAATATCATCTGGACCAACTTGTTAACTGTTGCTCTTAAGTTTAAGTATTTTAATCTTACTTGAAATCTGTTAAAAAAAAAAAAAAAACTTGCAAATTACTGTTGATGGCCGCAGAGGTTCTTTTACACGCAAAAAAGTGAAGAGACCGAGTTAGATACAAATACAAGCACGCGATCGATCGAGTGAGCGAGATAGAGTGTGTGTGTGTGTGTGTGCGTGCGTGTACGCTTACATATTTTAAATTCCTCTACACTTACTGAAATAAATAGATATACACGTATTAGAATTTGAAGTGAAAGATTTTTATGATCCCAATGAAACTAGCAAATGGAATTATTAATCAACAACTATACTTCGAATGGTTTCAACAAGAGACGCACACTTCTGTATTGGCATAACGGATCGTCCCTTTTCTGTAATGGCTTACCGTGACTTAATGGTAAAGCGCATGGGTTTCTCCGTATTAAAAGTGGAATACAGGTTCGAATCTTATCGAACGGCGCTAGACTTTCGGATTTGTTGTCCGTTAGACATCATGTTCACTGTTCAAAAACTGGGATTTTTTAAAGCGTTTCATCTCCAAGCAAGGCGAGAAGCCACTAGCACGCAAGGGGTTACAGAGAGTTGAAGCGATAGCAAATAGGAGTGATAGAGAAAAGGATGAAGATAAGAATAGGAGATAGATCAAGGCATCTGGAGATGTCGATTGACATTACATTTGAATAGTAGGAGATTATAGCTATCAGGGAAACAGGAAAAGGGGAGGGGGTTCCACAGGCGAGAAGTGCGAGGCATGAAGCTATTGGAGTAGAAGAGACGGCTACATTTAACAGTTTCGACAGTGAAAGTGTGAGACCGTGATGCCAGCCTAGTTGAACGCTTAAATTCATGAAGTCTGGGAACCAGCGAAAACAGCTCATCGGAGCAGTTACCGTGAAAGTATTTGTTAAAAATACAGAGGGATGCGATGGCACGTCTGTGAGAGAGCGACTGCAGACGAGATGCCAGATTAGGGCTAATTACATTGCATATCCGTCTCTGGATTTTACACGTCTACCAACAAAATATATAATTTATATATATATATCAGTAAAGTTGGATGAGAATCGTAGATTTTGTTAATGTGCAATAAAATTCTTCTGATGATGATGTTGTGACCAAGTCTATAGTTAAGAAATAACAAAACAGGGGGTTTCAGATAAATAGTGTATTGGACAGTAAATACAACAGGAGTGAGTTACACAACTTGGGAGTGTGTGTCGGTTGACCAGCGTTCAGTCTATATCACTGTTATATTTAGTAGACCCCCCCACTACCACGAGGGTAAATGTGGCACAAGGCCGAGTTT
>OZ010588.1:80362033-80522033 GCA_963932145.1 Acanthosepion lycidas | reverse complement strand
TTTTTTTAGATAATAACGATTTAGTAATGTAAGCTTTACTAATTAACCCATAGATGGGGGAAGAAGAGGCGGATTGATACCTTTCCCAAGGGTATTTACGTGTAAGTGAATATAACGAACCCAACAGGAATTGGAATTCGTTCCTCAGATTATCAATTTCGAACCATTACACCATCCACACATCCAAGTTTAGAGCACCTGGTATTCTCGACCGGTCACCCATCTAGGTATTGGCCAGACTCGACATTGCTTAACTTCGATAATCGTACCATTATTTTTCATTAGTTATGCTTTCATTGTTTTTATCTTTTTTTTTTACATGTGGATGAGGCTATTTTCTCCGATTTATTTAAGCCTCGTGATAGCGTTGCTTGAAGTGAAATAGCTCAAAAAAGAAACAACTAATACATATCTAGATAGTCTTTTTTTTTTTAATCATCTAAACGGTATTTGTTGTGGATGCCCATATTTGAGTAGACTTACATTTTTTTTTTAAACATTATATTTATTATCATCTACCGGCCTGAATATTCGAGGCGACGCAGGTTCCAATCTTGCCGGAGGGCACATATTTTTTTAATAACATTTCCATATATATATATATATATATATATATATATAAATAGGTTCGGGGTTAGTGTACCTTATTGAAATTGTTTGCGAAGATGTATTCTCGCCATTGAAATCATTAACCTCTATATTTGTTTTTTGTATGAATGATTCATGTAATTATATATATATATACACACACTAGTAATATTTTGCCGTTTAGTTGGAGCAGTTTAAGTTTAAAGTCAGCCCACCCAAAAATCAATATTAGTAACAGCAATTGGGTACAACTGTGGCACATCCCCAAATGGGGGATTAACAATTTGAATGGGGTGTGGCCCTGAAAAGTTCGTCTTTGCGTTCTCAATTCTTGCAAGGAAGGAACCTCTTCCATGGACCGTCATAATAATAATATACGATAATTTTAATTTGTAATACAGTTTTTTTTATAATTCTAATAATCTTTTGCGTTAGATTTCATCTTTCTAAATTGATTGTCCACTGCTTTTTACAGACATTAAATTTTGCTCTTGATTTTTGCGCAAAGTGTAAAAGATCAGTTTTTTCGATTTTTCACCTTCAAGGTTGTAATTTTTTCCAGCCAATTTCGACTCAAAACCGGCATTGAAGAATTATTTATCAAACAAAAAAAAAAATTCATCGAAATCGGATGGAAAGTGTGGAAACGCATAAACAACATCCGATGAAAAACACACATAAACACACACACACACACATACATACACACACATTTTGAAAATTTTATATACATACATACATATATATATATATATATATATATATATATATATATATATATGGAATTTATTTTTAGGAAATGGATTAAATCTGGCATATTCTTATTCATTTTGTTTAAACTTTATTTTTTATGGATACTCATATTCAAGTAGAAGTTCTGTTTTTTTTTTTTTTTTTAATTAAACAGATCTTTTTTTTATCCAACTACATCCACAAGCCTGAATATTCTAGAAATTGTGTCAGAAAAATATGCGTTCAGGCAATATTCGAACATGCATCCTCAACAGGGAACCAGCAATGGAACTGATGTGTCTAACCGCTCGGCAACGTAGGACTTTCGGAAGCTTCCCCGTGAGAGATGAAAGTTCGAATCCTGCCGCAGGACGCATATTTTTCTGACAAAATTTCTCGAATATTCAGGCCGGTAGACGAAAAATACTGTTTAATTAAAAAAAAAACAGAACTTCTACTGCTGAAATATGAGTATACATAAAAAATTACGTTTAAACAAAATAAATTAAAAATAACATATTTATGCAATGTCTCAGATAGATAGATAGATAGATAGATAGATAGATAGATAATCAATAGACTACAATAACTTTCGGGCTTCTATATTAGAATCAAATCTGATTCGGCAAGTTTGCCCACCCCATGTTGGCTGACTCTCTGGAAAATTCTATGGCTTGATAATCAATGAGTGTCTGTGATTTTCTCATCTGATTAATCTCTCTGCGCGGAAGAAAAAAGTTCCGCTCGCACATGCGCAACTGTCTCCTTACCAGCCTCGATTTTGCGTGGATTTGGTGTCGCTGATGTTTCACGGTCGTCTTGCTAACAGAGCATCGGCTAGCAATTGGAAAGGAGTCATTATCCAGGCAAACTAGCCTAGGCGATGGGGCATCAGGCCGGGCGGTTAGGGGGGTTTTTCGCTCATAAAAAGTCAATGCTCGTCTTCTTGCGAAAAGATGGTGGCGACGCCTAGACGAAATTGAGAGAAAGAAGAAGAAAGCAGACAGGTATGAAAAGATGTGGCGAATGACGGCAGGCAAAGAGATTTGATCGTGAGGAACGGTATAAAAAGATAATAACCTCTTTCAATGGAGGCGGGTTAATATTAATGAATGGAGAACTAAAGCATTTCTATTCGTAAATTGTACGACATGATGTCTCCTTCACTAGCCTTCTAATAAATTGGGAAAATGTACAAAAAATAAATAAGTATACTTTAATGTTACTTAATATGGGGTGAATTCGGATTTCTGTTTAATGTATGGGAAGTGAAGTAGTGTAGATTGCGCAATTTTATTTTATTTTTGTTTCCCATTCTTCGTAAGAGGTAATAAGCATTCTAATTACAAAATAGTAAATCATAACCCAACTGATTTCATTTTCTTTACATTAGGCTTTTTCTGTCCATTGACCGACAATGTTTGCCGAGAATTTGATGTTCAGCGAAGAAATAGAGTAAAAATGAAACTATGCTCTCATTTTCTCACAGCCATGACGTAACTTCCCCCCTCTGCCTTTTCTACATATATCTTTATGGCAATTGTTCTAATGGTCTTTCTTCCTTCCTTTCGTTCTCGAAATTAAGCGTGCTACTAGATTGGCCATTAGGTCTCAACATTTCACTGTTGAACTATCTACATGCGACCGTATGTTCTCTTATAATAGTTCCTTTTCTCGCACTTCTTGCCTGTAGAACTCGCTTCCGGTTTCTTGCCACCGACAATCATCGAAAATTTAAATACATCGACAATTTCTACCTTCATGAAACCCGTTTTTTTATTCTCCTTTTTCCTCAGTATAGACGTTTTATTCTCTTTTATTCCTAATAACCACATGCGTCTGATTCGCATTATCGCCATGCTTAAGGGGAAATGCTTAAAAAAAAAAAACAAGATAGAAAGAATACATAAATATATAGGTACCTCAACTGACTAGCTAAAAAATAGTATACCACAATGAAAAAATTCCCCAAACTTAATAAAAACAAAATTTTATTATCAAGATCATTATTTTATTATTAAGAAGAAAGACCAAAGGATTGTATTTTACTAACTTATATTTTTAATCACTTTTAAAACGTTCGAAATTTTGGTTAAGAATCCTTTTTGTTTGTCTTCAGCTTCAAAGATTAGTATAGGACATTTTGGCGTCTTTTCTGTGTGAAAAAAGCCTACATTGAAAATTATTGGAAAAATGAAATAATTGTTGAATTTCAATGAAGCTTGCCTTTAATATAAATTGCTTCTAGTATCTGTAATCTGAATTTGTTGGTTTCACAACATTGTATAAATACTTATATTAATGAACAATATATAGTTTTGCACACCTGAAGATCAATACATGGAAGGTTCTTCATGAGTATGAGTGGATTTTGTTAAAGTTAGCAGATCTAATGTCTGTAATTTGTTCAATCAGACATGTCTAAAAGAGAGTTTGCTACCTAAATATATATAAACTTGCATATACATACATACCTACTAGGGTATAAATATCAGAGCTTTTCTTGTATACTTGTACAGCTATAGATGACCACTGATAAATACCTGTGCATACATACACAACTATTTCTTTTATATATATATATATATATATATATATATAGATAGATAGATAGATAGATAGATATAGATATATATATATAATGAAATGGACAAAGTCCGACAATTATTTTAAAACATTTTTATGTTTATACATTCTTTTTATATTAGGTTGGTGTCGTTTTTTACGTTAAAAAATGACATTATTTTTGCACCAACCTAATATATACAAATATTTAAGTAAATGCTCTGTTTATAATAAACAACATTTACCGGCCTGAATGTCCGAGAAATTTTCATAGAAATATGCGTCCTCCGACAGGATTCGAACCTGTATCCTATACGGAACCGTCATATAGCCTAACGTGCCTTTAAACCGATTTGACCACAGAGGACCATTTGGTTAGCAAGGTCGAATTTACTGCTTTTAAACTTCAATCATCCATGAATATCTGCTCATGGCGTAACAAATGTAAACAAATGACGTCACACATTATGAAATGGACAAAGTCCGAGAATTATTTTAAGACATTTTATGCTTATACATTCTTTTTATAGATGGTATTTATCAATCCACCCACCGGGACCGATGTGGCACAAGGCCTTTTTAATGTGGGTATCTCTCAGCTCGTAGGCCCAGCCAAAAATAAATAACCATCCAAACTCGCCGAGGCGGGCCAGTTCCGTCATCCTCCTCCAACGAAACCCTACCCTTCGGCGGAGCTTCGTCCGGGTTCCTCTCTGCAAGCAGAGAGTTCGACAGATACCCGACCCGGCAGCTCACAAAGCGCAGATACTACACTTTGATCCTAGCCACCGGGCCGAGGGGGTGTTCTTTAAGTAAATGCTCTGTTTATAATAAGCAGTATTAACAACATTTACCGGTCTGAATGTCCGAGAAATTGTCATAATTTCAGAATGTAAAAACATAAAAATGTTTTAAAATAATTGTCGGACTTTGTCCATTTCATAATGTGTGACGTCATTTGTTTACATATGGATACGCATCGAGCAGATATGAATGTACGTGAGGAAATCATGGAAAATTGTACTTTAAAAACAGTAAAATCGACTTCACTAGCCGAAACGCCCCTCTGTGGCGAAATCGATAAAAGCATGTCAAGCAGGTGTGACCGTTCCGTATAGGATAGAGGTTCGATTCCTGTCGGAGGACGCATATTTTCTATGACAATCTCTCGGGTATTCAGACCGGTAAATCTTGTTAATACTGTTTATTATAAACAGAGCATTTATATTTGTATCTATGAAAAAGTATGTATAAATATAAAAATGTCTATTTATTTATATATATATATATATATATTCCTGGAAATATTTTTATAGGTACAACTTTCGTTCTTTAGATATAAAATGTGTTACCTGCATCACACAAATCATACTTTTATTCTCTCGATGAAACTGATGCAGTTACAGGTAGAAAAGGCTAATACTTAAATATTATTATTTCCCCCCGAAATTATTGTGAATAATGTGCTTTCATAATGGTGCTGATAGTATCATCAGAATTACTGTCATCAAACTCATTATATCGCTCTCATTAGAGACGATATTGTCTGCTTGTGTTATTTGAAGAAAGAAAGAAAGAAAGTCTCTACTCTAATTTGATGAATGAACAACCTAGAGATATTTGGATTTTTTTTTGTAAGCTTTTCTTAACTAAATTTCTAGAAATACATCGGGATGATGCGCACAGCCATGTCATCAGTGATGTGTTCCTAAGATCGTTAGGGGTTTCGGCTCTCTAAATATTATACCCCTACAACCGCCTTGTATCAATCAAATACCAACTAGGTAATGAGCTATCCAAAACCACGTCATGAACAACGACTTCATTTTTTTTAACAATATGGCCGACTACGGTGCTTTCTTATAGCCAGTAAATCATCCAATCAAATGCGTTTCTGAGCTTCCCACTCCGCCGTAAGAAATGAAGTCGCCTGCTTCTCAATCCCACACAGAAGGTTCGGATGCTTTGCTCTGTATTTTGACGGACAGACTGGAGCAACTACAAGTAATTGTATTTCTTGATGTTTTATCATTTACATGAAAGTATAATAGTAGAACTTAAACTCGTTTTCAAAACATTTTCAAATTCATTACTCAAGCTTAACACTGAAAATATCTCTATAAAATAATTACAAATATTTTACATATCTAACTTATGGAATATTTTCATATTCATTTTTCGAAAATAAATGTCAAACTCTTTCTTCTATGTGTCCTATCCTTTCATGGCACTCCACAACATCCTATGCTTTTTAGCTATTAACAATGTGCATAGATTTACAATCTATCTACTTTGTTCTACCAACCATTTAAACAAGCTTGGTAGGTAGGTTAGTGTTTTTTTCCCTTTCTTTCTTTGTCCACAATATGCCTTGGAAGTACCAAATTTTGCAAATCCTGCTTCCTCATTACGTACCCTATATATTTCAATTTTCTCTTTCTGGTTTAAAAATATAGGTATCGTATGTGTTTAATTTTCCTTGAAATTACTTGTTGCCACCGTGATTCGTCCATTTAATCTCAGAATCCTCATTCCAGAACAATATTTCTATTGTCCGGCATTTACTGTAATATGCCATGGTATACTCGGCATCCTTCTAGAAAAACATTTCTGTTGCCTCAAATCGTCTCTTCATCTTCGAAGAAAATGTCCAGTATTCACTAGCATATCTCATGGTATACTCAGCATCCTTCTACAAAAATATTTCTGTTGCCACAAATTCTCTCTTCATCTGTGAAGAAAATGTCTAGCATTCACTAGCATATCCCATGTTTTACTCAGCATACTTCTAGAAAAATATTTCTGTGGCCTCAAATCGTCTGTTCATCTGTGAAGAAAATGTCCAGCATTCACTAGCATATCCCATGGCATACTCAGCATCCTACTAGAAAAATATTTCTGTTGCCTCAAGTCGACTATTCAACTGTAAAAAAATGTCCAGCATTCACTAGCATATCCCATGGTATACTCAGCATCCTTCTAGAAAAATATTTCTGTTGCCTCAAATCCTCTCTTCGTCTGTGAAGAAAAATGTCCGGCATTCACTAGCGTATCCCATAGTATACTCAGCATCCTTCTAGAAAACTATTTCTGTTGCCTCTAATCCTTTCTTCATCCGTGAAGAAAATATCCAGCATTCAGTAGCATATCCCATGGTATACTCAGCAACCTTCTAGAAAAATATTTCTGTTGGCACAAATCGTCTCTTCATCTGCGTAGAAAATGTCCAGCATTCACTAGCATATCCCATGGTATACTCAGCATTCTTCTCGAAAAATATTTCTGTTGCCTCAAATCGTCTCTTCATCTGTGAAGAAAATGTCCAGTATTCACTAGCATATCCCATGGTATACTCAGCATCCTTCTCGAAAAATATTTCTGTGGCCTCAAATCGTCTGTTCATCTGTGAAGAAAATGTCCGGCATTCACTAGCATATCCCATGGTATACTCAGCATCCTTCTCGAAAAATATTTCTGTTGCCTCAAATCCTCTCTTCGTCTGTGAAGAAAATGTCCAGTTTTCACTAGCATATCCCATGGTATACTCAGCATCCTTCTAGAAAAATATTTCTCTTGCCTCAAATCGTCTCTTCATCTGTGAAGAAAATGTCCAGCATTCACTAGCCTATCCCATGGTATACTCAGCATCTTTCTAGAAAAATATTTCTGTTGCCTCAAATCGTCTCTTCATCGGTAAAGAAAATGTCCAGCATTCACTAGCATATTCCATGGTATACTCAGCATCCTTCTCGAAAAATATTTCTGTGGCCTCAAATCGTCTCTTCATCGGTAAAGAAAATGTCCAGCATTCACTAGCATATTCCATGGTATACTCAGCATCCTTCTCGAAAAATATTTCTGTTGCCTCAAATCGTCTCTTCATCTGTGAAGAAAATGTCCAGTATTCACTAGCATATCCCATGGTATACTCAGCATCCTTCTCGAAAAATATTTCTGTTGCCTCAAATCGTCTGTTCATCTGTGAAGAAAATGTCCAGCATTCACTAGCATATCTCATGCTATATTCAGCATCCTTCGCAAAAAAAATTTCTGTTGCCTCAAATCCTCTCTTCGTTTGTGAAGAAAATGTCCGGCATTCACTAGCATATCCCATGGTATACTCAGCATCCTTCGCGAAAAATATTTCTGTTGCCTCAAATCGTCTCTTCATCTGTAGGAGGACTGATAATGCAAAATGTTTGGGAATTCTTTTCTTTGTTTATAACGGAATATTCCCATGTCTTAATTTGTGTTCTTAGTTTTGGAAAGTATATTTTGCTATTCCAATGCGCCTTCTGATTTTAATGTGATATTTTCCATCATCTGTTAAAACATCGCCTTGTCAAATAGTTTCTGTGCTTTTCATTCTATGTCTGCCATCAACGCGGCCTCCTCCTTATACCTTAAATTGTTAAGATTCTAGCAGCTATCATTCTGTAGAATACATAAAACGTCGACAACTAAACAGATAACTAGGAGGGAATAAGTGGCAGGATTTTTGTTAATCATTTTACCACAAGGAAAGCAATAAATCCCCTCAGACGCATGGAGTTACAGACTGTTAGAGAATACGACATAAAGAAAAAAATCAGAGGGAAAGCGCGAATTTGTATACAGTGACTTCTACTGCTGATAATGCAAAGCTCTTCTATGAATCGAGCACTCTGAGTCACTGGGGTGTTTATTCAAAAATAAATATGTAAAAATTCATCTTCACCTCTGTCGAGATAGCTTATGGGAAAAATCTCCGACTGATGTCAAATCAGTCGGGTTACAATCCTGGCTTGAGGCAATCGGTTGTCTAGCCACACTAATTAGCTGTGATACAGTGAAACTGTCTGCCTGTGGATTACAATATATATATATATATATATATATATATATATATATATATATATATATATAGGGGGGTGTATGTATTATGAAATGGACAACGACCGACAATTATTTTAAGACATTTTTGTTTGCATTTGGATACGCATCGAGCAGATATGAATGTACGTAAGAAAATCATGGAAAATTGTAGTTTAAAAACAGTAAAATCGACCTTGCTAACCGAAAAGCTAATAAACAGTAAACTGTTTTTTACAAACAGACCATTTACTTAAATATTTGTATCTATAAAAAGAACGTATAAATATAAAAACTGTCTTAAAAAATAATTGTCGGACTTAGCCCATTTCATTTTATATATATATATATATATATATATATATATATATATATATATATATATATATATATATATGTATATATATATATATATATATATGTATATATATATATATATATATATGTATATATATATATATATGTATATATATATATATATGTATATATATATATATATATATATATATATATATATATGTATATATATATATTTATATATATATATATATATACACACACACACACATACATATATATATATATATATATATATATATATATATATATATATATATATATATATATATATATATGTATGGAGTTGATGAGTAAATTAAGATAAAATTCGGAATTCAGATTTCAGTTGAAATCCCAAAATGAAGCCCAGCGACAGACTAGCCGCAATGGCATCCATTATTGGAATTAAATGGAAATATATCGTGTTTTTTTGTTTTTTTAACGGAAGAACTTTTTAATCTAATTTTTCTTTTCTAAAAAAATAAAAAAGAAAAGGAAAAGAAACATGTCGAGGAAATAAAAATAAGTATTACCTAGTAAATATTGCATGCGTAATAATTACCATGATTCACCTTTGCTAATGGATATCGATCCGGCTGACAATTGGCTTTGCCCTGCATTGACGGTATTTGAAGTCAATATTAAATGAAGCAATGCTTGAAAATTGAACATAACTGAGGATGCCGGTTGGACTTCTAGTGTTCAATGAACTAGAAAAAAAGGTTTTATATTTCAATTATCCTTTTAAATTGCACATAGCCAAACCATTTGATCTATTCAGTAGTTATTATGAAAGTGCATATTTCATAACAGACTTTGGTTTATATTTCAGTGGATATCCATAATTATATGCATGTGTCAATATCTGTGTGGTCATATGTGTGTCTGTATTTAGTCGTGAAAAATTAATATCGCTGGGATTGTTCTTGTGTAATAAGAGAAAGAAAAGAGACGATTATTCGAAATGAAATCCTCTTATAATTAAAATTGGATTAAAAACTTTCCTTTACTTATTAAGTTTCATCTGACACGAGTCGAAATAAAAAAAAAACACACACAAAATTCTGATCTTTGCTCAATCTTGAACAACGACCTATGTTCCCGATCCCCCGAGTGATAAACAGTGCTCCCATTGGCCTAAAAAAATCATTTCACACCAAAGGAAGGCGATAACGCTACGAAGACGCAAGGGGTTTCTGTGATTGAAACAGTATGAGGAAAACATGATTACGGAGAAATGACAATAAAAGAAAAATTCCAGACTAAATATTTAATAAGTAAAATGGTTCTTGATGTGGTGGGGCCGATCATTTCAAAATGCTGACTTGAGCACAAATAAAGCGAACACTTTTTTTCCATCGAGGGCCTTCAAGTGTGCCTTCAAGTGAAAACAGCTCAGATGATCATGTGACGGAGGAGGACCAGAAACGGTTAGAACAGAGAAGAAAAATGTCTTCTGAGATGATTCAATGCCAGCAATTAACTTTTGAAGCCGTTAAAATTTTTACAAAAGCCATTTCTTGCCCCATATGACAACAGATAGATAAGCATTTTCGCGATCCACTGCCAATAAGACATTATACTGAAATCTAGGGTATCTAGCTGAACATTAGCCTGCAAGAAATTTCTCCTGTATGATGTGTACCTATAATGGCTCTCCAAAACATTCTATCCTCTGTAGATCAAACAAACACTCGCCTTTTTAATATCCTTCCTAATACATTTACACAAACATGTTATGTTCCTCCTTGTTTCATTTTCTCCCTCATGTATCCTGTCAAATTCTCCAAGCTTTTTCTTTATTATGTAGCCTGTCAAATTCTCCAAGCCTTTTCTTCATCATGTAGCCTGTCAAATTCTCCAAGCCTTTTCTTTATTATGTAGCCTGTCAAATTCTCCAAGCCTTTTCTTCATCATGTAGCCTCTCAAATTCTCCAAGCCTTTTCATTATGTAGCCTGTCAAATTCTCCAAGCCTTTTCTTTATTATGTAGCCTGTCAAATTCTCCAAGCTTTTCTTCATTATGTAGCCTGTCAAATTCTCCAAACCTTTTCTTCATCATGTAGCCTGTCAAATTCTCCAAAACTTTTCTTCATTATGTAGCCTGTCAAATTCAACAAGACTTTTCATTATGTAGCCTGTAAAATTCTCCAAACCTTTTCTTCATTATGTAGCCTGTCAAATTCTACAAGCCTTTTCATTATATAGCCTGTCAAATTCTCCAAAACCTTTTCTTCATTATGTAGCCTGTCAAATTCTCCAAGCTTTTCTTCATTATGTAGCCTGTCAAATTCTCCAAACCTTTTCTTCATTCTGTAGCCTGTCAAATTCTCCAAGCCTTTTAATTATGTAGCCTGTCAAATTCTCCAAATCTTTTCTTCATTAAGTAGCCTGTCAAATTCTCCAAGACTTTTCATTATGTAGCCTGTCAAATTCTCCAAGCTTTTTCTTTATTATGTAGCCTGTCAAATTCTCCAAGCTTTTTCTTTATTATGTAGCCTGTCAAATTCTCCAAGCCTTTTTTCATCATGTAGCCTGTCAAATTCTCCAAGCCTTTTCTTCATTATGTAGCCTGTCAAATTCTCCAAGCTTTTCTTCATTCTGTAGCCTGTCAAATTCTCCAAGCCTTTTCATTATGTAGCCTGTCAAATTCTCCAAAACTTTTCTTCATTATGTAGCCTGTCAAATTCTCCAAACCTTTTCTTCATTATGTAGCCTGTCAAATTCTCCAAGCCTTTTCTTCATTATGTAGCCTGTCAAATTCTCCAAAACTTTTCTTCATTATGTAGCCTGTCAAATTCTCCAAGCATTTCGTCATTATGTAGCCTGTTAAATTCTCCAAGCTTTTCTTCATTATGTGGTCTGTCAAATTCTCCAAACCTTTTCTTCATTATGTAAACTGTCAAATTCTCCAAAACTTTTCTTCATTATGTAGCCTGTCAAATTCTCCAAACCTTTTCTTCATTATGTAGCCTGTCAAATTCTCCAAAACTTTTCTTCATTATGTAGCCTGTCAAATTCTCCAAACCTTTTCTTCATTATGTAGCCTGTCAAATTCTCCAAAACTTTTCTTCATTATGTAGCCTGTCTAATTCTCCAAACCTTTTCTTCATTATGTAGCCTGTCAAATTCTCCAAAACTTTTCTTCATTATGTAGCCTGTCAAATTCTCCAAACGTTTTCTTCATTATGTAGCCTGTCAAATTCTCCAAAACTTTTCTTCATTATGTAGCCTGTCAAATTCTCCAAAACTTTTCTTCATTATGTAGACTGTCAAATTCTCCAAAACTTTTCTTCATTATGTAGCCTGTCAAATTCTCCAAGCTTTTCTTCATTGTGTAGCCTGTAAAATTCACCAAGACATTTCATTATGTAGCCTGTCAAATTCTCCAAAACATTTCTTCATTATGTAGCCTGTCAAATTCTCCAAGCTTTTCTTAATTATGTAGCCTGTCAAATTCTCCAAAACTTTTCTTCATCATGTAGCCTGTCAAATTCTCCAAAACTTTTCTTCATTATGTGGCCTGTCAAATTCTACAAGACTTTTCATTATATAGCCTGTCAAATTCTCCAAACCTTTTCTTCATTATGTAGCCAGTCAAATTCTCCAAGCTTTTCTTCATTATGTAGCCTGTAAAATTTTCCAAGCCTTTTCATTATGTAGCCTGTCAAATTCTCCAAAACTTTTCTTCATTATGTAGCCTGTCAAATTCTCCAAAAGTTTTCTTCATTATGTAGCCTGTCAAATTCTACAAGCCTTTTCATTATGTAGCCTGTAAAATTCTCCAAACCTTTTCGTCATTATGTAGCCTGTCAAATTCTCCAAAACTTTTCTTCATTAGGTAGCCTGTCAAATTCTCCAAAACTTTTCTTCATCATGTAGCCTGTCAAATTCTCCAAAACTTTTCTTCATTATGTAGCCTGTCAAATTCTACAAGCCTTTTAATTATGTAGCCTGTAAAATTCTCCAAACCTTTTCTTCATTATGTAGCCTGTCAAATTCTACAAGCCTTTTCATTATATAGCCTGTCAAATTCTCAAACCTTTTCTTCATTATGTAGCCTGTCAAATTCTCCAATCTTTTCTTCATTATGTAGCCTGTCAAATTCTCCAAGACTTCTCATTATGTAGCCTGTCAAATTCTCCAAAACATTTCTTCATTATGTAGCCTGTCAAATTCTCCAAGGTTTTCTTCATTATGTAGCCTGTCAAATTCTCCAAAACTTTTCTTCATTATGTAGCCTGTCAAATTCTCCAAGCTTTTCTTCATTATGTAGCCTGTAAAATTCTCCAGGACTTTTCATTATGTAGCCTGTCAAATTCTCCAAAACTTTTCTTCATTATGTAGCCTGTCAAATTCTCCAAGCTTTTCTTCATTATGTAGCCTGTCAAATTCTCCAAAACTTTTCTTCATTATGTAGCCTGTCAAATTCTCCAAACCTTTTCTTCATTATGTAGCCTGTCAAATTCTCCAAAACTTTTCTTCATTATGTAGCCTGTCAAATTCTCCAAACCTTTTCTTCATTATGTAGCCTGTCAAATTCTCCAAAACTTTTCTTCATTATGTAGCCTGTCAAATTCTCCAAGCCTTTTCTTTATTATGTAGCCTGTCAAATTCTCCAAGCCTTTTCATTATGTAGCCTGTCAAATTCTCCAAAACTTTTCTTCATTGTGTAGCCTGTCAAATTCTCCAAACCTTTTCTTCATTATGTAGCCTGTCAAATTCTCCAAGCTTTTCTTCATTATGTAGCCTGTCAAATTCTCCAAACCTTTTCTTCATTATGTAGCCTGTCAAATTCTCCAAGCTTTTTCTTCATTATGTAGCCTGTCAAATTCTCCAAACCTTTTCTTCATTATGTAGCCTGTCAAATTCTCCAAGCTTTTCTTCATTATGTAGCCTGTCAAATTCTCCAAACCTTTTCTTCATTATGTAGCCTGTCAAATTCTCCAAGCCTTTTCATTATGTAGCCTGTCAAATTCTCCAAGCCTTTTCTTCATTATGTAGCCTGTCAAATTCTCCAAGCCTTTTAATTATGTAGCCTGTCAAATTCTCCAAAACCTTTCTTCATTATGTAGCCTGTCAAATTCTCCAAAGCTTTTCTTCATTATGTAGTCTGTCAAATTCTCCAAAACCTTTCTTCATTATGTGGCCTGTCAAATTCTCCAAGCTTTTCTTCATTACGTAGCGTGTCAAATTCTCCAAACCTTTTCTTCATTATATAGCCTGTCAAATTCTCCAAACCTTTCTTCATTATGTAGCCTGTCAAATTCTCCAAAACTTTTCTTCATTATAATGCCTGTCAAATTCTCCAAGCATTTCTTCATTATGTAGCCTGTCAAATTCTCCAAAACTTTTCTTCATTATGTAGCCTGTCAAATTCTCCAAGCTTTTCGTCATTATGTAGCCTGTTAAATTCTCCAAGCTTTTCTTCATTATGTGGCCTGTCAAATTCTCCAAACCTTTTCTTCATTATGTAGCCTGTCAAATTCTCCAAAATTTTTCTTCATTATGTAGCCTGTCAAATTCTCCAAACCTTTTCTTCATTATGTAGCCTGTCAAATTCTCCAAAACTTTTCTTCATTATGTAGCCTGTCAAATTCTCCAAACCTTTTCTTCAATATGTAGCCTGTCAAATTCTCCAAAACGTTTCTTCATTATGTAGCCTGTCAAATTCTCCAAAACTTTTCTTCATTATGTAGCCTGTCAAATTCTCCAAAACTTTTCTTCATTATGTAGACTGTCAAATTCTCCAAGCTTTTCTTCATTACGTAGCCTGTCAAATTCTCCAAAACTTTTCTTCATTATGTAGCCTGTCAAATTCTACAAGCCTTTTCATTATGTAGCCTGTTAAATTCTCCAAACCTTTTCTTCATTATGTAGCCTGTCAAATTCTACAAGCCTCTTCATTATATAGCCTGTCAAATTCTCCAAACCTTTTCTTCATTATGTAGCCAGTCAAATTCTCCAAGCTTTTCTTCATTATGTAGCCTGTAAAATTTTCCAAGCCTTTTCATTATGTAGCCTGTCAAATTCTCCAAAACTTTTCTTCATTATGTAGCCTGTCAAATTCTCCAAAAGTTTTCTTCATTATGTAGCCTGTCAAATTCTACAAGCGTTTTCATTATGTAGCCTGTAAAATTCTCCAAACCTTTTCGTCATTATGTAGCCTGTCAAATTGTCCAAAACTTTTCTTCATTAGGTAGCCTGTCAAATTCTCCAAAACTTTTCTTCATCATGTAGCCTGTCAAATACTCCAAAACTTTTCTTCATTATGTAGCCTGTCAAATTCTACAAGCCTTTTCATTATGTAGCCTGTAAAATTCTCCAAACCTTTTCTTCATTATGTAGCCTGTCAAATCCTACAAGCCTTTTCATTATATAGCCTGTCAAATTCTCAAACCTTTTCTTCATTATGTAGCCTGTAAAATTCACCAAGCTTTTCTTCATTATATAGCCTGTCAAATTCTCCAAGACTTCTAATTATGTAGCCTGTCAAATTCTCCAAAACATTTCTTCATTATGTAGCCTGTCAAATTCTCAAAGCTTTTCTTCATTATGTAGCCTGTCAAATTCTCCAAAACTTTTCTTCATTATGTAGCCTGTCAAATTCTCCAAGCTTTTCTTCATTATGTAGCCTGTCAAATTCTCCAAGCTTTTCTTCATTATGTAGCCTGTTAAATTCTCCAAGCTTTTCTTCATTATGTGGCCTGTCAAATTCTCCAAACCTTTTCTTCATTATGTAGCCTGTCAAATTCTCCAAAATTTTTCTTCATTATGTAGCCTGTCAAATTCTCCAAACCGTTTCTTCATTATGTAGCCTGTCAAATTCTCCAAAACTTTTCTTCATTATGTAGCCTGTCAAATTCTCCAAACCTTTTCTTCAATATGTAGCCTGTCAAATTCTCCAAAACGTTTCTTCATTATGTAGCCTGTCAAATTCTCCAAAACTTTTCTTCATTATGTAGCCTGTCAAATTCTCCAAAACTTTTCTTCATTATGTAGACTGTCAAATTCTCCAAGCTTTTCTTCATTACGTAGCCTGTCAAATTCTCCAAACCTTTTCTTCATTATATAGCCTGTCAAATTCTCCAAAACTTTTCTTCATTATGTAGCCTGTCAAATTCTCCAAAACTTTTCTTCATTATGTAGCCTGTCAAATTCTCCAAGCTTTCTTTATTATGTAGCCTGTCAAATTCTCAAAACTTTTCTTCATTATGTAGCCTGTCAAATTCTCCAAACCTTTTCTTCATTATGTAGCCTGTCAAATTCTCCAAAACTTTTCTTCATTATGTAGCCTGTCAAATTCTCCAAACCTTTTCTTCATTATGTAGCCTGTCAAATTCTCCAAAACGTTTCTTCATTATGTAGCCTGTCAAATTCTCCAAAACTTTTCTTCATTATGTAGCCTGTCAAATTCTCCAAAACTTTTCTTCATTATGTAGACTGTCAAATTCTCCAAGCTTTTCTTCATTACGTAGCCTGTCAAATTCTCCAAAACTTTTCTTCATTATGTAGCCTGTCAAATTCTACAAGCCTTTTCATTATGTAGCCTGTTAAATTCTCCAAACCTTTTCTTCATTATGTAGCCTGTCAAATTCTACAAGCCTCTTCATTATATAGCCTGATAAATTCTCCAAACCTTTTCTTCATTATGTAGCCAGTCAAATTCTCCAAGCTTTTCTTCATTATGTAGCCTGTAAAATTTTCCAAGCCTTTTCATTATGTAGCCTGTCAAATTCTCCAAAACTTTTCTTCATTATGTAGCCTGTCAAATTCTCCAAAAGTTTTCTTCATTATGTAGCCTGTCAAATTCTACAAGCGTTTTCATTATGTAGCCTGTAAAATTCTCCAAACCTTTTCGTCATTATGTAGCCTGTCAAATTGTCCAAAACTTTTCTTCATTAGGTAGCCTGTCAAATTCTCCAAAACTTTTCTTCATCATGTAGCCTGTCAAATACTCCAAAACTTTTCTTCATTATGTAGCCTGTCAAATTCTACAAGCCTTTTCATTATGTAGCCTGTAAAATTCTCCAAACCTTTTCTTCATTATGTAGCCTGTCAAATCCTACAAGCCTTTTCATTATATAGCCTGTCAAATTCTCAAACCTTTTCTTCATTATGTAGCCTGTAAAATTCTCCAAGCTTTTCTTCATTATATAGCCTGTCAAATTCTCCAAGACTTCTAATTATGTAGCCTGTCAAATTCTCCAAAACATTTCTTCATTATGTAGCCTGTCAAATTCTCAAAGCTTTTCTTCATTATGTAGCCTGTCAAATTCTCCAAAACTTTTCTTCATTATGTAGCCTGTCAAATTCTCCAAGCTTTTCTTCATTATGTAGCCTGTCAAATTCTCCAAGCTTTTCTTCATTATGTAGCCTGTTAAATTCTCCAAGCTTTTCTTCATTATGTGGCCTGTCAAATTCTCCAAACCTTTTCTTCATTATGTAGCCTGTCAAATTCTCCAAAATTTTTCTTCATTATGTAGCCTGTCAAATTCTCCAAACCTTTTCTTCATTATGTAGCCTGTCAAATTCTCCAAAACTTTTCTTTATTATGTAGCCTGTCAAATTCTGCAAACCTTTTCTTCAATATGTAGCCTGTCAAATTCTCCAAAACGTTTCTTCATTATGTAGCCTGTCAAATTCTCCAAAACTTTTCTTCATTATGTAGCCTGTCAAATTCTCCAAAACTTTTCTTCATTATGTAGACTGTCAAATTCTCCAAGCTTTTCTTCATTACGTAGCCTGTCAAATTCTCCAAACCTTTTCTTCATTATGTAGCCTGTCAAATTCTCCAAAACTTTTCTTCATTATGTAGCCTGTCAAATTCTCCAAAACTTTTCTTCATTATGTAGCCTGACAAATTCTCCAAGCTTTCTTCATTATGTAGCCTGTCAAATTCTCAAAACTTTTCTTCATTATGTAGCCTGTCAAATTCTCCAAGCTTTTCTTCATTATGTAGCCTGTCAAATTCTCCAAGACTTCTCATTATGTAGCCTATCAAATTCTCCAAAACATTTCTTCATTATGTAGCCTGTCAAATTCTCAAAGCTTTTCTTCATTATGTAGCCTGTCAAATTCTCCAAAACTTTTCTTCATTATGTAGCCTGTCAAATTCTCCAAGCTTTTCTTCATTATGTAGCCTGTAAAATTCTCCAAAACTTTTCTTCATTATGTAGCCTGTCAAATTCTCCAAACCTTTTCTTCATTATGTAGCCTGTCAAATTCTCCAAACCTTTTCTTAATATATAGCCTGTCAAATTCTCCAAAACTTTTCTTCATTATGTAGCCTGTCAAATTCTCCAAGCCTTTTCTTTATTATGTAGCCTGTCAAATTCTCCAAGCCTTTTCATTATGTAGCCTGTCAAATTCTCCAAAATTTTTCTTCATTATGTAGCCTGTCATATTCTCCAAAACTTTTCTTCATTATGTAGCCTGTCAAATTCTCCAAACCTTTCCTTCATTATGTAGCCTGTCAAATTCTCCAAAACTTTTCTTCATTATGTAGCCTGTCAAATTCTCCAAGCCTTTTCTTTATTATGTAGCCTGTCAAATTCTCCAAGCCTTTTCATTATGTAGCCTGTCAAATTCTCCAAAACTTTTCTTCATTATGTAGCCTGTCAAATTCTCCAAACCTTTTCTTCATGATGTAGCCTGTCAAATTCTCTAAGCTTTTCTTCATTATGTAGCCTGTAAAATTCTCCAAGACTTTTCATTATGTAGCCTGTCAAATTCTCCAAAACATTTCTTCATTATGTAGCCTGTCAAATTCTCCAAGCTTTTCTTTATTATGTAGCCTGTCAAATTCTCCAAACCTTTTCTTCATTATGTAGCCTGTCAAATTCTCCAAGCCTTTTCATTATGTAGCCTGTCAAATTCTCCAAACCTTTTCTTCATTATGCAGCCTGTCAAATTCTCCAAGCCTTTTCATTATGTAGCCTGTCAAATTCTCCAAAACTTTTCTTCATTATGTAGCCTGTCAAATTCTCCAAGCCTTTTCATTATGTAGCCTGTCAAATTCTCCAAAACCTTTCTTCATTATGTAGCCTGTCAAATTCTCCAAAGCTTTTCTTTATTATGTAGCCTGTCAAATTCTCCAAAACCTTTCTTCATTATGTGGCCTGTCAAATTCTCCAAGCTTTTCTTCATTACGTAGCCTGTCAAATTCTCCAAAACTTTTCTTCATCATATAGCCTGTCAAATTCTCCAAACCATTTCTTCATTATGTAGCCTGTCAAATTCTCCAAAACATTTCTTCATTATGTAGCCTGTCAAATTCTCCAAACCTTTTCTTCATTATAATCCCTGTCAAATTCTCCAAGCCTTTTCTTCATTATGTAGCCTGTCAAATTCTCCAAGCTTTCTTCATTATGTAGCCTGTCAAATTCTCCAAACCTTTTCTTCATTATGTAGCCTGTCAAATTCTCCAAAACATTTCTTCATTATGTAGCCTGTCAAATTCTCCAAGCTTTCTTCATTATGTAGCCTGTCAAATTCTCAAAACTTTTCTTCATTATGTAGCCTGTCAAATTCTCCAAGACTTCTCATTATGTAGCCTATCAAATTCTCCAAAACATTTCTTCATTATGTAGCCTGTCAAATTCTCAAAGCTTTTCTTCATTATGTAGCCTGTAAAATTCTCCAAAACTTTTCTTCATTATATAGCCTGTCAAATTCTCCAAACCTTTTCTTCATTATGTAGCCTGTCATATTCTCCAAAACTTTTCTTCATTATGTAGCCTGTCAAATTCTCCAAACCTTTTCTTCATTATGTAGCCTGTCAAATTCTCCAAAACTTTTCTTCATTATGTAGCCTGTCAAATTCTCCAAGCCTTTTCTTTATTATGTAGCCTGTCAAATTCTCCAAGCCTTTTCATTATGTAGCCTGTCAAATTCTCCAAAACTTTTCTTCATTATGTAGCCTGTCATATTCTCCAAAACTTTTCTTCATTATGTAGCCTGTCAAATTCTCCAAACCTTTTCTTCATTATGTAGCCTGTCAAATTCTCCAAAACTTTTCTTCATTATGTAGCCTGTCAAATTCTCCAAGCCTTTTCTTTATTATGTAGTCTGTCAAATTCTCCAAGCCTTTTCATTATGTAGCCTGTCAAATTCTCCAAAACTTTTCTTCATTATGTAGCCTGTCAAATTCTCCAAACCTTTTCTTCATTATGTAGCCTGTCAAATTCTCCAAGCTTTTCTTCATTATGTAGCCTGTAAAATTCTCCAAGACTTTTCATTATGTAGCCTGTCAAATTCTCCAAAACATTTCTTCATTATGTAGCCTGTCAAATTCTCCAAGCTTTTCTTCATTATGTAGCCTGTCAAATTCTCCATAACTTTTCTTCATTATGTAGCCTGTCAAATTCTCCAAGCCTTTTCATTATGTAGCCTGTCAAATTCTCCAAACCTTTTCTTCATTATGCAGCCTGTCAAATTCTCCAAGCCTTTTCATTATGTAGCCTGTCAAATTCTCCAAAACTTTTCTTCATTATGTAGCCTGTCAAATTCTCCAAGCCTTTTCATTATGTAGCCTGTCAAATTCTCCAAAACCTTTCTTTATTATGTAGCCTGTCAAATTCTCCAAAGCTTTTCTTCATTATGTAGCCTGTCAAATTCTCCAAAACCTTTCTTCATTATGTGGCCTGTCAAATTCTCCAAGCTTTTCTTCATTACGTAGCCTGTCAAATTCTCCAAACCTTTTCTTCATCATATAGCCTGTCAAATTCTCCAAACCTTTTCTTCATTATGTAGCCTGTCAAATTCTCCAAAACCTTTCTTCATTATGTAGCCTGTCAAATTCTCCAAACCTTTTCTTCATTATAATGCCTGTCAAATTCTCCAAGCCTTTTCTTCATTATGTAGCCTGTCAAATTCTCCAAACTTTTCTTCATTATGTAGCCTGTCAAATTCTCCAAGCTTTTCGTCATTATGTAGCCTGTCAAATTCTCCAAACCTTTTCTTAATATGTAGCCTGTCAAATTCTCCAAAACTTTTCTTCATTATGTAGCCTGTCAAATTCTCCAAGCCTTTTCTTTATTATGTAGCCTGTCAAATTCTCCAAGCCTTTTCATTATGTAGCCTGTCAAATTCTCCAAAATTTTTCTTCATTATGTAGCCTGTCATATTCTCCAAAACTTTTCTTCATTATGTAGCCTGTCAAATTCTCCAAACCTTTTCTTCATTATGTAGCCTGTCAAATTCTCCAAAACTTTTCTTCATTATGTAGCCTGTCAAATTCTCCAAGCCTTTTCTTTATTATGTAGCCTGTCAAATTCTCCAAGCCTTTTCATTATGTAGCCTGTCAAATTCTCCAAAACTTTTCTTCATTATGTAGCCTGTCAAATTCTCCAAACCTTTTCTTCATGATGTAGCCTGTCAAATTCTCTAAGCTTTTCTTCATTATGTAGCCTGTAAAATTCTCCAAGACTTTTCATTATGTAGCCTGTCAAATTCTCCAAAACATTTCTTCATTATGTAGCCTGTCAAATTCTCCAAGCTTTTCTTTATTATGTAGCCTGTCAAATTCTCCAAACCTTTTCTTCATTATGTAGCCTGTCAAATTCTCCAAGCCTTTTCATTATGTAGCCTGTCAAATTCTCCAAACCTTTTCTTCATTATGCAGCCTGTCAAATTCTCCAAGCCTTTTCATTATGTAGCCTGTCAAATTCTCCAAAACTTTTCTTCATTATGTAGCCTGTCAAATTCTCCAAGCCTTTTCATTTTGTAGCCTGTCAAATTCTCCAAAACCTTTCTTCATTATGTAGCCTGTCAAATTCTCCAAAGCTTTTCTTTATTATGTAGCCTGTCAAATTCTCCAAAACCTTTCTTCATTATGTGGCCTGTCAAATTCTCCAAGCTTTTCTTCATTACGTAGCCTGTCAAATTCTCCAAAATTTTCTTCATCATATAGCCTGTCAAATTCTCCAAACCATTTCTTCATTATGTAGCCTGTCAAATACTCCAAAACATTTCTTCATTATGTAGCCTGTCAAATTCTCCAAAACTTTTCTTCATTATAATGCCTGTCAAATTCTCCAAGCCTTTTCTTCATTATGTAGCCTGTCAAATTCTCCAAGCTTTCTTCATTATGTAGCCTGTCAAATTCTCCAAACCTTTTCTTCATTATGTAGCCTGTCAAATTCTCCAAAACATTTCTTCATTATGTAGCCTGTCAAATTCTCCAAGCTTTCTTCATTATGTAGCCTGTCAAATTCTCAAAACTTTTCTTCATTATGTAGCCTGTCAAATTCTCCAAGCTTTTCTTCATTATGTAGCCTGTCAAATTCTCCAAGACTTCTCATTATGTAGCCTATCAAATTCTCCAAAACATTTCTTCATTATGTAGCCTGTCAAATTCTCAAAGCTTTTCTTCATTATGTAGCCTGTAAAATTCTCCAAAACTTTTCTTCATTATATAGCCTGTCAAATTCTCCAAACCTTTTCTTCATTATGTAGCCTGTCATATTCTCCAAAACTTTTCTTCATTATGTAGCCTGTCAAATTCTCCAAGCTTTTCTTCATTATGTAGCCTGTCAAATTCTCCAAGCCTTTTCATTATGTAGCCTGTCAAATTCTCCAAAACTTTTCTTCATTATGTAGCCTGTCATATTCTCCAAAACTTTTCTTCATTATGTAGCCTGTCAAATTCTCCAAACCTTTTCTTCATTATGTAGCCTGTCAAATTCTCCAAAACTTTTCTTCATTATGTAGCCTGTCAAATTCTCCAAGCCTTTTCTTTATTATGTAGTCTGTCAAATTCTCCAAGCCTTTTCATTATGTAGCCTGTCAAATTCTCCAAAACTTTTCTTCATTATGTAGCCTGTCAAATTCTCCAAACCTTTTCTTCATTATGTAGCCTGTCAAATTCTCCAAGCTTTTCTTCATTATGTAGCCTGTAAAATTCTCCAAGACTTTTCATTATGTAGCCTGTCAAATTCTCCAAAACATTTCTTCATTATGTAGCCTGTCAAATTCTCCAAGCTTTTCTTCATTATGTAGCCTGTCAAATTCTCCAAAACTTTTCTTCATTATGTAGCCTGTCAAATTCTCCAAGCCTTTTCATTATGTAGCCTGTCAAATTCTCCAAACCTTTTCTTCATTATGCAGCCTGTCAAATTCTCCAAGCCTTTTCATTATGTAGCCTGTCAAATTCTCCAAAACTTTTCTTCATTATTTAGCCTGTCAAATTCTCCAAGCCTTTTCATTATGTAGCCTGTCAAATTCTCCGAAACCTTTCTTTATTATGTAGCCTGTCAAATTCTCCATAGCTTTTCTTCATTATGTAGCCTGTCAAATTCTCCAAAACCTTTCTTCATTATGTGGCCTGTCAAATTCTCCAAGCTATTCTTCATTACGTAGCCTGTCAAATTCTCCAAACCTTTTCTTCATCATATAGCCTGTCAAATTCTCCAAACCTTTTCTTCATTATGTAGCCTGTCAAATTCTCCAAAACCTTTCTTCATTATGTAGCCTGTCAAATTCTCCAAACCTTTTCTTCATTATAATGCCTGTCAAATTCTCCAAGCCTTTTCTTCATTATGTAGCCTGTCAAATTCTCCAAACTTTTCTTCATTATGTAGCCTGTCAAATTCTCCAAGCTTTTCGTCATTATGTAGCCTGTCAAATTCTCCAAAACTTTTCTTCATTATGTAGCCTGTCAAATTCTCCAAACCTTTTCTTCATTATGTAGCCTCTCAAATTCTCCAAAACTTTTCTTCATTATGTAGCCTGTCAAATTCTCCAAAACTTTTTTTCATTATGTAGCCTGTCAAATTCTCCAAAACTTTTCTTCATTATGTAGCCTGTTAAATTCTCCAAAACTTTTCTTCATTATGTAGCCTGTCAAATTCTCCAAGCTTTTCTTCATTATGTAGCCTGTAAAATTCTCCAGGACTTTTCATTATGTAGCCTGTCAAATTCTCCAAAACTTTTCTTCATTATGTAGCCTGTCAAATTCTCCAAGCTTTCTTCATTATGTAGCCTGTCAAATTCTCAAACCTTTTCTTCATTATGTAGCCTGTCAAATTCTCCAAGCTTTTCTTCATTATGTAGCCTGTCAAATTCTCCAAGACTTCTCATTATGTAGCCTATCAAATTCTCCAAAACATTTCTTCATTATGTAGCCTGTCAAATTCTCAAAGCTTTTCTTCATTATGTAGCCTGTAAAATTCTCCAAAACTTTTCTTCATTATATAGCCTGTCAAATTCTCCAAACCTTTTCTTCATTATGTAGCCTGTCATATTCTCCAAAACTTTTCTTCATTATGTAGCCTGTCAAATTCTCCAAACCTTTTCTTCATTATGTAGCCTGTCAAATTCTCCAAAACTTTTCTTCATTATGTAGCCTGTCAAATTCTACAAGCCTTTTCTTTATTATGTAGCCTGTCAAATTCTCCAAGCCTTTTCATTATGTAGCCTGTCAAATTCTCCAAAACTTTTCTTCATTATGTAGCCTGTCATATTCTCCAAAACTTTTCTTCATTATGTAGCCTGTCAAATTCTCCAAACCTTTTCTTCATTATGTAGCCTGTCAAATTCTCCAAAACTTTTCTTCATTATGTAGCCTGTCAAATTCTCCAAGCCTTTACTTTATTATGTAGTCTGTCAAATTCTCCAAGCCTTTTCATTATGTAGCCTGTCAAATTCTCCAAAACTTTTCTTCATTATGTAGCCTGTCAAATTCTCCAAACCTTTTCTTCATTATGTAGCCTGTCAAATTCTCCAAGCTTTTCTTCATTATGTAGCCTGTAAAATTCTCCAAGACTTTTCATTATGTAGCCTGTCAAATTCTCCAAAACATTTCTTCATTATGTAGCCTGTCAAATTCTCCAAGCTTTTCTTCATTATGTAGCCTGTCAAATTCTCCAAAACTTTTCTTCATTATGTAGCCTGTCAAATTCTCCAAGCTTTTCTTCATTATGTAGCCTGTCAAATTCTCCAAAACTTTTCTTCATTATGTAGCCTGTCAAATTCTCCAAGCCTTTTCATTATGTAGCCTGTCAAATTCTCCAAACCTTTTCTTCATTATGCAGCCTGTCAAATTCTCCAAGCCTTTTCATTATGTAGCCTGTCAAATTCTCCAAAACTTTTCTTCATTATGTAGCCTGTCAAATTCTCCAAGCCTTTTCATTATGTAGCCTGTCAAATTCTCCAAAACCTTTCTTTATTATGTAGCCTGTCAAATTCTCCAAAGCTTTTCTTCATTATGTAGCCTGTCAAATTCTCCAAAACCTTTCTTCATTATGTGGCCTGTCAAATTCTCCAAGCATTTCTTCATTACGTAGCCTGTCAAATTCTCCAAACCTTTTCTTCATTATAATGCCTGTCAAATTCTCCAAGCCTTTTCTTCATTATGTAGCCTGTCAAATTCTCCAAACTTTTCTTCATTATGTAGCCTGTCAAATTCTCCAAGCTTTTCGTCATTATGTAGCCTGTCAAATTCTCCAAAACTTTTCTTCATTATGTAGCCTGTCAAATTCTCCAAACCTTTTCTTCATTATGTAGCCTGTCAAATTCTCCAAAACTTTTCTTCATTATGTAGCCTGTCAAATTCTCCAAAACTTTTTTTCATTATGTAGCCTGTCAAATTCTCCAAAACTTTTCTTCATTATGTAGCCTGTTAAATTCTCCAAAACTTTTCTTCATTATGTAGCCTGTCAAATTCTCCAAGCTTTTCTTCATTATGTAGCCTGTAAAATTCTCCAGGACTTTTCATTATGTAGCCTGTCAAATTCTCCAAAACTTTTCTTCATTATGTAGCCTGTCAAATTCTCCAAGCTTTCTTCATTATGTAGCCTGTCAAATTCTCAAACCTTTTCTTCATTATGTAGCCTGTCAAATTCTCCAAGCTTTTCTTCATTATGTAGCCTGTCAAATTCTCCAAGACTTCTCATTATGTAGCCTATCAAATTCTCCAAAACATTTCTTCATTATGTAGCCTGTCAAATTCTCAAAGCTTTTCTTCATTATGTAGCCTGTAAAATTCTCCAAAACTTTTCTTCATTATATAGCCTGTCAAATTCTCCAAACCTTTTCTTCATTATGTAGCCTGTCATATTGTCCAAAACTTTTCTTCATTATGTAGCCTGTCAAATTCTCCAAACCTTTTCTTCATTATGTAGCCTGTCAAATTCTCCAAAACTTTTCTTCATTATGTAGCCTGTCAAATTCTACAAGCCTTTTCTTTATTATGTAGCCTGTCAAATTCTCCAAGCCTTTTCATTATGTAGCCTGTCAAATTCTCCAAAACTTTTCTTCATTATGTAGCCTGTCATATTCTCCAAAACTTTTCTTCATTATGTAGCCTGTCAAATTCTCCAAACCTTTTCTTCATTATGTAGCCTGTCAAATTCTCCAAAACTTTTCTACATTATGTAGCCTGTCAAATTCTCCAAGCCTTTTCTTTATTATGTAGTCTGTCAAATTCTCAAAGCCTTTTCATTATTTAGCCTGTCAAATTCTCCAAAACTTTTCTTCATTATGTAGCCTGTCAAATTCTCCAAACCTTTTCTTCATTATGTAGCCTGTCAAATTCTCCAAGCTTTTCTTCATTATGTAGCCTGTAAAATTCTCCAAGACTTTTCATTATGTAGCCTGTCAAATTCTCCAAAACATTTCTTCATTATGTAGCCTGTCAAATTCTCCAAGCTTTTCTTCATTATGTAGCCTGTCAAATTCTCCAAACCTTTTCTTCATTATGTAGCCTGTCAAATTCTCCAAAACCTTTCTTTATTATGTAGCCTGTCAAATTCTCCAAAGCTTTTCTTCATTATGTAGCCTGTCAAATTCTCCAAGCCTTTTCTTCATTATGTAGCCTGTCAAATTCTCCAAAACTTTTCTTCATTATGTGGCCTGTCAAATTCTCCAAGCCTTTCTTCATTACGTAGCCTGTCAAATTCTCCAAACCTTTTCTTCATCATATAGCCTGTCAAATTCTCCAAACCTTTTCTTCATTATGTAGCCTGTCAAATTCTCCAAAACCTTTCTTCATTATGTAGCCTGTCAAATTCTCCAAACCTTTTCTTCATTATAATGCCTGTCAAATTCTTCAAGCCTTTTCTTCATTATGTAGCCTGTCAAATTCTCCAAACTTTTCTTCATTATGTAGCCTGTCAAATTCTCCAAGCTTTTCGTCATTATGTAGCCTGTCAAATTCTCCAAAACTTTTCTTCATTATGTAGCCTGTCAAATTCTCCAAACCTTTTCTTCATTATGTAGCCTGTCAAATTCTCCAAAATTTTTCTTCATTATGTAGCCTGTCAAATTCTCCAAAACTTTTTTTCATTATGTAGCCTGTCAAATTCTCCAAAACTTTTCTTCATTATGTAGCCTGTTAAATTCTCCAAAACTTTTCTTCATTATGTAGCCTGTCAAATTCTCCAAGCTTTTCTTCATTATGTAGCCTGTAAAATTCTCCAGGACTTTTCATTATGTAGCCTGTCAAATTCTCCAAAACTTTTCTTCATTATGTAGCCTGTCAAATTCTCCAAACTTTTCTTCATTGTGTAGCCTGTAAAATTCTCCAAGATTTTTCATTACGTAGCCTGTCAAATTCTCCAAAACATTTCTTCATTATGTATCCTGTCAAATTCTCCAAGCTTTTCTTCATTATGTAGCCTGTCAAATTCTCCAAAACTTTTCTTCATCATGTAGCCTGTCAAATTCTCCAAAACTTTTCTTCATTATGTAGCCTGTCAAATTCTACAAGCCTTTTCATTATGTAGCCTGTAAAATTTTCCAAGCCTTTTCATTATGTAGCCTGTCAAATTCTCCAAACCTTTTCTTCATTATGTAGCCTGTCAAATTCTCCAAAAGTTTTCTTCATTATGTAGCCTGTCAAATTCTACAAGCCTTTTCATTATGTAGCCTGTAAAATTCTCCAAACCTTTTCGTCATTATGTAGCCTGTCAAATTCTCCAAAACTTTTCTTCATTAGGTAGCCTGTCAAATTCTCCAAAACTTTTCTTCATCATGTAGCCTGTCAAATTCTCCAAAACTTTTCTTCATTATGTAGCCTGTCAAATTCTACAAGACTTTTCATTATGTAGCCTGTAAAATTCTCCAAAACTTTTCTTCATTAGGTAGCCTGTCAAATTCTACAAGCCTTTTCTTCATTATGTAGCCTGTCAAATTATCCAAACCTTTTCTTCATTATGTAGCCTTTCAAATTCTCCAAACCTTTTCTTCATTATGTAGCCTTTCAAATTCTCCAAAACTTTTCTTCATTATGTAGCCTGTCAAATTTTCCAAGGTTTTCTTCATTATGTAGCCTGTTAAATTCTCCAAAACTTTTCTTCATTATGTAGCCTTTCAAATTCTCCAAACCTTTTCTTCATTATGTAGCCTGTCAAATTCTCCAAGCTTTTCTTCATTATGTAGCCTGTCAAATTGTCCAAAATTTTCTTCATTATGTAGCCTGTCAAATTCTCCAAGCCTTTTCATTATGTAGCCTGTCAAATTCTCCAACCTTTTCTTCATTATGTAGCCTGTCAAATTCTCCAAGCCTTTTCCTTATGTAGTCTGTCAAATTCTCCAAGCCTTTTATTCATTATGTAGCCTGTCAAATTCTCCAAAAGTTTTCTGCATGATGTAGCCTCTCAAATTCTCCAAGACTTTTCATTATGTAGCCTGTCAAATTCTCCAAACCTTTTCTTCATCATGTAGCCTTTCAAATTCTCCAAAACTTTTCTTCATTATGTAGCCTGTCAAATTCTCCAAGGTTTTCTTCATTATGTAGCCTGTCAAATTCTCCAAGCCTTTTCATTATGTGGCCTGTCAAATTCTCCAAAACTTTTCTTAATTATGTAGCCTTTCAAATCCTCCAAACCTTTTCTTCATTATGTAGCCTTTCAAATTCTCCAAAACTTTTCTTCATTATGTAGCCTGTCAAATTCTCCAAACCTTTTCTTCATTATGTAGCCTTTCAAATTCTCCAAACCTTTTCTTCATTATGTAGCCTTTCAAATTCTCCAAAACTTTTATTCATTATGTAGCCTGTCAAATTCTCCAAGGTTTTCTTCATTATGTAGCCTGTCAAATTCTCCAAAACTTTTCTTCACTATGTAGCCTGTCAAATTCACCAAGCCTTTTCATTATGTAGCCTGTCAAATTCTCCAAACCTTTTCTTCATTATGTAGCCTTTCAAATTCTCCAAACCTTTTCTTCATTATGTAGCCTTTCAAATTTTCCAAAACTTTTCTTCATTATGTAGCCTGTCAAATTCTCCAAGGTTTTCTTCATTATGTAGCCTGTCAAATTCTCCAAAACTTTTCTTCATTATGTAGCCTGTCAAATTCTCCAAGCCTTTTCATTATGTAGCCTGTCAAATTCTCCAAACCTTTTCTTCATCATATAGCCTGTCAAATTCTCCAAACATTCTCTTCATTATGTAGCCTGTCAAATTCTCCAAAACCTTTCTTCATTATGTAGCCTGTCAAATTCTCCAAACCTTTTCTTCATTATAATGCCTGTCAAATTCTCCAAGCCTTTTCTTCATTATGTAGCCTGTCAAATTCTCCAAACTTTTCTTCATTATGTAGCCTGTCAAATTCTCCAAGCTTTTCGTCATTATGTAGCCTGTCAAATTCTCCAAAACTTTTCTTCATTATGTAGCCTGTCAAATTCTCCAAACCTTTTCTTCATTATGTAGCCTGTCAAATTCTCCAAAACTTTTCTTCATTATGTAGCCTGTCAAATTCTCCAAAACTTTTTTTCATTATGTAGCCTGTCAAATTCTCCAAAACTTTTCTTCATTATGTAGCCTGTTAAATTCTCCAAAACTTTTCTTCATTATGTAGCCTGTCAAATTCTCCAAGCTTTTCTTCATTATGTAGCCTGTAAAATTCTCCAGGACTTTTCATTATGTAGCCTGTCAAATTCTCCAAAACTTTTCTTCATTATGTAGCCTGTCAAATTCTCCAAACTTTTCTTCATTGTGTAGCCTGTAAAATTCTCCAAGACTTTTCATTACGTAGCCTGTCAAATTCTCCAAAACATTTCTTCATTATGTAGCCTGTCAAATTCTCCAAGCTTTTCTTCATTATGTAGCCTGTCAAATTCTACAAGCCTTTTCATTATGTAGCCTGTCAAATTTTCCAAGCCTTTTCATTATGTAGCCTGTCAAATTCTCCAAACCTTTTCTTCATTATGTAGCCTGTCAAATTCTCCAAAAGTTTTCTTCATTATGTAGCCTGTCAAATTCTACAAGCCTTTTCATTATGTAGCCTGTAAAATTCTCCAAACCTTTTCGTCATTATGTAGCCTGTCAAATTCTCCAAAACTTTTCTTCATTAGGTAGCCTGTCAAATTCTCCAAAACTTTTCTTCATCATGTAGCCTGTCAAATTCTCCAAAACTTTTCTTCATTATGTAGCCTTTCAAATTCTACAAGCCTTTTCATTATGTAGCCTGTAAAATTCTCCAAAACTTTTCTTCATTAGGTAGCCTGTCAAATTCTACAAGCCTTTTCTTCATTATGTAGCCTGTCAAATTCTCCAAGGTTTTCTTCATTGTATAGCCTGTCAAATTCTCCAAGCCTTTTCTTTATTATGTAGCCTGTCAAATTCTCCAAGCCTTTTCATTATGTAGCCTGTCAAATTCTCCAAAACTTTTCTTCATTATGTAGCCTGTCAAATTCTCCAAGCCTTTTCTTTATTATGTAGCCTGTCAAATTCTCCAAGTCTTTTCATTATGTAGCCTGTCAAATTCCCCAAAACCTTTCTTCATTATGTAGCCTGTCAAATTCTCCAAACCTTTTCTTCATTATGTAGCCTGTTAAATTCTCCAAGCTTTTCTTCATTATGTAGCCTGTAAAATTCTCCAAGACTTTCCATGATGTAGCCTGTCAAATTCTCCAAAACATTTCTTCATTATGTAGCCTGTCAAATTCTCCAAGCTTTTCTTCATTATGTAGCCTGTCAAATTCTCCAAATCTTTTCTTCATTATGTAGCCTGTCAAATTCTCCAAGCCTTTTCATTATGTAGCCTGTCAAATTCTCCAAACCTTTTCTTCAATATGTAGCCTGTCAAATTCTCCAAGTCTTTTCATTATGTAGCCTGTCAAATTCTCCAAAACTTTTCTTCTTTATGTAGCCTGTCAAATTCTCCAAACCTTTTCTTCATTATGTAGCCTTTCAAATTATCCAAAACTTTTCTTCATTATGTAGCATGTCAAATTCTCCAAGCCTTTTCCGCATTATGTAGCCTGTCAAATTCTCCAAACCTTTTCTTCATTATGTAGCCTGTCAAATTATCCAAACCTTTTCTTCATTATGTAGCCTTTCAAATTCTCCAAACCTTTTCTTCATTATGTAGCCTTTCAAATTCTCCAAAACTTTTCTTCATTATGTAGCCTGTCAAATTTTCCAAGGTTTTCTTCATTATGTAGCCTGTCAAATTCTCCAAAACTTTTCTTCATTATGTAGCCTGTCAAATTCTCCAAACCTTTTCTTCATTATGTAGCCTGTCAAATTCTCCAAGCTTTTCTTCATTATGTAGCCTGCCAAATTGTCCAAAATTTTCTTCATTATGTAGCCTGTCAAATTCTCCAAGCATTTTCATTATGTAGCCTGTCAAATTCTCCAACCTTTTCTTCATTATGTAGCCTGTCAAATTCTCCAAGCCTTTTCTTTATGTAGCCTGTCAAATTCTCCAAGCCTTTATTCATTATGTAGCCTGTCAAATTCTCCAAAAGTTTTCTGCATGATGTAGCCTGTCAAATTCTCCAAGACTTTTCATTATGTAGCCTGTCAAATTCTCCAAACCTTTTCTTCATTATGTAGCCTTTCAAATTCTCCAAAACTTTTCTTCATTATGTAGCCTGTCAAATTCTCCAAGGTTTTCTTCATTATGTAGCCTGTCAAATTCTCCAAGCCTTTTCATTATGTAGCCTGTCAAATTCTCCAAAACTTTTCTTCATTATGTAGCCTTTCAAATCCTCCAAACATTTTCTTCATTATGTAGCCTTTCAAATTCTCCAAAACTTTTCTTCATTATGTAGCCTGTCAAATTCTCCAAACCTTTTCTTCATTATGTAGCCTTTCAAATTCTCCAAACCTTTTCTTCATTATGTAGCCTGTAAAATTCTCCAAAACTTTTCTTCATTATGTAGCCTGTCAAATTCTCCAAGGTTTTCTTCATTATGTAGCCTGTCAAATTCTCCAAAACTTTTCTTCACTATGTAGCCTGTCAAATTCACCAAGCCTTTTCATTATGTAGCCTGTCAAATTCTCCAAACCTTTTCTTCATTAAGTAGCCTTTCAAATTCTCCAAACCTTTTCTTCATTATGTAGCCTTTCAAATTTTCCAAAACTTTTCTTCATTATGTAGCCTGTCAAATTCTCCAAGGTTTTCTTCATTATGTAGCCTGTCAAATTCTCCAAAACTTTTCTTCATTATGTAGCCTGTCAAATTCTCCAAGCCTTTTCATTATATAGCCTGTCAAATTCTCCAAACCTTTTCTTCATTATGTAGCCTTTCAAATTCTCCAAAACTTTTCCTCATTATGTAGCCTGTCAAATTCTCCAAAACTTTTCTTCATTATGTAGCCTGTCAAATTCTCCAAGCCTTTTCATTATGTAGCCTGTCAAATTCTCCAAACCTTTTCTTCATTATGTAGCCTGTCAAATTCTCCAAAACTTTTCTTCATTATGTAGCCTGTCAAATTCTCCAAAACTTTTCTTCATTATGTAGCCTGTCAAATTCTCTAAACCTTTTCTTCATTATGTAGCCTTTCAAATTCTCCAAAACTTTTCTTCATTATGTAGCCTGTCAAATTCTCATGGGTTGTCTTCATTATGTAGCCTGTCAAATTCTCCAAGCCTTTTCATTATGTAGCCTGTCAAATTCTCCAAACCTTTTCTTCATTATGTAGCCTGTCAAATTCTCCAAAACTTTTCTTCATTATGTAGCCTGTCAAATTTTCCAAGGTTTTCTTCATTATGTAGCCTGTCAAATTCTCCAAAACTTTTCTTCATTATGTAGCCTGTCAAATTCTCCAAACCTTTTCTTCATTATGTAGCCTGTCAAATTCTCCAAGCTTTTCTTCATTATGTAGCCTGCCAAATTGTCCAAAATTTTCTTCCTTATGTAGCCTGTCAAATTCTCCAAGCCTTTTCATTATGTAGCCTGTCAAATTCTCCAACCTTTTCTTCATTATGTAGCCTGTCAAATTCTCCAAGCCTTTTCCTTATGTAGCCTGTCAAATTCTCCAAGCCTTTATTCATTATGTAGCCTGTCAAATTCTCCAAAAGTTTTCTGCATGATGTAGCCTGTCAAATTCTCCAAGACTTTTCATTATGTAGCCTGTCAAATTCTCCAAACCTTTTCTTAATTATGTAGCCTTTCAAATTCTCCAAAACTTTTCTTCATTATGTAGCGTGTCAAATTCTCCAAGGTTTTCTTCATTATGTAGCCTGTCAAATTCTCCAAGCCTTTTCATTATGTAGCCTGTCAAATTCCCCAAAACTTTTCTTCATTATGTAGCCTTTCAAATCCTCCAAACATTTTCTTCATTATGTAGCCTTTCAAATTCTCCAAAACTTTTCTTCATTATGTAGCCTGTCAAATTCTCCAAACCTTTTCTTCATTATGTAGCCTTTCAAATTCTCCAAACCTTTTCTTCATTATGTAGCCTGTAAAATTCTACAAAACTTTTCTTCATTATGTAGCCTGTCAAATTCTCCAAGGTTTTCTTCATTATGTAGCCTGTCAAATTCTCCAAAACTTTTCTTCACTATGTAGCCTGTCAAATTCACCAAGCCTTTTCATTATGTAGCCTGTCAAATTCTCCAAACCTTTTCTTCATTAAGTAGCCTTTCAAATTCTCCAAACCTTTTCTTCATTATGTAGCCTTTCAAATTTTCCAAAACTTTCTTCATTATGTAGCCTGTCAAATTCTCCAAGGTTTTCTTCATTATGTAGCCTGTCAAATTCTCCAAAACTTTTCTTCATTATGTAGCCTGTCAAATTCTCCAAGCCTTTTCATTATGTAGCCTGTCAAATTCTCCAAACCTTTTCTTCATTATGTAGCCTTTCAAATTCTCCAAAACTTTTCCTCATTATGTAGCCTGTCAAATTCTCCAAAACTTTTCTTCATTATGTAGCCTGTCAAATTCTCCAAGCCTTTTCATTATGTAGCCTGTCAAATTCTCCAAACCTTTTCTTCATTATGTAGCCTGTCAAATTCTCCAAAACTTTTCTTCATTATGTAGCCTGTCAAATTCTCCAAAACTTTTCTTCATTATGTAGCCTGTCAAATTCTCCAAACCTTTTCTTCATTATGTAGCCTTTCAAATTCTCCAAAACTTTTCTTCATTATGTAGCCTGTCAAATTCTCATGGGTTGTCTTCATTATGTAGCCTGTCAAATTCTCCAAGCCTTTTCATTATGTAGCCTGTCAAATTCTCCAAAACTTTTCTTCATTATGTAGCCTGTCAAATTCTCCAAGCCTTTTCATTATGTAGCCTGTCAAATTCTCCAAACCTTTTCTTCATTATGTAGCCTGTAAAATTCTCCAAGACTTTTCATTATGTAGCCTGTCAAATTCTCCAAAACATTTCTTCATTATGTAGCCTGTCAAATTCTCCAAGCTTTTCTTCATTATGTAGCCTGTCAAATTCTCCAAGCCTTTTCATTATGTAGCCTGTCAAATTCTCCAAACCTTTTCTTCATTATGTAGCCTGTCAAATTCTCCAAGCCTTTTCATTATGTAGCGTGTCAAATTCTCCAAAACTTTTCTTCGTTATGTAGCCTGTCAAATTCTCCAAGCCTTTTCTTTATTATGTAGCCTGTCAAATTCTCCAAGCCTTTTCATTATGTCGCCTGTCAAATTCTCCAAAACTTTTCTTCATTATGTAGCCTGTCAAATTCTCCAAACCTTTTCTTCATTATGTAGCCTGTCAAATTCTCCAAGACTTTTCGTGATGTAGCCTGTCAAATTCTCCAAAACATTTCTTCATTATGTAGCCTGTCAAATTCTCCAAAACTTTTCTTCATTATGTAGCCTGTCAAATTCTCCAAACCTTTTCTTCATTATGTAGCCTGTCAAATTCTCCAAACCTTTTCTTCATTATGTAGCCTGTCAAATTCTCCAAGCTTTTCTTCTTTATGTAGCCTGTAAAATTCTCCAAGACTTTTCATGATGTAGCCTGTCAAATTCTCCAAAACATTTCTTCATTATGTAGCCTGTCAAATTCTCCAAGCTTTTCTTCATTATGTAGCCTGTCAAATTCTCCAAAATTTTTCTTCATTATGTAGCCTGTCAAATTCTCCAAGCCTTTTCATTATGTAGCCTGTCAAATTCGCCAAACCTTTTCTTCATTATGTAGCCTGTCAAATTCTCCAAAACTTTTCTTCATTATGTAGCCTGTCAAATTCTCCAAGCCATTTCATTATGTAGCCTGTCAAATTCTCCAAACCTTTTCTTCATTATGTAGCCTGTCAAATTCTCCAAACCTTTTCTTCATTATGTAGCCTGACAAATTCTCCAAGCTTTTATTCATTATGTAGCCTGTAAAATTCTCCAGAACTTTTCTTCATTATGTAGCCTGTCAAATTCTACAAGCCTTTTCATTATGTAGCCTGTAAAATTCTCCAAAACTTTTCTTCATTATGTAGCCTGTCAAATTCTCCAAGCTTTTCTTCATTATGTAGCCTGTAAAATTCTCCAGAACTTTTCTTCATTATGTAGCCTGTCAAATTCTACAAGCCTTTTCATTATGTAGCCTGTAAAATTCTCCAAACCTTTTCTTCATTATTTAGCCTGTCAAATTCTACAAGCCTTTTCATTATATAGCCTGTCAAATTCTCCAAACCTTTTCTTCATTATGTAGCCTGTCAAATTCTCCAAGGTTTTCTTCATTATGTAGCCTGTCAAATTCTCCAAGCCTTTTCATTATGTAGCCTGTCAAATTCTCCAAAACTTTTCTTCATTATGTAGCCTGTCAAATTCTCCAAGACTTTTCATGATGTAGCCTGTCAAATTCTCCAAAACATTTCTTCATTATGTAGCCTGTCAAATTCTCCAAGCTTTTCTTCATTATGTAGCCTGTCAAATTCTCCAAAACTTTTCTTCATTAAGTAGCCTGTCAAATTCTCCAAACCTTTTGTTCATTATGTAGCCTGTAAAATTCTCCAAGCCTTTTCATTATGTAGCCTGTCAAATTCTCCAAAACTTTTCTTCATTATGTAGCCTGTCAAATTCTCCAAGCTTTTCTTCATTATGTAGCCTGTAAAATTCTCCAAAACTTTTCTTCATTATGTAGCCTGTCAAATTCTACAAGCCTTTTCATTATGTAGCCTGTAAAATTCTCCAAACCTTTTCTTCATTATTTAGCCTGTCAAATTCTACAAGCCTTTTCATTATATAGCCTGTCAAATTCTCCAAACCTTTTCTTCATTATGTAGCCTGTCAAATTCTCCAAGGTTTTCTTCATTATGTAGCCTGTCAAATTCTCCAAGCCTTTTCATTATGTAGCCTGTCAAATTCTCAAAGCTTTTCTTCATTATGTAGCCTGTCAAATTCTCCAAGACTTTTCATGATGTAGCCTGTCAAATTCTCCAAAATATTTCTTCATTATGTAGCCTGTCAAATTCCCCAAGCTTTTCTTCATTATGTAGCCTGTCAAATTCTCCAAAACTTTTCTTCATTATGTAGCCTGTCAAATTCTCCAAACCTTTTCTTCATTATGTAGCCTGTCAAATTCTCCATACCTTTTCTTCATTATGTAGCCTGTCAAATTCTCCAAGCTTTTCTTCATTATGTAGCCTGTAAAATTCTCCAAGACTTTTCATGATGTAGCCTGTCAAATTCTCCAAAACATTTCTTCATTATGTAGCCTGTCAAATTCTCCAAGCTTTTCTTCATTATGTAGCCTGTCAAATTCTCCAAAATTTTTTTCATTATGTAGCCTGTCAAATTCTCCAAGCTATTTCATTATGTAGCCTGTCAAATTCTCCAAACCTTTTCTTCATTATGTAGCCTGTCAAATTCTCCAAAACATTTCTTCATTATGTAGCCTGTCAAATTCTCCAAGCCTTTTCATTATGTAGCCTGTCAAATTCTCCAAACCTTTTCTTCATTATGTAGCCTGTCAAATTCTCCAAAACTTTTCTTCATTATGTAGCCTGTCAAATTCTCCAAGCTTTTCTTCATTATGTAGCCTGTAAAATTCTCCAAAACTTTTCTTCATTATGTAGCCTGTCAAATTCTACAAGCCTTTTCATTATGTTGCCTGTAAAATTCTCCAAAACTTTTCTTCATTATTTAGCCTGTCAAATTCTACAAGCCTTTTCATTATATCGCCTGTCAAATTCTCCAAACCTTTTCTTCATTATGTAGCCTGTCAAATTCTCCAAGGTTTTCTTCATTATGTAGCCTGTCAAATTCTCCAAGCCTTTTCATTATGTAGCCTGTCAAATTCTCCAAAACTTTTCTTCATTATGTAGCCTGTCAAATTCTCCAAAACTTTTCTTCATTATGTAGCCTGTCCAATTCTACAAGCCTTTACATTATATAGCCTGTCAAATTCTCCAAAACTTTTCTTCATTAGGTAGCCTGTCAAATTCTCCAAACCTTTTCTTCATCATGTAGTCTGTCAAATTCTCCAAAACGTTTCTTCATTATGTACCCAGTCAAATTCTACAAGCCTTTTCATTATGTAGCCTGTAAAATTCTCCAAACCTTTTCTTCATTATGTAGCCTGTCAAATTCTACAAGCTTTTTCATTATATAGCCTGTCAAATTCTCCAAAACTTTTCTTCATTATGTAGCCTGTCAAATTCTCCAAGCTTTCCTTCATTATGTAGCCTGTCAAATTCTCCAAGACTTTTCATTATGTAGCCTGTCAAATTCTCCAAAACATATCTTCATTATGTAGCCTGTCAAATTCTCCAAGCTTTTCTTCATTATGTAGCCTGTCAAATTCTCCAAACCTTTTCTCCATTATGTAGCCTGTCAAATTCTCCAAGCCTTTTCATTATGTAGCCTGTCAAATTCTCCAAAACTTTTCTTCATTATGTAGCCTGTCAACTTCTCCAAGCCTTTTCATTATGTAGCCTGTCAAATTCTCCAAAATTTTCTTCATTATGTAGCCTGTCAAATTCTCCAAGCCATTTCTTTATTATGTAGCCTGTCAAATTCTCCAAGCCTTTTCATTATGTAGCCTGTCAAATTCTCCAAAACTTTTCTTCATTATGTAGCCTGTCAAATTCTCCAAATCTTTTCTTCATTATGTAGCCTGTCAAATTCTCCAAGCTTTTCTTCATTATGTTGCCTGTAAAATTCTCCAAGACTTTTCATTATGTAGCCTGTCAAATTCTCCAAAACATTTCTTCATTATGTAGCCTGTCAAATTCTCCAAGCTTTTCTTCATTATATAGCCTGTCAAATTCTCCAAAAATTTTCTTCATAATGTAGCCTGTCAAATTCTCCAAGCCTTTTCATTATGTAGCCTGTCAAATTCTCCAAACCTTTTCTTCATTATGTAGCCTGTCAAATTCTGCAAGCCTTTTCATTATGTAGCCTGTCAAATTCTCCAAATGTTTTCTTCCTTATGTAGCCTGTCAAATTCTCCAAGCCTTTTCTTCATTATGTAGCCTGTCAAATTCTCCAAACCTTTTCTTCATTATGTAGCCTGTCAAATTCTCCAAAACCTTTCTTCATTATGTAGCCTGTCAAATTCTCCAAACATTTTCTTCATTATGTAGCCTGTCAAATTCTCCAAGCATTTTCATTATGTAGCCTGTCAAATTCTCCAAGCTTTTCTTCATTATGTAGCCTGTCAAATATTCCAAAACTTTTCTTCATTATATAGCCTGTCAAATTCTCCAAAAATTTTCTTCATTATATAGCCAGTCAAATTCTCCAAGATTTGCTTCATTATGTAGCCTGTAAAATTCTCCAAGATTTTCATTATGTAGCCTGTCAAATTCTCCAAAACATTTCTTCATTATGTAGCCTGTCAAATTCTCCAAGATTTCTTCATTATGTAGCCTGTCAAATTCTCCAAAACTTTTCTTCATTATGTAGCCTGTCAAATTCTGCAAGCCTTTTCATTATGTAGCCTGTCAAATTCTCCAAACATTTCTTCATTATGTAGCCTGTCAAATTCTCCAAGCCTTTTCATTATGTAGCCTGTCAAATTCTCCAAAACTTTTCTTCATTATGTAGCCTGTCAAATTCTCCAAACCTTTTCTTCATTGTATAGCCTGTCAAATTCTCCAAGCTTTTCTTCATTATATAGCCTGTAAAATTCTCCAAGACTTTTCATTATGTAGCCTGTCAAATTCTCCAAAACATTTCTTCATTATGTGGCCTGTCAAATTCTCCAAGCTTTCTTCATTATGTAGCCTGTCAAATTCTCCAAAACTTTTCTTCATTATGTAGCCTGTCAAATTCTCCAAGCCTTTTCATTATGTAGCCTGTCAAATTCTCCAAACCTTTTCTTCATTATGTAGCCTGTCAAATTCTGCAAGCCTTTTCATTATGTAGCCTGTCAAATTCTCCAAACCTTTTCTTCATTATGTAGCCTGTCAAATTCTCAAAGACTTTTCATTATGTAGCCTGTCAAATTCTCCAAAACTTTTCTTCATTATGTAGCCTGTCAAATTCTCCAAACCTTTTCTTCATTGTATAGCCTGTCAAATTCTCCAAGCTGTTCTTCATTATGTAGCCTGTAAAATTCTCCAAGACTTTTCATTATGTAGTCTGTCAAATTCTCCAAAACATTTCTTCATTATGTAGCCTGTCAAATTCTCCAAGCTTTCTTCATTATGTAGCCTGTCAAATTCTCCAAAACTTTTCTTCATTATGTAGCCTGTCAAATTCTCCAAACCTTTTCATTATGTAGCCTGTCAAATTCTCCAAACCTTTTCTTCATTATGTAGCCTGTCAAATTCTGCAAGACTTTTCATTGTGTAGCCTGTCAAATTCTCCAAACCTTTTCTTCATTATGTGGCCTGTCAAATTCTCCAAGCCTTTTCTTCATTATGTAGCCTGTCAAATTCTCCAAACCTTTTCTTCATTATGTAGCCTGTAAAATTCTCCAAGCCTTTTCTTCATTATGTAGCCTGTCAAATTCTCCAAACTTTTTCTTCATTATGTAGCCTGTCAAATTCTCCAAAACCTTTCTTCATTATGTAGCCTGTCAAATTCTCCAAACATTTTCTTCATTATGTAGCCTGTCAAATTCTCCAAGCCTTTTCATTATGTAGCCTGTCAAATTCTCCAAAACTTTTCTTCATTATGTAGCCTGTCAAATCCTCCAAACCTTTTCTTCATTATGTAGCCTGTCAAATTCTCCAAGCTTTTCTTCATTATGTAGCCTGTAAAATTCTCCAAGACTTTTCATTATGTAGCCTGTCAAATTCTCCAAAACATTTCTTCATTATGTAGCCTGTCAAATTCTCCAAGCATTCTTCATTATGTAGCCTGTCAAATTCTCCAAAACTTTTCTTCATTATGTAGCCTGTCAAATTCTGCAAGACTTTTCATTATGTAGCCTGTCAAATTCTCCAAACCTTTTCTTCATTATGTAGCCTGTCAAATTCTCCAAGCCTTTTCTTCATTATGTAGCCTGTCAAATTCTCCAAACCTTTTCTTCATTATGTAGCCTGTCAAATTCTCCAAAACATTTCTTCATTTTGTAGCCTGTCAAATTCTCCAAAACATTTCTTCATTATGTAGCCTGTCAAATTCTCCAAGCCTTTTCTTCATTATGTAGCCTGTCAAATTCTCCAAAACTTTTCTTCATTATGTAGCCTGTCAAATTCTACAAAACGTTTCTTCATTATATAGCCAGTCAAATTCTCCAAGCTTTTCTTCATTATGTAGCCTGTAAAATTCTCCAAGACTTTTCATTATGTAGCCTGTCAAATTCTCCAAAACTTTTCTTCATTATGTACCTGTCAAATTCACCAAAACTTTTCTTCATTATGCAGCCTGTCAAATTCTACATGCCTTTTCATTATGTAGCCTGTAAAATCCTCGAAACCTTTTCTTCATTATGTAGCCTGTCAAATTCTCCAAAATTTTTCTTCATTAGGTAGCCTGTCAAATTCTCCAAAATTTTCTTCATCATGTAGCCTGTCAAATTCTCAAAAACTTTTCTTATATGTAGCCTGTCAAATTCTACAAGACTTTTCATTATGTAGCCTGTAAAATTCTCCAAACCTTTTCTTCATTATGTAGCCTGTCAAATTCTACAAGACTTTTCATTATTTAGCCTGTCAAATTCTCCAAAACATTTCTTCATTATATAGCCTGTCAAATTCTCCAAGCTTTTCTTCATTATGTAGCCTGTCAAATTCTCCAAGACTTTTCATTATGTAGCCTGTCAAATTCTGCAAAACTTTTCTTCATTATGTGGCCTGTCAAATTCTCCAAAACTTTTCTTCATTATGTAGCCTGTCAAATTCTCCAAAACATTTCTTCATTATGTAGCCTGTCAAATTCTCCAAACCTTTTCTTCATTATGTAGCCTGTCAACTTCTCCAAGCCTTTTCATTATGTAGCCTGTCAAATTCTCCAAAACTTTTCTTCATTATGTAGCCTGTCAAATTCTCCAAGCCATTTCTTTATTATGTAGCCTGTCAAATTCTCCAAGCTTTTTCATTATGTAGCCTGTCAAATTCTCCAAAACATTTCCTCATTATGTAGCCTGTCAAATTCTCCAAGCCTTTTCTTCATTATGTAGCCTGTCAAATTCTCCAAAACTTTTCTTCATTATGTAGCCTGTCAAATTCTCCAAGCTTTTCTTCATTATGTAGCCTGTCAAATTCTCCAAGCTTTTTTTCATTATGTGGCCTGTCAAATTCTCCAAGCTTTTCTTCATTATGTGGCCTGTCAAATTCTTCAAGCTTTTCTTCATTATGTAGCCTGTCAAATTCTCCAAACCTTTTCTTCATTATGTAGCCTGTCAAATTCTCCAAACCTTTTCTTCATTATGTAGCCTGTCAAATTCTCCAAGCCTTTTCATTATGTAGCCTGTCATATTCTCCAAACATTTTCTTCATTATGTAGCCTGTCAAATTCTCCAAGCCTTTTCATTATGTAGCCTGCCAAATTCTCCAAAACTTTTCTTCATTATGTAGCCTGTCAAATTCTCCAAGACTTTTCTTTATTATGTAGCCTGTCAAATTCTCCAAGACTTTTCATGATGTAGCCTGTCAAATTCTCCAAACCTTTTCTTCATTATGTAGCCTGTCAAATTCTCCAAACCTTTTCTTCATTCTGTAGCCTGTCAAATTCTCCAAAACCTTTCTTCATTATGTAGCCTGTCAAATTTTCCAACCCTTTTCTTCATTATGTAGCCTGTCAAATTCTCCAAAACATTTCTTCATTATGTAGCCTGTCAAATTCTCCAAGCTTTTCTTCATTATGTAGCCTGTCAAATTCTCCAAACCTTTTCTTCATTATATAGCCTGTCAAATTCTCCAAACCTTTTCTTCATTATGTAGCCTGTCAAATTCTCCAAAATCTTTCTTCATTATGTAGCCTGTCAAATTCTCCAAGCTTTTCTTCATTATGTAGCCTGTCAAATTCTCCAAAACTTTTCTTCATTATGTAGCCTGTCAAATTCTCCAAGCTTTTCTTCATTATGTAGCCTGTCAAATTCTCCAAGCTTTTCTTCATTATGTGGCCTTTCAAATTCTCCAAGCTTTTCTTCATTATGTATCCTGTCAAATTCTCCAAACCTTTTCTTCATTATGTAGCCTGTCAAATTCTCCAAGGTTTTCTTCATTATGTAGCCTGTCAAATTCTCCAAAACTTTTCTTCATTATGTAGCCTGTCAAATTCTCCATACATTTTCTTCATTATGAAGCCTGTCAAATTCTCCAAGCCTTTTCATTATGTAGCCTGTCAAATTCTCCAAAACTTTTCTTCATTATGTAGCCTGTCAAATTCACCAAAACTTTTTTCATTATGCAGCCTGTCAAATTCTACATGTCTTTTCATTATATAGCCTGTAAAATCCGCGAAACCTTTTCTTCATTATGTAGCCTGTCAAATTCTCCAAAATTTTTCTTCATTAGATAGCCTGTCAAATTCTCCAAAATTTTCTTCATCATGTAGCCTGTCAAATTCTCAAAAACTTTTCTTATATGTAGCCTGTCAAATTCTACAAGACTTTTCATTATGTAGCCTGTAAAATTCTCCAAACCTTTTCTTCATTATGTAGCCTGTCAAATTCTCCAAGACTTTTCATTATTTAGCCTGTCAAATTCTCCAAAACATTTCTTCATTATATAGCCTGTCAAATTCTCCAAGCTTTTCTTCATTATGTAGCCTGTCAAATTCTCCAAGACTTTTCATTATGTAGCCTGTCAAATTCTCCAAAACTTTTCTTCATTATGTGGCCTGTCAAATTCTCCAAAACTTTTCTTCATTATGTAGCCTGTCAAATTCTCCAAAACTTTTCTTCATTATGTAGCCTGTCAAATTCTCCAAACCTTTTCTTCATTATGTAGCCTGTCAACTTCTCCAAGCCTTTTCATTATGTAGCCTGTCAAATTCTCCAAAACTTTTCTTCATTATGTAGCCTGTCAAATTCTCCAAGCCATTTCATTATTATGTAGCCTGTCAAATTCTCCAAGCTTTTTCATTATGTAGCCTGTCAAATTCTCCAAAACATTTCCTCATTATGTAGGCTGTCAAATTCTCCAAACCTTTTCTTCATTATGTAGCCTGTCAAATTCTCCAAGCTTTTCTTCATTATGTAGCCTGTAAAATTCTCCAAGACTTTTCATTATGTAGCCTGTCAAATTCTACAAAACATTTCTTCATTATGTAGCCTGTCTAATTCTCCAAAACATTTCTTCATTATGTAGCCTGTCAAATTCTCCAAGCCTTTTCATTATGTAGCCTGTCAAATTCTCCAAACCTTTTCCTCATTATGTAGCCTGTCAAATTCTCCAAAACTTTTCTTCATTATGTAGCCTGTCAAATTCTCCAAGCTTTTCTTCATTATGTAGCCTATCAAATTCTCCAAAACTTTTCTTCATTATGTAGCCTGTCAAATTCTCCAAGCCTTTTCATTATGTAGCCTGTCAAATTCTCCAAACCTTTTCTTCATTATGTAGCCTGTCAAATTCTGCAAGCCTTTTCATTATGTAGCCTGTCAAATTCTCCAAACCTTTTCGTCATTATGTAGCCTGTCAAATTCTCCAAAACATTTCTTCATTATGTAGCCTGTCAAATTCTCCAAGCTTTTCTTCATTATGTAGCCTGTCAAATTCTCCAAAACTTTTCTTCATTATGTAGCCTGTCAAATTCTCCAAGCCTTTTCATTATGTAGCCTGTCAAATTCTCCAAACCTTTTCTTCATTATGTAGCCTGTGAAATTCTCCAAGCCTTTTCATTATGTAGCCTGTCAAATTCTCAAAAACTTTTCTTCATTATGTAGCCTGTCAAATTCTCCAAGCCTTTTTTTCATTATGTAGCCTGTCAAATTCTCCAAACCTTTTCTTCATTATGTAGCCTGTCAAATTCTCCAAAACATTTCTTCATTATGTAGCCTGTCAAATTCACCAAGCTTTTCTTCATTATGTAGCCTGTCAAATTCTCCAAGCCTTTTCATTATGTAGCCTGTCAAATTCTCCAAGCTTTTCTTCATTATGTAGCCTGTCAAATTCTCCAAGCCTTTTCATTATGTAGCCTGTCAAATTCTCCAAACCTTTTCTTCATTATGCACCCTGTCAAATTCTCCAAGCCTTTCCATTATGTAGCCTGTCAAATTCTCCAAACCTTTTCTTCATTATGTAGCCTGTCAAATTCTCCAAACCATTTCTTCATTATGTAGCCTGTCAAATTCTCCAATTTTTTCTTCATTATGTAGCCTGTCAAATTCTCCAAAACTTTTCTTCATTATGTAGCCTGTCAAATTCTCCAAGCCTTTTCATTATGTAGCCTGTCAAATTCTCCAAACCTTTTCTTCATTATAATGCCTGTCAAATTCTCCAAAACTTTTCATTATGTAGCCTGTCAAATTCTTTAAACCTTTTCTTCATTATGTAGCCTGTCAAATTCTCCAAAACATTTCTTCATTATGTAGCCTGTCAAATTCTCCAAGCTTTTCTTCATTATGTAGCCTGTCAAATTCTCCAAAACTTTTCTTCATTATGTAGCCTGTCAAATTCTCCAAGCCTTTTCATTATGTAGCCTGTCAAATTCTCCAAACTTTTTCTTCATTATGTAGCCTGTCAAATTCTCCAAGCCTTTTCATTATGTAGCCTGTCAAATTCTCCAAACCTTTTCTTCATTATGTAGCCTGTCAAATTCTCCAAGCCTTTTCATTATGTAGCCTGTCAAATTCTCCAAAACTTTTCTTCATTATGTAGCCTGTCAAATTCTCCAAACCTTTCTTCATTATGTAGCCTGTCAAATTCTCCAAAACCTTTCTTCATTATGTAGCCTGTCAAATTCTCCAAGGTTTTCTTCATTATGTAGCCTGTCAAATTCTCCAAAACTTTTCTTCATTATGTAGCCTGTCAAATTCTCCATACATTTTCTTCATCATGTAGCCTGTCAAATTCTCCAAGCCTTTTCATTATGTAGCCTGTCAAATTCTCCAAAACTTTTCTTCATTATGTGAGCCTGTCAAATTCACCAAAACTTTTCTTCATTATGCAGCCTGTCAAATTCTACATGCCTTTTCATTATGTAGCCTGTAAAATCCTCGAAATCTTTTCTTCATTATGTAGCCTGTCAAATTCTCCAAAATTTTTCTTCATTAGGTAGCCTGTCAAATTCTCCAAAATTTTCTTCATCATGTAGCCTGTCAAATTCTCAAAAACTTTTCTTATATGTAGCCTGTCAAATTCTACAAGACTTTTCATTATGTAGCCTGTAAAATTCTCAAAACCTTTTCTTCATTTTGTAGCCTGTCAAATTCTCCAAGACTTTTCATTATTTAGCCTGTCAAATTCTCCAAAACATTTCTTCATTATATAGCCTGTCAAATTCTCCAAGATTTTCTTCATTATGTAGCCTGTCAAATTCTCCAAGACTTTTCATTATGTAGCCTGTCAAATTCTCCAAAACTTTTCTTCATTATGTAGCCTGTCAAATTCTCCAAAACTTTTCTTCATTATGTAGCCTGTCAAATTCTCCAAACCTTTTCTTCATTATGTAGCCTGTCAACTTCTCCAAGCCTTTTCATTATGTAGCCTGTCAAATTCTCCAAAACTTTTCTTCATTATGTAGCCTGTCAAATTCTCCAAGCCATTTCTTTATTATGTAGCCTATCAAATTCTCCAAGCTTTTTCATTATGTAGCCTGTCAAATTCTCCAAAACATTTCCTCATTATGTAGGCTGTCAAATTCTCCAAACCTTTTCTTCATTATGTAGCCTGTCAAATTCTCCAAGCTTTTCTTCATTATGTAGCCTGTAAAATTCTCCAAGACTTTTCATTATGTAGCCTGTCAAATTCTACAAAACATTTCTTCATTATGTAGCCTGTCAAATTCTCCAAACCTTTTCTTCATTATGTAGCCTGTCAACTTCTCCAAGCCTTTTCATTATGTAGCCTGTCAAATTCTCCAAAACTTTTCTTCATTATGTAGCCTGTCAAATTCTCCAAGCCATTTCTTTATTATGTAGCCTATCAAATTCTCCAAGCTTTTTCATTATGTAGCCTGTCAAATTCTCCAAAACATTTCCTCATTATGTAGGCTGTCAAATTCTCCAAACCTTTTCTTCATTATGTAGCCTGTCAAATTCTCCAAGCTTTTCTTCATTATGTAGCCTGTAAAATTCTCCAAGACTTTTCATTATGTAGCCTGTCAAATTCTACAAAACATTTCTTCATTATGTAGCCTGTCTAATTCTCCAAAACATTTCTTCATTATGTAGCCTGTCAAATTCTCCAAGCCTTTTCATTATGTAGCCTGTCAAATTCTCCAAACCTTTTCTTCATTATGTAGCCTGTCAAATTCTGCAACCTTTTCATTATGTAGCCTGTCAAATTCTCCAAACCTTTTCTTCATTATGTAGCCTGTCAAATTCTCCAAGCCTTTTCATTATGTAGCCTGTCAAATTCTCCAAAACTTTTCTTCATTATGTAGCCTGTCAAATACACCAAGCCTTTTCTTCATTATGTAGCCTGTCAAATTCTCCAAACCTTTTCTTCATTATGTAGCCTGTCAAATTCTCCAAAACATTTCTTCATTATGTAGCCTGTCAAATTCTCCAAGCTTTTCTTCATTATGTAGCCTGTCAAATTCTCCAAGCCTTTTCATTATGTAGCCTGTCAAATTATCCAAGCTTTTCTTCATTATGTAGCCTGTCAAATTCTTCAAGCCTTTTCATTATGTAGCCTGTCAAATTCTCCAAACCTTTTCTTCATTATGTACCCTGTCAAATTCTCAAAGCCTTTTCATTATGTAGCCTGTCAAATTCTCCAAACCTTTTCTTCATTATGTAGCCTGTCAAATTCTCCAAGCCTTTTCTTCATTATGTAGCCTGTCAAATTCTCCAAACCTTTTCTTCATTATGTAGCCTGTCAAATTCTCCAAGCTTTTCTTCATTATGTAGCCTGTCAAATTCTCCAAAACTTTTCTTCGTTATGTTGCCTGTCAAATTCTCCAAGCCTTTTCTTCATTATGTAGCCTGTCAAATTCTCCAAAACTTTTCTTCATTATGTAGCCTGTCAAATTCTCCAAGCTTTTCTTCATTATGTAGCCTGTCAAATTCTCCAAGCTTTTTTTCATTATGTGGCCTGTCAAATTCTCCAAGCTTTTCTTCATTATGTGGCCTGTCAAATTCTTCAAGCTTTTCTTCATGATGTAGCCTGTCAAATTCTCCAAACCTTTTCTTCATTATGTAGCCTGTCAAATTCTCCAAACCTTTTCTTCATTATGTAGCCTGTCAAATTCTCCAAGCCTTTTCATTATGTAGCCTGTCATATTCTCCAAACATTTTCTTCATTATGTAGCCTGTCAAATTCTCCAAGCCTTTTCATTATGTAGCCTGCCAAATTCTCCAAAACTTTTCTTCCTTATGTAGCCTGTCAAATTCTCCAAGACTTTTCTTTATTATGTAGCCTGTCAAATTCTCCAAGACTTTTCATGATGTAGCCTGTCAAATTCTCCAAACCTTTTCTTCATTATGTAGCCTGTCAAATTCTCCAAACCTTTTCTTCATTCTGTAGCCTGTCAAATTCTCCAAAACCTTTCTTCATTATGTAGCCTGTCAAATTTTCCAACCCTTTTCTTCATTATGTAGCCTGTCAAATTCTCCAAAACATTTCTTCATTATGTAGCCTGTCAAATTCTCCAAGCTTTTCTTCATTATGTAGCCTGTCAAATTCTCCAAACCTTTTCTTCATTATATAGCCTGTCAAATTCTCCAAACCTTTTCTTCATTATGTAGCCTGTCAAAATCTCCAAAATCTTTCTTCATTATGTAGCCTGTCAAATTCTCCAAGCTTTTCTTCATTATGTAGCCTGTCAAATTCTCCAAAACTTTTCTTCATTATGTAGCCTGTCAAATTCTCCAAGCTTTTCTTCATTATGTAGCCTGTCAAATTCTCCAAGCTTTTCTTCATTATGTGGCCTTTCAAATTCTCCAAGCTTTTCTTCATTATGTATCCTGTCAAATTCTCCAAACCTTTTCTTCATTATGTAGCCTGTCAAATTCTCCAAGGTTTTCTTCATTATGTAGCCTGTCAAATTCTCCAAAACTTTTCTTCATTATGTAGCCTGTCAAATTCTCCATACATTTTCTTCATTATGTAGCCTGTCAAATTCTCCAAGCCTTTTCATTATGTAGCCTGTCAAATTCTCCAAAACTTTTCTTCATTATGTAGCCTGTCAAATTCACCAAAACTTTTTTCATTATGCAGCCTGTCAAATTCTACATGCCTTTTCATTATATAGCCTGTAAAATCCGCGAAACCTTTTCTTCATTATGTAGCCTGTCAAATTCTCCAAAATTTTTCTTCATTAGATAGCCTGTCAAATTCTCCAAAATTTTCTTCATCATGTAGCCTGTCAAATTCTCAAAAACTTTTCTTATATGTAGCCTGTCAAATTCTACAAGACTTTTCATTATGTAGCCTGTAAAATTCTCCAAACCTTTTCTTCATTATGTAGCCTGTCAAATTCTCGAAGACTTTTCATTATTTAGCCTGTCAAATTCTCCAAAACATTTCTTCATTATATAGCCTGTCAAATTCTCCAAGCTTTTCTTCATTATGTAGCCTGTCAAATTCTCCAAGACTTTTCATTATGTAGCCTGTCAAATTCTCCAAAACTTTTCTTCATTATGTGGCCTGTCAAATTCTCCAAAACTTTTCTTCATTATGTAGCCTGTCAAATTCTCCAAAACTTTTCTTCATTATGTAGCCTGTCAAATTCTCCAAACCTTTTCTTCATTATGTAGCCTGTCAACTTCTCCAAGCCTTTTCATTATGTAGCCTGTCAAATTCTCCAAAACTTTTCTTCATTATGTAGCCTGTCAAATTCTCCAAGCCATTTCATTATTATGTAGCCTGTCAAATTCTCCAAGCTTTTTCATTATGTAGCCTGTCAAATTCTCCAAAACATTTCCTCATTATGTAGGCTGTCAAATTCTCCAAACCTTTTCTTCATTATGTAGCCTGTCAAATTCTCCAAGCTTTTCTTCATTATGTAGCCTGTCAAATTCTCCAAACCTTTTCTTCATTATGTAGCCTGTCAAATTCTCCAAAACATTTCTTCATTATGTAGCCTGTCAAATTCTCCAAGCTTTTCTTCATTATGTAGCCTGTCAAATTCTCCAAGCCTTTTCATTATGTAGCCTGTCAAATTCTCCAAGCTTTTCTTCATTATGTAGCCTGTCAAATTCTCCAAGCCTTTTCATTATGTAGCCTGTCAAATTCTCCAAACCTTTTCTTCATTATGTACCCTGTCAAATTCTCAAAGCCTTTTCATTATGTAGCCTGTCAAATTCTCCAAACCTTTTCTTCATTATGTAGCCTGTCAAATTCTCCAAGCCTTTTCTTCATTATGTAGCCTGTCAAATTCTCCAAACCTTTTCTTCATTATGTAGCCTGTCAAATTCTCCAAGCTTTTCTTCATTATGTAGCCTGTCAAATTCTCCAAAACTTTTCTTCGTTATGTAGCCTGTCAAATTCTCCAAGCCTTTTCTTCATTATGTAGCCTGTCAAATTCTCCAAAACTTTTCTTCATTATGTAGCCTGTCAAATTCTCCAAGCTTTTCTTCATTATGTAGCCTGTCAAATTCTCCAAGCTTTTTTTCATTATGTGGCCTGTCAAATTCTCCAAGCTTTTCTTCATTATGTGGCCTGTCAAATTCTTCAAGCTTTTCTTCATTATGTAGCCTGTCAAATTCTCCAAACCTTTTCTTCATTATGTAGCCTGTCAAATTCTCCAAACCTTTTCTTCATTATGTAGCCTGTCAAATTCTCCAAGCCTTTTCATTATGTAGCCTGTCATATTCTCCAAACATTTTCTTCATTATGTAGCCTGTCAAATTCTCCAAGCCTTTTCATTATGTAGCCTGCCAAATTCTCCAAAACTTTTCTTCCTTATGTAGCCTGTCAAATTCTCCAAGACTTTTCTTTATTATGTAGCCTGTCAAATTCTCCAAGACTTTTCATGATGTAGCCTGTCAAATTCTCCAAACCTTTTCTTCATTATGTAGCCTGTCAAATTCTCCAAACCTTTTCTTCATTCTGTAGCCTGTCAAATTCTCCAAAACCTTTCTTCATTATGTAGCCTGTCAAATTTTCCAACCCTTTTCTTCATTATGTAGCCTGTCAAATTCTCCAAAACATTTCTTCATTATGTAGCCTGTCAAATTCTCCAAGCTTTTCTTCATTATGTAGCCTGTCAAATTCTCCAAACCTTTTCTTCATTATATAGCCTGTCAAATTCTCCAAACCTTTTCTTCATTATGTAGCCTGTCAAATTCTCCAAAATCTTTCTTCATTATGTAGCCTGTCAAATTCTCCAAGCTTTTCTTCATTATGTAGCCTGTCAAATTCTCCAAAACTTTTCTGCATTATGTAGCCTGTCAAATTCTCCAAGCTTTTCTTCATTATGTAGCCTGTCAAATTCTCCAAGCTTTTCTTCATTATGTGGCCTTTCAAATTCTCCAAGCTTTTCTTCATTATGTATCCTGTCAAATTCTCCAAACCTTTTCTTCATTATGTAGCCTGTCAAATTATCCAAGGTTTTCTTCATTATGTAGCCTGTCAAATTCTCCAAAACTTTTCTTCATTATGTAGCCTGTCAAATTCTCCATACATTTTCTTCATTATGTAGCCTGTCAAATTCTCCAAGCCTTTTCATTATGTAGCCTGTCAAATTCTCCAAAACTTTTCTTCATTATGTAGCCTGTCAAATTCACCAAAACTTTTTTCATTATGCAGCCTGTCAAATTCTACATGCCTTTTCATTATATAGCCTGTAAAATCCGCGAAACCTTTTCTTCATTATGTAGCCTGTCAAATTCTCCAAAATTTTTCTTCATTAGATAGCCTGTCAAATTCTCCAAAATTTTCTTCATCATGTAGCCTGTCAAATTCTCAAAAACTTTTCTTATATGTAGCCTGTCAAATTCTACAAGACTTTTCATTATGTAGCCTGTAAAATTCTCCAAACCTTTTCTTCATTATGTAGCCTGTCAAATTCTCCAAGACTTTTCATTATTTAGCCTGTCAAATTCTCCAAAACATTTCTTCATTATATAGCCTGTCAAATTCTCCAAGCTTTTCTTCATTATGTAGCCTGTCAAATTCTCCAAGACTTTTCATTATGTAGCCTGTCAAATTCTCCAAAACTTTTCTTCATTATGTGGCCTGTCAAATTCTCCAAAACTTTTCTTCATTATGTAGCCTGTCAAATTCTCCAAAACTTTTCTTCATTATGTAGCCTGTCAAATTCTCCAAACCTTTTCTTCATTATGTAGCCTGTCAACTTCTCCAAGCCTTTTCATTATGTAGCCTGTCAAATTCTCCAAAACTTTTCTTCATTATGTAGCCTGTCAAATTCTCCAAGCCATTTCATTATTATGTAGCCTGTCAAATTCTCCAAGCTTTTTCATTATGTAGCCTGTCAAATTCTCCAAAACATTTCCTCATTATGTAGGCTGTCAAATTCTCCAAACCTTTTCTTCATTATGTAGCCTGTCAAATTCTCCAAGCTTTTCTTCATTATGTAGCCTGTAAAATTCTCCAAGACTTTTCATTATGTAGCCTGTCAAATTCTACAAAACATTTCTTCATTATGTAGCCTGTCTAATTCTCCAAAACATTTCTTCATTATGTAGCCTGTCAAATTCTCCAAGCCTTTTCATTATGTAGCCTGTCAAATTCTCCAAACCTTTTCTTCATTATGTAGCCTGTCAAATTCTGCAAGCCTTTTCATTATGTAGCCTGTCAAATTCTCCAAAACTTTTCCTCATTATGTAGCCTGTCAAATTCTCCAAAACTTTTCTTCATTATGTAGCCTGTCAAATTCTCCAAGCTTTTCTTCATTATGTAGCCTATCAAATTCTCCAAAACTTTTCTTCATTATGTAGCCTGTCAAATTCTCCAAGCCTTTTCATTATGTAGCCTGTCAAATTCTCCAAACCTTTTCTTCATTATGTAGCCTGTCAAATTCTGCAAGCCTTTTCATTATGTAGCCTGTCAAATTCTCCAAACCTTTTCTTCATTATGTAGCCTGTCAAATTCTCCAAAACATTTCTTCATTATGTAGCCTGTCAAATTCTCCAAGCTTTTCTTCATTATGTAGCCTGTCAAATTCTCCAAAACTTTTCTTCATTATGTAGCCTGTCAAATTCTCCAAGCCTTTTCATTATGTAGCCTGTCAAATTCTCCAAACCTTTTCTTCATTATGTAGCCTGTCAAATTCTCCAAGCCTTTTCATTATGTAGCCTGTCAAATTCTCAAAAACTTTTCTTCATTATGTAGCCTGTCAAATTCTCCAAGCCTTTTCTTCATTATGTAGCCTGTCAAATTCTCCAAACCTTTTCTTCATTATGTAGCCTGTCAAATTCTCCAAAACATTTCTTCATTATGTAGCCTGTCAAATTCACCAAGCTTTTCTTCATTATGTAGCCTGTCAAATTCTCCAAGCCTTTTCATTATGTAGCCTGTCAAATTCTCCAAGCTTTTCTTCATTATGTAGCCTGTCAAATTCTCCAAGCCTTTTCATTATGTAGCCTGTCAAATTCTCCAAACCTTTTCTTCAGTATGCACCCTGTCAAATTCTCCAAGCCTTTTCATTATGTAGCCTGTCAAATTCTCCAAACCTTTTCTTCATTATGTAGCCTGTCAAATTCTCCAAAACATTTCTTCATTATGTAGCCTGTCAAATTCTCCAATTTTTTCTTCATTATGTAGCCTGTCAAATTCTCCAAAACTTTTCTTCATTATGTAGCCTGTCAAATTCTCCAAGCCTTTTCATTATGTAGCCTGTCAAATTCTCCAAACCTTTTCTTCATTATAATGCCTGTCAAATTCTCCAAAACTTTTCATTATGTAGCCTGTCAAATTCTCCAAACCTTTTCTTCATTATGTAGCCTGTCAAATTCTCCAAAATATTTCTTCATTATGTAGCCTGTCAAATTCTCCAAGCTTTTCTTCATTATGTAGCCTGTCAAATTCTCCAAAACTTTTCTTCATTATGTAGCCTGTCAAATTCTCCAAGCCTTTTCATTATGTAGCCTGTCAAATTCTCGAAACCTTTTCTTCATTATGTAGCCTGTCAAATTCTCCAAGCCTTTTCATTATGTAGCCTGTCAAATTCTCCAAAACTTTTCTTCATTATGTAGCCTCTCAAATTCTCCAAGCCTTTTCTTCATTATGTAGCCTGTCAAATTCTCCAAACCTTTTCTTCATTATGTAGCCTGTCAAATTCTCCAAAACATTTCTTCATTATGTAGCCTGACAAATTCTCCAAGCTTTTCTTCATTATGTAGCCTGTCAAATTCTCCAAAACTTTTCTTCATTATGTAGCCTGTCAAATTCTCCAAGCCTTTTCATTATGTAGCCTGTCAAATTCTCCAAACTTTTTCTTCATTATGTAGCCTGTCAAATTCTCCAAGCCTTTTCATTATGTAGCCTGTCAAATTCTCCAAACCTTTTCTTCATTATGTAGCCTGTCAAATTCTCCAAGCCTTTTCATTATGTAGCCTGTCAAATTCTCCAAAACTTTTCTTCATTATGTAGCCTGTCAAATTCTCCAAACCTTTCTTCATTATGTAGCCTGTCAAATTCTCCAAAACCTTTCTTCATTATGTAGCCTGTCAAATTCTCCAAGCTTTTCTTCATTATGTATCCTGTCAAATTCTCCAAACCTTTTCTTCATTATGTAGCCTGTCAAATTCTCCAAGGTTTTCTTCATTATGTAGCCTGTCAAATTCTCCAAAACTTTTCTTCATTATGTAGCCTGTCAAATTCTCCATACATTTTCTTCATCATGTAGCCTGTCAAATTCTCCAAGCCTTTTCATTATGTAGCCTGTCAAATTCTCCAAAACTTTTCTTCATTATGTGAGCCTGTCAAATTCACCAAAACTTTTCTTCATTATGCAGCCTGTCAAATTCTACATGCCTTTTCATTATGTAGCCTGTAAAATCCTCGAAACCTTTTCTTCATTATGTAGCCTGTCAAATTCTCCAAAATTTTTCTTCATTAGGTAGCCTGTCCAATCCTTAAAATTTTCTTCATCATGTAGCCTGTCAAATTCTCAAAAACTTTTCTTATATGTAGCCTGTCAAATTCTACAAGACTTTTCATTATGTAGCCTGTAAAATTCTCAAAACCTTATCTTCATTTTGTAGCCTGTCAAATTCTCCAAGACTTTTCATTATTTAGCCTGTCAAATTCTCCAAAACATTTCTTCATTATATAGCCTGTCAAATTCTCCAAGATTTTCTTCATTATGTAGCCTGTCAAATTCTCCAAGACTTTTCATTATGTAGCCTGTCAAATTCTCCAAAACTTTTCTTCAATATGTAGCCTGTCAAATTCTCCAAAACTTTTCTTCATTATGTAGCCTGTCAAATTCTCCAAACCTTTTCTTCATTATGTAGCCTGTCAACTTCTCCAAGCCTTTTCATTATGTAGCCTGTCAAATTCTCCAAAACTTTTCTTCATTATGTAGCCTGTCAAATTCTCCAAGCCATTTCTTTAGTATGTAGCCTATCAAATTCTCCAAGCTTTTTCATTATGTAGCCTGTCAAATTCTCCAAAACATTTCCTCATTATGTAGGCTGTCAAATTCTCCAAACATTTTCTTCATTATGTAGCCTGTCAAATTCTCCAAGCTTTTCTTCATTATGTAGCCTGTAAAATTCTCCAAGACTTTTCATTATGTAGCCTGTCAAATTCAACAAAACATTTCTTCATTATGTAGCCTGTCTAATTCTCCAAAACATTTCTTCATTATGTAGCCTGTCAAATTCTCCAAGCCTTTTCATTATGTAGCCTGTCAAATTCTCCAAACCTTTTCTTCATTATGTAGCCTGTCAAATTCTGCAACCTTTTCATTATGTAGCCTGTCAAATTCTCCAAACCTTTTCTTCATTATGTAGCCTGTCAAATTCTCCAAGCCTTTTCATTATGTAGCCTGTCAAATTCTCCAAAACTTTTCTTCATTATGTAGCCTGTCAAATACTCCAAGCCTTTTCTTCATTATGTAGCCTGTCAAATTCTCCAAACCTTTTCTTCATTATGTAGCCTGTCAAATTCTCCAAAACATTTCTTCATTATGTAGCCTGTCAAATTCTCCAAGCTTTTCTTCATTATGTAGCCTGTCAAATTCTCCAAGCCTTTTCATTATGTAGCCTGTCAAATTCTCCAAGCTTTTCTTCATTATGTAGCCTGTCAAATTCTCCAAGCCTTTTCATTATGTAGCCTGTCAAATTCTCCAAACCTTTTCTTCATTATGTACCCTGTCAAATTCTCCAAGCCTTTTCATTATGTAGCCTGTCAAATTCTCCAAACCTTTTCTTCATTATGTAGCCTGTCAAATTCTCCAAAACATTTCTTCATTATGTAGCCTGTCAAATTCTCCAAGCTTTTCTTCATTATGTAGCCTGTCAAATTCTCCAAAACTTTTCTTCATTATGTAGCCTGTCAAATTCTCCAAGCCTTTTCATTATGTAGCCTGTCAAATTCTCCAAAACTTTTCTTCATTATGTAGCCTGTCAAATTCTGCAAGCCTTTTCATTATGTAGCCTGTCAAATTCTCCAAACCTTTTCTTCATTATGTAGCCTGTCAAATTCTCCAAAACATTTCTTCATTATGTAGCCTGTCAAATTCTCCAAGCTTTTCTTCATTATGTAGCCTGTCAAATTCTCCAAAACTTTTCTTCATTATGTAGCCTGTCAAATTCTCCAAACCTTTTCTTCATTATGTAGCCTGTCAACTTCTCCAAGCCTTTTCATTATGTAGCCTGTCAAATTCTCCAAAACTTTTCTTCATTATGTAGCCTGTCAAATTCTCCAAGCCATTTCTTTATTATGTAGCCTATCAAATTCTCCAAGCTTTTTCATTATGTAGCCTGTCAAATTCTCCAAAACATTTCCTCATTATGTAGGCTGTCAAATTCTCCAAACCTTTTCTTCATTATGTAGCCTGTCAAATTCTCCAAGCTTTTCTTCATTATGTAGCCTGTAAAATTCTCCAAGACTTTTCATTATGTAGCCTGTCAAATTCTACAAAACATTTCTTCATTATGTAGCCTGTCTAATTCTCCAAAACATTTCTTCATTATGTAGCCTGTCAAATTCTCCAAGCCTTTTCATTATGTAGCCTGTCAAATTCTCCAAACCTTTTCTTCATTATGTAGCCTGTCAAATTCTCCAAAACATTTCTTCATTATGTAGCCTGTCAAATTCTCCAAGCTTTTCTTCATTATGTAGCCTGTCAAATTCTCCAAAACTTTTCTTCATTATGTAGCCTGTCAAATTCTCCAAGCCTTTTCATTATGTAGCCTGTCAAATTCTCCAAACCTTTTCTTCATTATGTAGCCTGTCAAATTCTCCAAGCCTTTTCATTATGTAGCCTGTCAAATTCTCCAAAACTTTTCTTCATTATGTAGCCTGTCAAATTCTCCAAGCCTTTTTCTTCATTATGTAGCCTGTCAAATTCTCCAAACCTTTTCTTCATTATGTAGCCTGTCAAATTCTCCAAAACATTTCTTCATTATGTAGCCTGTCAAATTCTCCAAGCTTTTCTTCATTATGTAGCCTGTCAAATTCTCCAAGCCTTTTCATTATGTAGCCTGTCAAATTCTCCAAGCTTTTCTTCATTATGTAGCCTGTCAAATTCTCTAAGCCTTTTCATTATGTAGCCTGTCAAATTCTCCAAACATTTTCTTCATTATGTACCCTGTCAAATTCTCCAAGCCTTTTCATTATGTAGCCTGTCAAATTCTCCAAACCTTTTCTTCATTATGTAGCCTGTCAAATTCTCCAAAACATTTCTTCATTATGTAGCCTGTCAAATTCTCCAAGCTTTTCTTCATTATGTAGCCTGTCAAATTCTCCAAAACTTTTCTTCATTATGTAGCCTGTCAAATTCTCCAAACCTTTTCTTCATTATGTAGCCTGTCAAATTCTCCAAAACTTTTCTTCATTATGTAGCCTGTCAAATTCTCCAAACCTTTTCTTCATTATGTAGCCTGTCAAATTCTCCAAAACATTTCTTCATTATGTAGCCTGTCAAATTCTCCAAGTTTTTCTTCATTATGTAGCCTGTCAAATTCTCCAAAACTTTTCTTCATTATGTAGCCTGTCAAATTCTCCAAGCCTTTTCATTATGTAGCCTGTCAAATTCTCCAAACCTTTTCTTCATTATGTAGCCTGTCAAATTCTCCAAGCCTTTTCATGATGTAGCCTGTCAAATTCTCCAAAACTTTTCTTCATTATGTAGCCTGTCAAATTCTCCAAACCTTTTCTTCATTATGTAGCCTGTCAAATTCTCCAAAACATTTCTTCATTATGTAGCCTGTCAAATTCTCCAAGCTTTTCTTCATTATGTAGCCTGTCAAATTCTCCAAGCCTTTTCATTATGTAGCCTGTCAAATTCTCCAAGCTTTTCTTCATTATGTAGCCTGTCAAATTCTCCAAGCCTTTTCATTATGTAGCCTGTCAAATTCTCCAAACATTTTCTTCATTATGTACCCTGTCAAATTCTCCAAGCCTTTTCATTATGTAGCCTGTTAAATTCTCCAAACCTTTTCTTCATTATGTAGCCTGTCAAATTCTCCAAAACATTTCTTCATTATGTAGCCTGTCAAATTCTCCAAGCTTTTCTTCATTATGTAGCCTGTCAAATTCTCCAAAACTTTTCTTCATTATGTAGCCTGTCAAATTCTCCAAACCTTTTCTTCATTATGTAGCCTGTCAAATTCTCCAAAACTTTTCTTCATTATGTAGCCTGTCAAATTCTGCAAGCCTTTTCATTATGTAGCCTGTCAAATTCTCCAAACCTTTTCTTCATTATGTAGCCTGTCAAATTCTCCAAAACATTTCTTCATTATGTAGCCTGTCACATTCTTCAAGCTTTTCTTCATTATGTAGCCTGTCAAATTCTCCAAAACTTTTCTTCATTATGTAGCCTGTCAAATTCTCCAAGCCTTTTCATTATGTAGCCTGTCAAATTCTCCAAACCTTTTCTTCATTATGTAGCCTGTCAAATTCTCCAAGCCTTTTCATTATGTAGCCTGTCAAATTCTCCAAAACTTTTCTTCATTATGTAGCCTCTCAAATTCTCCAAGCCTTTTCTTCATTATGTAGCCTGTCAAATTCTCCAAACCTTTTCTTCATTATGTAGCCTGTCAAATTCTCCAAAACATTTCTTCATTATGTAGCCTGTCAAATTCTCCAAGCTTTTCTTCATTATGTAGCCTGTCAAATTCTCCAAAACTTTTCTTCATTATGTAGCCTGTCAAATTCTCCAAGCCTTTTCATTATGTAGCCTGTCAAATTCTCCAAACCTTTTCTTCATTATGTAGCCTGTCAAATTCTCCAAGCCTTTTCATTATGTAGCCTGTCAAATTCTCCAAACCTTTTCTTCATTATGTAGCCTGTCAAATTCTCCAAGCCTTTTCATTATGTAGCCTGTCAAATTCTCCAAAACTTTTCTTCATTATGTAGCCTGTCAAATTCTCCAAACCTTTCTTCATTATGTAGCCTGTCAAATTCTCCAAAACCTTTCTTCATTATGTAGCCTGTCAAATTCTCCAAGCTTTTCTTCATTATGTAGCCTGTCAAATTCTCCAAACCTTTTCTTCATTATATAGCCTGTCAAATTCTCCAAACCTTTTCTTCATTATGTAGCCTGTCAAATTCTCCAAAAACTTTCTTCATTATGTAGTCTGTCAAATTCTCCAAGCTTTTCTTCATTATGTAGCCTGTCAAATTCTCCAAACCTTTTCTTCATTATATAGCCTGTCAAATTCTCCAAACCTTTTCTTCATTATGTAGCCTGTCAAATTCTCCAAAACATTTCTTCATTATGTAACCTGTCAAATTCTCCAAAACTTTTCTTCATTATGTAGCCTGTCAAATTCTCCAAGCCTTTTCATTATGTAGCCTGTCAAATTCTCCAAAACTTTTCTTCATTATGTAGCCTGTCAAATTCTGCAAGCCTTTTCATTATGTAGCCTGTCAAATTCTCCAAACCTTTTCTTCATTATGTAGCCTGTCAAATTCTCCAAAACATTTCTTCATTATGTAGCCTGTCAAATTCTCCAAGCTTTTCTTCATTATGTAGCCTGTCAAATTCTCCAAAACTTTTCTTCATTATGTAGCCTGTCAAATTCTCCAAACCTTTTCTTCATTATGTAGCCTGTCAACTTCTCCAAGCCTTTTCATTATGTAGCCTGTCAAATTCTCCAAAACTTTTCTTCATTATGTAGCCTGTCAAATTCTCCAAGCCATTTCTTTATTATGTAGCCTATCAAATTCTCCAAGCTTTTTCATTATGTAGCCTGTCAAATTCTCCAAAACATTTCCTCATTATGTAGGCTGTCAAATTCTCCAAACCTTTTCTTCATTATGTAGCCTGTCAAATTCTCCAAGCTTTTCTTCATTATGTAGCCTGTAAAATTCTCCAAGACTTTTCATTATGTAGCCTGTCAAATTCTACAAAACATTTCTTCATTATGTAGCCTGTCTAATTCTCCAAATCATTTCTTCATTATGTAGCCTGTCAAATTCTCCAAGCCTTTTCATTATGTAGCCTGTCAAATTCTCCAAACCTTTTCTTCATTATGTAGCCTGTCAAATTCTACAACCTTTTCATTATGTAGCCTGTCAAATTCTCCAAACCTTTTCTTCATTATGTAGCCTGTCAAATTCTCCAAAACATTTCTTCATTATGTAGCCTGTCAAATTCTCCAAGCTTTTCTTCATTATGTAGCCTGTCAAATTCTCCAAAACTTTTCTTCATTATGTAGCCTGTCAAATTCTCCAAGCCTTTTCATTATGTAGCCTGTCAAATTCTCCAAACCTTTTCTTCATTATGTAGCCTGTCAAATTCTCCAAGCCTTTTCATTATGTAGCCTGTCAAATTCTCCAAAACTTTTCTTCATTATGTAGCCTGTCAAATTCTCCAAGCCTTTTTCTTCATTATGTAGCCTGTCAAATTCTCCAAACCTTTTCTTCATTATGTAGCCTGTCAAATTCTCCAAAACATTTCTTCATTATGTAACCTGTCAAATTCTCCAAAACTTTTCTTCATTATGTAGCCTGTCAAATTCTCCAAGCCTTTTCATTATGTAGCCTGTCAAATTCTCCAAAACTTTTCTTCATTATGTAGCCTGTCAAATTCTGCAAGCCTTTTCATTATGTAGCCTGTCAAATTCTCCAAACCTTTTCTTCATTATGTAGCCTGTCAAATTCTCCAAAACATTTCTTCATTATGTAGCCTGTCAAATTCTCCAAGCTTTTCTTCATTATGTAGCCTGTCAAATTCTCCAAAACTTTTCTTCATTATGTAGCCTGTCAAATTCTCCAAACCTTTTCTTCATTATGTAGCCTGTCAACTTCTCCAAGCCTTTTCATTATGTAGCCTGTCAAATTCTCCAAAACTTTTCTTCATTATGTAGCCTGTCAAATTCTCCAAGCCATTTCTTTATTATGTAGCCTATCAAATTCTCCAAGCTTTTTCATTATGTAGCCTGTCAAATTCTCCAAAACATTTCCTCATTATGTAGGCTGTCAAATTCTCCAAACCTTTTCTTCATTATGTAGCCTGTCAAATTCTCCAAGCTTTTCTTCATTATGTAGCCTGTAAAATTCTCCAAGACTTTTCATTATGTAGCCTGTCAAATTCTACAAAACATTTCTTCATTATGTAGCCTGTCTAATTCTCCAAATCATTTCTTCATTATGTAGCCTGTCAAATTCTCCAAGCCTTTTCATTATGTAGCCTGTCAAATTCTCCAAACCTTTTCTTCATTATGTAGCCTGTCAAATTCTACAACCTTTTCATTATGTAGCCTGTCAAATTCTCCAAACCTTTTCTTCATTATGTAGCCTGTCAAATTCTCCAAAACATTTCTTCATTATGTAGCCTGTCAAATTCTCCAAGCTTTTCTTCATTATGTAGCCTGTCAAATTCTCCAAAACTTTTCTTCATTATGTAGCCTGTCAAATTCTCCAAGCCTTTTCATTATGTAGCCTGTCAAATTCTCCAAACCTTTTCTTCATTATGTAGCCTGTCAAATTCTCCAAGCCTTTTCATTATGTAGCCTGTCAAATTCTCCAAAACTTTTCTTCATTATGTAGCCTGTCAAATTCTCCAAGCCTTTTTCTTCATTATGTAGCCTGTCAAATTCTCCAAACCTTTTCTTCATTATGTAGCCTGTCAAATTCTCCAAAACATTTCTTCATTATGTAGCCTGTCAAATTCTCCAAGCTTTTCTTCATTATGTAGCCTGTCAAATTCTCCAAGCCTTTTCATTATGTAGCCTGTCAAATTCTCCAAGCTTTTCTTCATTATGTAGCTTGTCAAATTCTCCAAGCCTTTTCATTATGTAGCCTGTCAAATTCTCCAAACCTTTTCTTCATTATGTACCCTGTCAAATTCTCCAAGCCTTTTCATTATGTAGCCTGTCAAATTCTCCAAACCTTTTCTTCATTATGTAGCCTGTCAAATTCTCCAAAACATTTCTTCATTATGTAGCCTGTCAAATTCTCCAAGCTTTTCTTCATTATGTAGCCTCTCAAATTCTCCAAAACTTTTCTTCATTATGTAGCCTGTCAAATTCTCCAAACCTTTTCTTCATTATGTAGCCTGTCAAATTCTCCAAAACTTTTCTTCATTATGTAGCCTGTCAAATTCTGCAAGCCTTTTCATTATGTAGCCTGTCAAATTCTCCAAACCTTTTCTTCATTATGTAGCCTGTCAAATTCTCCAAAACATTTCTTCATTATGTAGCCTGTCAAATTCTCCAAGCTTTTCTTCATTATGTAGCCTGTCAAATTCTCCAAAACTTTTCTTCATTATGTAGCCTGTCAAATTCTCCAAGCCTTTTCATTATGTAGCCTGTCAAATTCTCCAAACCTTTTCTTCATTATGTAGCCTGTCAAATTCTCCAAGCCTTTTCATTATGTAGCCTGTCAAATTCTCCAAAACTTTTCTTCATTATGTAGCCTGTCAAATTCTGCAAGCCTTTTCTTCATTATGTAGCCTGTCAAATTCTCCAAACCTTTTCTTCATTATGTAGCCTGTCAAATTCTCCAAAACATTTCTTCATTATGTAGCCTGTCAAATTCTCCAAGCTTTTCTTCATTATGTAGCCTGTCAAATTCTCCAAAACTTTTCTTCATTATGTAGCCTGTCAAATTCTCCAAGCCTTTTCATTATGTAGCCTGTCAAATTCTCCAAACCTTTTCTTCATTATGTAGCCTGTCAAATTCTCCAAGCCTTTTCATTATGTAGCCTGTCAAATTCTCCAAACCTTTTCTTCATTATGTAGCCTGTCAAATTCTCCAAGCCTTTTCATTATGTAGCCTGTCAAATTCTCCAAAACTTTTCTTCATTATGTAGCCTGTCAAATTCTCCAAACCTTTCTTCATTATGTAGCCTGTCAAATTCTCCAAAACCTTTCTTCATTATGTAGCCTGTCAAATTCTGCAAGCTTTTCTTCATTATGTGGCCTGTCAAATTCTCCAAACCTTTTCTTCATTATGTAGCCTGTCAAATTCTCCAAAACCTTTTCTTCATTATGTAGCCTGTCAAATTCTCCAAACCTTTTCTTCATTATATAGCCTGTCAAATTCTCCAAGCCTTTTCTTCATTATGTAGCCTGTCAAATTCTCCAAAACTTTTCTGCATTATGTAGCCTGTCAAATTCTCCAAACCTTTTCTTCATTATGTAGCCTGTCAAATTCTCCAAACCTTTTCTTCATTATGTAGCCTGTCAAATTCTCCAAACCTTTTCTTCATTATATAGTCTGTCAAATTCTCCAAACCTTTTCTTCATTATGTAGCCTGTCAAATTCTCCAAACCTTTTCTTCATTATGTAGCCTGTCAAATTCTCCAAACCTTTTCTTCATTATGTAGCCTGTCAAATTCTCCAAACCTTTTCTTCATTATATAGCCTGTCAAATTCTCCAAACCTTTTCTTCATTATGTAGCCTGTCAAATTCTCCAAACCTTTTCTTAATTATATAGCCTGTCAAATTCTCCAAACCTTTTCTTCATTATGTAGCCTGTCAAATTCTCCAAAACTTTTCTTCATTATGTAGCCTGTCAAATTCTCCAAGCCCTTTCTTCATTATGTAGCCTATATTTTTTCCAAGCTTTTCTTCATTATGTGGCCTGTCAAATTCTCCAAAACCTTTCTTAATTATGTAGCCTGTCAAATTCTCCAAAACCTTTCTTCATTATGTAGCCTGTCAAATTCTCCAAGCCTTTTCTTCATTATGTAGCCTGTCAAATTCTCCAAACCTTTTCTTCATTATGTAGCCTGTATTTTTTTCCAAGCTTTTCTATATTATGTGGCCTGTCAAATTCTCCAAACCTTTTCTTCATTATGTAGCCTGTTAAATTCTCCAAGCTTTTCTTCATTATGTAGCCTGTCAAATTCTCCAAATCTTTTCTTCATCATGTAGCCTGTCAAATTCTCCAAGCTTTTCTTCATTATGTAGCCTGTCACATTCTCCAAATCTTTTCTTCATTATATAGCCTGTCAAATTCTCCAAGCCTTTTCTTCATTATGTAGCCTGTTAAATTCTCCAAACCTTTTCTTCATTATGTAGCCTGTCAAATTCTCCAAAACTTTTCTTCATTATGTAGCCTGTCATGTGCCCTTAAGTTGAAGATACCCGGAGCGTACAACGGCCGAAACGTTGTGACAAATATGGCAACAATGATAATACTACATCTAAGAAATATGGACAGTTGATACATTTTCGTTTTTGTGTGAGTGTGTGTTATTTTACTTGTTGGGGATTTCGCAATTCCATTTTCATATAGTCCTATCAGCACGTCACATAACGAATCCCGTAACACATCAGGGTCTTTGTAGAGTAGACACGTGTATAACCATAATAGCAATAGTAGGGTATCTAGGGCAAGAGAGCCAGCCTGAGCACACCCCTCTTCAATTGATTTTTTTTTCAGAATTGTTCTCCATATAGGCTGGCTCTAATCCCAGGCCAAGTGAACCCAATCAACCCAGCAATTTAACTCATAACTAGAGTGGGGATAGATTCAAATAATTAGAGTGAAGATAAGTATAAACTTCAATTACAAGAGGAGAGAATGTGTCGTTTTCAGTAAATGTCACAGCGTATCACCCAAATTACAAATTGGCGTAAGCGAAATGAAACTAGTACAACAATTTAAATATCTGGGAAAAACGAAAGCAAAGTATTAAGAAGCAGTAAAATATCAGGGAAGTGATTTAACAGAGGAGGGAAAGTGCGAGACGGAAATCCAAAGGCACATTGGGATAGCGAAATATGCCTTCCAAAAGCTAAGCAAATTATTAAGAAACAGTAAACTATCTGAGAAGTGATTTAACAAAGGACGGAATGTGAGACGAAAATCCAAAATATCTGGGAATTTTTATAACAGAGGACATAATGTGCGAGACCGAAATCCGAAGGAGCATTGGGATAGCGAAAGATGCCTTCCAAAAGCTAAGCAAAGTATTAAAAAGCAATAAAATATCTGTGAAGTTTTTAAACAGTGGACGGATAGTGTGAGACGGAAATCCAAAGGCGCTTTGAGTTAGCGAAAGATGCCTCCCAAATTCTAAGCAATGTATTAAGAAACAGTAAAATATCTGGGAAGAGATTTAACAAACGACGGAATGTGAGACGGAAATCCGAAGACGCAGTGGAATAGCGAAAGGTGCCTTCCAAAAGGTAAGCAAAACATTAAGAAACAGTGAAATATCTGGGAAATGTTTTAACAAAGGACGGAATATGAGACGGAAATCCAAAGGAGCATTGGGATAGCGAAAGATGCCTTCCAAAAGCTTAGCCATGTATTAAGAAACAATAAAATATCTGGGAAGTGTTTTAACAAAGGACGGAATGTGAGGCGGAAATCCACAGTCGCATACGAAAGGTGCCTTCCAAATGCTAAGCAAAGTATTAAGAAACATTAAAATACCTGGGAATTTTTTTAACAGAGGACGGAAAGATTGTGACGGAAATGCAAATACGCATTGGTATAACGAAAAATGCCTTTCGAAATCTAAGCAAATTATTAAGAAACAGTAAATATCTGGGAAATGTTTTAACAAAGGACGGAATGTGAGACGGAAATCCGAAGGCGCCTTGGGATAGTGAAAGATGCCTTCCAAAAGCTAAGCAAAGTTTTAAGAAACAGTAAAATGTCTGGAAAGTGTTTTTACAGTGGACGGAATGTGTGAGACGGTAATCCAAAGTCGCATTGGGATAGCGAAAGATGCTTTCCAAAAGATAAGCAATGGATTAAGAAACAGTGAAATATCTGGGAAGTGTTTTAACAGAGGACGGAAAGTGCGAGACGTTAATCCAAAGGCGCCTTGGGATAGCGAAAGATGCCTTCCAAAAGCTAAGCAAAGTATTAAGAAATAGTAAAATATGTCGGAAGTTTTAACAGATGACGGAAAATGCGAGACGGTAATCCAAAGCGCATTGCGATGCTTTCGAACAGCTAAGCAATATATTAAGAAACAGTAAAATATCTTTGAAGTATTTTAACAGAGGACGGAATGTACGAGACATAAATCTGAAGGCGCATTGTTATAGCGGAAGATGACTTCCATAAGCTAAGCAAAGTATTAAGAAACAGCAAAATATTTTGGAAGTGTTTTAACAGAGGACAGAAAGTGCGAGACGGAAATCCGAAGGAGCATCGGGATAGCGTAATATGCCTTCCAAATCCTTTGCATTATAAAACAGGAAAATTTCGTTAAAAGATTATTGAACTGTCACAATGCCAGTTCTCATATATGGATGAGAATACTGGACGATCTCCTCACGGCTGAAGAAGAGACTTCACGCGACACAAATGTGGTACTACAGGAGGATACTAAGAATGTCATGGACTGAACTTGTGAACCACCGTGAAGTTTTAAATTAAATGGTAGCAAATAGGACACTTATACTTCATATCCGTAACAGGCAGTTGCAATTTGTTGGCACGCAAGGAGGAAATGAGTCGTGTAAAATGTTGACACTCACAGTTTATATTGAAGGCATGTTTTGTTTGTTTCTTTTGTTTTATATCAACCTCAATGGTTTATTTAATGCCGACATTTTTTTATTGTGGGTAATTCTTTCTTTTTTTTTTTTCTTTTTTTCAAAAAAGTATTGCTTGTAATAATTCATTTCTGGTAATAATTTTTTACAAAAATATATTTCTGATATTAAAACCTAATTTTACATTTTCATAGTGTTTTAACCCCAGTTTAGGGGTTAACTATTGGTCCATATCTGGGACCCTAACTGGTGGCACCATCCCGGGTCAAGGTGAACCTGGGAACACTAGCCATTAAGAGGTTGTTCCACGCTCCTCAAAACTCTCCTGAGGAGAGGCCTTTTGGGCCTTGTTTATCGTCTTACCCAGGACGCGGTTGTAGTTTATCGTCTTACCCAGGACGCGGATGTAGTTTATCGTCTTACCCAGGACGCGGATGTAGTTTATAGTCTTACCCAGGACGCGGATGTAGTTTATTGTCATACCCAGGACGCGGATGCTGTCTATCGCCTTACTCAGGACGCGGATGCATTTTATCATTTTACCCAGGACACGGATGTACTTTATCGTTATATCCAGGACGGTTGAAGGCATGAGAGACAGAGAATGACAGCATATAATCTACCTAACCAGCTCGTGTAAACGTTTAGCTGAAAAGGGATTAGGAGAGATAGCAAAAGCACATATTTTACTAAGAGCTAAAAAGATAAGGATATTGTGGAGAATCATGATTGTCTACTCATTGAAGGGCCAATACACAGAGAAGATGATTTAATCAGAAATGAACCTAAAAAAACTCGCCTAGAGTTCGAACCCAATCTGCTGATTTCTCTTTGTGAGTAATTAAAAATTACACTACGCGCACATCAGCGAGTTGTTGAATCAAGTGTATTAAATCGGCTTAATCAAATGTCATACCCATTTTTTTTTTAAATCATTTCACCACAAGTAAAACAGTAATATCACTGAAACACAAGGGCTTACCGAGTGTTGGTTGATTTCGTTTCATGTGATATCAATAATTCTACTGGTTATTTAATGCCGAAATCAAAATATTTGAAGCACAAGTTAATGGCTTCAGCTAAATACATTTTGAACGCAGTTATATACCTTCATCTAGACATAAAATGTTTTGTTGGTAATTCTAAGATAAAATTTATTGTTGGTCATTTTACTACGAAAATGTATTGTTGGTCATTTTACTATAAAATGTATTGTTAGTCATTTTACAATAAAATGTATTGTTGGTCATTTTACTATAAAATGTATTGTTGGTCATTTTACAATAAAATGTATTGTTAGTCATTTTACAATAAAATGTATTGTTGGTCATTTTACTATAAAATGTATTGTTGGTCATTTTACTATAAAATGTATTGTTGGTCATTTTACAATAAAATGTATTGTTGGTCATTTTACTATAAAATGTATTGTTGGTCATTTTACAATAAAATGCATTGTTGGTCATTTTACTATAAAATGTATTGTTAGTCATTTTACAATAAAATGTATTGTTGGTCAATTTACTATAAAATGTATTGTTAGTCATTTTACAATGAAATGTATTGTTGGTCAATTTACTATAAAATGTATTGTTAGTCATTTTACAATAAAATGTATTGTTGGTCATTTTGCTATAAAATGTATTGTTGGTCAATTTACTATAAAATGTATTGTTAGTCATTTTTCAATAAAATGTATTGTTGGTCATTTTACTATAAAATGTATTGTTAGTCATTTTACAATAAAATGTATTGTTGGTCATTTTACTATAAAATGTATTGTTAGTCATTTTACAATAAAATGTATTGTTGGTCATTTTACTATAAAATGTATTGTTGGTCATTTTACAATAAAATGTATTGTTGGTCATTTTACTATAAAATGTATTGTTAGTCATTTTACAATAAAATGTATTGTTGGTCAATTTACTATAAAATGTATTGTTAGTCATTTTACAATAAATTGTATTGTTGGTCATTTTACTATAAAATGTATTGTTGGTCATTTTACTATAAAATGTATTGTTGGTCATTTTACTATAAAATGTATTGTTAGTCATTTTGCAATAAAATGTATTCTTGGTCATTTTACTATAAAATATTTTGTTAGTCATTTTACTATAAAATGTATTGTTGGTCATTTTACAATAAAATGTATTGTTGGTCATTTTACTATAAAATGTATTGTTGGTCAATTTACTATAAAATGTATTGTTAGTCATTTTACAATAAAATGTATTGTTAGTCATTTTACAATAAAATGTATTGTTGATCATTTTACTATAAAATGTATTGTTGGTCATTTTACAATAAAATGTATTGTTGGTCATTTTACTATAAAATGTATTGTTAGTCATTTTACAATAAAATGTATTGTTGGTCATTTTACTATAAAATGTATTGTTAGTCATTTTACAATAAAATGTATTGTTGGTCAATTTACTATAAAATGTATTGTTAGTCATTTTACAATAAAATGTATTGTTGGTCATTTTACTATAAAATGTATTGTTGGTCATTTTACTATAAAATGTATTGTTAGTCATTTTACAATAAAATGAATTGTTGGTCATTTTACTATAAAATGTATTGTTAGTCATTTTACAATAAAATGTATTGTTGGTAATTTTAATATAAAATGTATTGTTAGTCATTTCATTATAAAATGTATTGCTGGTCATTTTATTATAAAATGTATTGTTAGTCATTTTACTATAAAATGTATTGTTGGTCATTTTAATATAAAATGTATTGTTAGTCATTTCATTATAAAATGTATTGCTGGTCATTTTATTATAAAATGTATTGTCAGTCATTTTACTATAAAATGTATTGTTGGTCATTTTAATATAAAATGTATTGTTAGTAATTTTGATATAAAATGTATTGTTGGTAATTTTAATATAAAATGTATTGTTAGTCATTTTACTATAAAATGTATTGTTGTTCATTTTACTATAAAATATATTGTTGGTAATTTTACTATAAAATGCATTGTTAGTCATTTTACAATAACATGTATTGTTGGTCATTTTACTATAAAATGTATTGTTGGTAATCTCTTTATATAAAAATATATTGCTGTTATTTTTACAATAAATATGTATTTTTATACTTAAATAGTGTTTTATTTTTGTTTGGGGATTCATTATTTGCTTCGACCCTAACAGGTGCTACCACCTAGAGTCATGTTGGACCTGGCAATTAAAGCAATTAAGAGGTGATTCCGTGATGCAAAATCTCCAGTCTCCCGATCAGAGGCCTTGCTGCCGGATGTAGTTCATCGTCACACCAAGGGCTAGTTACTGGGTGTGAAAAACAAGAAAGAAAGAATCCGGAAGAGAATTCCACAAACAAAAAGTGCGCGTAAATAAACTGTTAGCACAGAACTTACGGTTGCATCTAACCAATTCGACTGTAAATCGATGAGACCTTTCTGCCAATCTAGTATTACGCTTATATTTATAAAGTAGGTATCATAGTGGAAAGTTCATCATAACAATTATCATATAAAACAAAAAAAGTATTTATAGAAAGGGCAGAGGGAAGTTACGTTATTACTGTGGTGGGAGAGTGACTTAAGCAGAGAGGCCAGTCAGGCGCAATTCTATAACTGATTCGTCTTTGGTATTAATAATAGATTTTGAAACATATCTCTAGGAAAAAAAATGGATTTCCCACAATTTCCCACAGTGCACGCCATCATGTACACTTTTAAAAATATCATTTCTTACTGTTTCTGGTGGTACTATCAAAGTGTAAGGATTTGTTATGGGATTAGTATTTTTTTCACCACATGCAAGGCAGTAAAGCCACAAAGGATTGCTGAGAGTGAAAGAATAAGAAAAAATATGAAGCATTAAGGAGTGAGAACAATAGAAGAGTAATCAAGAAGGCAAGCAATAACAACTGACATTTCACTTAAATTTTTGAAGATCAAAGTTGACTGGAAAGTATGGAGCTGAAAGAGAGTTCCACGAGCAAGAAGTGTGAGAAAAGAAAATGTTAGCACAGAACAATATGGTTCCATCTAGTCAATTCAACTGTAAATTGATGAGGCCTTGTTGCCAATCTAGTACAGTGCTTATATAAAGTAAGTACCATGTGGAAAGTTCATTAGAAAAATGAACATATAAAACGTATTTAATGAAAAGGCACAGGGAAGCTACATTATTACTGTTGTGGGAGAGTGACTGAAGCAGAGAAGCCAGGTCACGACCAATTGTATTACTTATTCTTCTTTTGAATTTTAATAAATTTTTGTGCTTACACACACACACACACACACACATATATATATATATATATATATATATATATATATATATATTAATGAAAAACAGACCACCTTAAGGTTCCATTATAATAATTTATTTCACCAGAGCCCTTTTAAAGGACGCTGGATCATCAGATAGCACTTTCAAAAAAAGTAAGAAGTGCTATCTGATGATCCGGCGTTCTTTAAAAGGGCTCTGGTGAAATAAATTATTATAATGGAGCCTTAAAGTGATCCGTTTTTCTTTAAAATATTAGCTCTAGATTTACATTGAGCTCCCTGGATTTCATCCTCCTTGGGACTACCCATACAGAATAACAAGTTTTTCATAACTTAAATATATATATATATATATGTGTGTGTGTGTGTGTGTGTGTTTGTGTGTGTGTAAAGTAGGTATGATACCGGAAAGTTAATCACAACAATGAACATGAATGAACTTATAGAATAAAGGCAGAGAGAAGCCACTTTAAAGCGCTGACTATACTTTAATGAAACGCTAAATTAAACCTGGTCAATTACAGAGCTATTTCCTTAAAAAGTTTTATGTTCTTTAGAGTTTGAAAATAAAAGAACACCGAAGTAAATTGAATCTTTGTCAATGCCTGTGACTTCGTTTATTCCTAAGAACATAACTGATTTAACAAGAGAATATTCTGTCTGTAATTGATTTTCCAAAAGAACTGACAAATATGCCACAAGTCAATCCTGTTAAATTGCCAGATTTACGTTTCGCCGTCTCCCGTGGATATTGCGTTACCACGTAAGGATCGAAATCACTTCTATAGCGAATAACCTGAGGGAGAGATCTGATCGCTATTACTCTGCTCTAGGCGCCCTGCCCATGATTCATATTAGCAATGTTATTGGCTCAAACAACCAGAAGCAATGTAAAGTTTTCTTTCTGAATCTTTTGGGGATGAAATAGATTGAACTGCTATCCAGCAGGTAAAATAAACTTTGCCCGTTCCCTTTGGAAGGTCAGTATATCTGTAACTAGAAACGAAAGGGTCGATTGAAATCAACCATAGCCTCAAGAACATAGTATCCAATGATTCAGATCTGCTTGTTATACAACGATTCCCTCTTTATTAATTTTCCTGGTTAAATTGTGTATATGATGAATATGCTCTCTTTCAGGGAGCATCTGACGAGGTTTTCTCGTACACTGAGGTAGCTGTGCCTTTCTCCCCGACGCCAATAGTCAGCGTTCGAGCACAAATAAAAGTAGCTTTCCAAGGTTCCAGCCGTCTGACACCGAATTACAAATTTACAATTAGTGCTTTATGTTATTGAAAGTGAGTTTATAATATTCAAAACCCACCTAAAATATGTTCGTCCATCTTTCGAACCCACGAATGTTGTAAACATTAGCATAAAAAAATGTAAACAGAAGAACAAGGGTCAGAAAGCAGTTAGTTCTTCTGGGAAGACGTAATATCGGTTGTCGTACTAACAAAGTTTATGCTATTTTTGCAGATAAACGACAAAACGGGGCATCAAGTGAGAAATTATCCGATCACACTGTGAAATATTCTTCAGAAATAGTGCGTTCCCAGTCAAGGGGACCCTGTAAGGGAGTTATAGCATATGTCGGCTGCATCTCCTAAAGTGAGGTAAGACTTTCTAAAACGGTCCACCTACATGGAAATACTCAAACTTAAACGATATATATTTACCCATCTACGAACAACGTAAATACTTATAATTTCAAATGTAAATGAACACTATTTACCTATCCCGAAACCTGTGATTTCTTTTTTAAACTTAAACGACCAATATTTACCCATTCAAATCTATAAATCAACCATCCCTCCTTGCATGGAATATTGCTGTCATATAAGGTCTAGTGCCCCGCTGTAAGGCTCCAGGTCCTCGACAAAATCCAGAGACGGATATGCAATGTGATAGGTCCTGATCTGGCATCTAGTCTACAGTCGCTTTCTTACAAACGTGCCGTGGCTTCCCTCTGTCTCTTCTATAAGTATTTTCACGGCAACTGTTCCAACGAGTTGCTTTCGCTGGTTACCAGACTGCATGAATTTAAGCAAGCTACTAGGTGGGCATCTCAGTCCACTCCCACCTTACACTGTCGAAACGGTTAAATGTAACCGTCTCTTCTACTCAAACAGTTTCTCCTCCCGCACTTCCCGCCTGTGGAATTCTCTTCCTCTTCCTTGTTTCCCTGATAACTATAATCTTCAAATATTCAAGTGTAATGTCAATCGACGTCATCTGATAGTTTGATCTTGTTCCCCGCCCTTCTCTGTATATTTTCCTCAAACACGTCTCTTTACTCTTGTTCTCTACCCTTTGGAACCCCTTGCGAGATAGGGGCATCGTCGCTTAAAGAAATACAAGAATCCCTCGATTAATGCGCATTCGACAAATGCGTTTTCGATTATTGAGCTAAATTGTTTTATATATCAAAATTCAATTACTACATGCATAATACTTGATTAGTGGGGTAAAAACATTCTTCGGTTTAACTATAGTAATTGAAAACTGATTTATTTTTTTATAGTTACCTTTGTAAATGTAACAGCACTAATCGAGGGATTTCTGTACATCCTTACAGATTCAAAACCGAACGATCAATATTGACCTGACACTAACCAAAGTCAGATAATTCTTTTAGAAATCCGCATAAGTTAGTTGGTGAGTAAGAAGTTAACCGACCACACTTCCGGTGTATCTTACTAACCATTCTACAAGGCCTGGAAACCTGACCATTAGGTGACCGCTCCTGGCTGGGTTGCCTGTGAGAAGTCGGTCTGATATTTTCAGAGACATGAAAACCCGAAAACATACAACACGGATGATGCTTTCCAGCGAACCACAAGTATGTTCGTGATATACACATCCATTGGTACTATTTTCGGATTATTCTTGCAGGAAGCACCAAAAGTGAGGTGCCGAGCGAAGAGCTAACCAATCTTACTGTAGAATATTCTTCAAGTCTCGGTTAGTCATTATTCAACAAAACCCTGTCAGAGGAACCTAGAACATGACATTCTATGCATGTTTAAATAAATGCTCGCAGACACAAATATAAATGAAAGAAAAGTTACTTATTCCCAAATCAAGTAAATGCTTACAATAAGGAAGTAAAAACAGATATAGTTAAAAAGAAAAAAAAGGGAAAGATGGGAAGGAAAAAAGTACTATAGAAGAAGTTAACCGGTTACTCCACCTCGCTTGTCTGAACTGGACCCGAGAAAATTAAAGTTTTATGTACACCGACTAAAAGGCGGGAAACAGGATCAAAGAAATACACACATAAAAAATGCAAACGATCAATATATACTTCTAAAAGCTACATCGTTAGATACTGGTTTTTCAAGGTCCCAGTCGCCTGTCATATCTTTAGTTGCCCGATGTGTTTGATATAAATAGCTGAACACAAGCAACGCATCAACAGATATTTATTTGTTTTTTTAAATTTATTTAATTTTTCTCATGTTGTTATCAAATTTCCACAAGATATGCTTCGAATTGTAACATAGAATAATTAACGACAATATATATATATATTGTGTAAAGTAGGGGCAGACATAGCCGGAGGAGCTTTTATAACTGCTTAACCAGCTTTCTTTTTGTCGCCATCATAGACTATCCGGTCCGGACAGATTATTCTGGCTCGCAACACCGCAGGTAAATCATTGAAAATATTGGAGAGGCACCAGAAGTCTCTTAAACTATAAACGATGACAGAAATAAATTAGTCAAACATGTATTTATCGATCAAGAATCTATATGGTTGAAATAAAAGTGTGATATTAATGTCAGGCTGTACCCTTAGGCCGTAAGGATGTTTATATAGGAAGGAATTCGACTCCCCAGTAGGCCTGGTGACCAATCAAGGTAGAGGGTTACCTTAGGATCCCAGTTGTATATATAGGAGTGGGAGATAGAGGTTTAACCAAGCCTTGAACAGATTGTAGTGACCGGGGAAACATCCTGTTGGGAGTCGATTTCACAGGACAGGGGTTCGCGGGAAGAAGCTGCTCAAGTGGAGATTGCTTCTCGCCAATGGAACACACATACATATATACATACACACACACACACACACATATATATATATATATATATATATATATATATATATATATATATATATATATATATATATATATATATATATATATATGTATATGTATATATAGAGAGAGAGACTCAGTATCAGCCAACCCACCTTTTTGCAAACAAATTATCATCGTCTGATTTGAATTTGCGAAGATATTTCAAAATTAAAAATATGTAATAATTGCATTAGAATCCATTTTTAGCCATGTAAGCGTTTCGAAATTCTCAGAATGAAAAAGGAAAAAACGAACGGGAATAATTATTATTCCCGTTCGTTTTTACTTTTTCATTCTGCTAATAATTTCGAAACGCTATATGTCTTTTTAAATTTTCTTGAATTTATTTCCGTATCTTATTTTGTACAATTATTTTAACTTTTTATTATTCATTCAATTTTGCAGATTTTAAAAACGAAACTTAATATCTATTCTTTTTTACATTCCACAAAAGCAAATTTCAAACAAAATATCTTGAATTAGTCCAGATTGGACCGGCGCATGAGTCTCCGCCCCACCCGAAAACTATGATACGGAAAAATAATTTATTTGTTATCGAATGTAATTTTTTTTTTTAATTCAATCTTTAAAAAGTAAACATCATTATTGTTTTGCTTTGCTACAAACATGTAAAAAGGAAAATAAATTTAGTCAAGATAAAAGAGTATTTGTTAAAGCAATATGAGTTTTTAATCAATAGAGAAAGCATTAAATGTTGCTTCCGCTAGGCTGATCTGGGTGGCCTTTAAGACCTTTTGGCTCCAAAACTTGACAAAGAAGCACTATACCAACATCCTTACCGTCCCTAGAACGATGCGTAAGCATAGATTAAGACTAGCAGCATGACCCGGCGTTGCCTGTGCTTGATTCAAAAATCGTACGACTCATACAGCAATCGATATCACTTGACTTAAAATATTTTTGCTCTTCCTTGCCTTTAAAGGAGTGCCTTTTTCCGTGCTGATGTTGCTACATGCCTTATTTCTTGACTATCTCACACTGCGAATTTTTTCTAAGCTCTATACTAAACATTAAATCTGTTACGAAAAAAGAACTAAACAAAATGATCAGCTTTAAAAAAGGACTCGTAACTGGAAAGACCGAATGAAAAAAGAATGTTAACAACAAATACTTTTTAACACCCAATCCAGTTCTGCGGAATCAGAATCAACGTTAAGTTTAAGCAAATGAGCCAACTGGAGTAAAGTGCCATGCAGATTTAAATTTTTCCCACTTGTGACAAATGCAGCTATCGATTTTTTTTTCGCACGCTAGCATGCTAGTTAACATTCGTGTCAGTCAGCTGTTGGCTCTCACGCTGGCCAGTAGAATCTTCCTGCCTATTCGTGGAAGCCACCCGTAGGCTCTCACTCTGGCCAGTAGAAAATGGCCGCATACTACGTGAAAACTGCCGTAGAATCGTGAAAAAAATCGATTATTTCCACTATTGATGGGAGTTGGGAAATGCAAAGTCGGTCTTGGCCTTCTCCCTAACTTGGAGCGTGTGCACGTAAATTTTGGTGCAAATCGGTCAAAAATTGCGGCCGTGCATTCGTTACACACACACACACAACATCCTGCCTTTTATAGATATGTCTGCTGGTCCCATAAATAAGAACCTGTCGTTGATGTACTGCTGTGGCAACCGGCTCGTAGAAAAAGCAGCATAAGACGTTCTGGAGGTGCCGTGCCTTGAGATAATATCAGGCCTGAAACTCTCTCAAGTGGAAAACTTACGTACGATTCATCTCTTAAGATATAGGTAAAATGATCGGCTTCATTTAGGAGTAATTATTTGAATCCTAATGCTATACTCTACATTTCCAAGAGGCAGGTAAGGCCGAAAATGGAGTACTGTTGTCAGATTTGGGCGGGAACTGTCCAGTCTTCACTTTCCAGTCTTGATAGAGTTCAAATGTGTCTCCAAGTCCTTGTGGGTGACAAATTATTTTCCACTCTCCCACAGGTAGGATATGGCAAGCCTCTTACTGCTCTATCACTAGTTCCATGGAAAGTGCTCAGACTAACTACATTTGTTGGTTTTGCCAGGTTTAACCTTCACTGCTAGGACCTGTCATACCACTTACATTGTAGCAAACCACCCACATTCTCACTGTATTCCATCAGTGTTATATAAGTTCCACTCAAACAACTTCTTCCCACAAATCACCTCTCTGTGGAATAGATCGACAAGAGAATGTTTCCCTGGTTGCTACAATATTCTTCTGTTCAAATCTAGATTAACCATCATCTTCCCTTCCTACCCATATAAATTACTCCTTAACGTAACTCTCTACCTCGAGTGCCCCCCAGGGTCATATACAGGGTGAACATTACTAAACGACCAGCAAAAATATATCTCAAGTTATAAGATACAGAGTGCAACTATGAAGAACTGCCGATTATCATGAACAAGACAGTTTTTTTTTTACGGTTCATCAACCTTTTGAATATTATTTAAAACCAGAAAATATTTTTGCATCGTAAGAATATTGGGGAGTTAATAATGATTTTCTGATACAAATCCTACTATTTAACCCATAACTGGGGGAGGGAGAAGAGGTGGATGCTTATGTTTCACAAGTGTATCTGTGAGTAAGTGAATATAACGAACGACTCTTCGATTACTTCATCCGAATTTTTGGAGATGATAATGATTTTTTTTATATATAATAATGATTTTATTGATACGGATCCTGATATTTTAAAAAATAGATCGGTGGAGGAAGAGATGAATTCGTACTTTTCAAGCCACATGGTATTCTGTGCGTAAGTGGATATAACGAACCCGACTGGAATTAGAAACTGGAGAGCCGAGTTCTAAATCCCAGCCGTTACACATTACACCAGCCGCACATCTAAGTTTACAGTATCTCGTATTCCCAAGCGGTCACCAATCTCAGTACTGACCAGGCTCGACGTGGTTTAACTTCGGTGATCGTGCTAAACAAGCTCGATGTGGAAGTAGTTTTTAACCAGCAACGATCTCAGATAAGAAAATTCTTATATATATTTTTTTTAAATGTTAGCATAGTATGCTCTGCAATTCAAAAATTACGAGTTTCGGTCTTGCCCAAAGAAATATGAAAAAACGGCTTCTTTCCTCCCAATAAATTACCATTTTATCATTTCCCATTCTGTTGTTTTCTTGCATATTAATATCTAATGTCAATGAGAAGTTATTAGAAAACCGGACTGAACAGGAACATCTTCATGCGCATGTATGGACATATATTTAACTACCTTTCTACGCTCGATCAATCTTTCCATTTGTAAACAAGCATGTATTGTAAATATATTTGACTGTGAATATATTTGCAATGTATGTATATATATGCAGGGACGTAGAAATTTCTGGGTTGGTGTCCTGACGTGCGCTTAGCCCACTGGGAGTGATAAGACGCCAAGAATTTGATAAGGTGTCCGTCTAGGAGAATTCTAAAGTAACACCCACCTGAGTGCTAATCTGGATATCTCGTAACTGCTGAGATTCTCAGCATTTTTAATGTCAGTCAATGTGGTATTGTGCAAGCTGTATACGATTATCATCCCAGCAATTCCGGCAAGAATTCACGTGTGCATCTTTCTATATATATATATATATGTAATGAAATGTACAAAGTCCGACAGTTAAGACAATTTTTTTATGTTTATACGTTCTTATTATAGATGTAGATATGTCTAAATAAATGTTCTGTTTATAATAAACAGTATTAAACAACATTTACCGGCCTGAATGTCCGAGAAATTTTCATAGAAAATATGCGTCCTCCGACAGGATTCGAACCTGTATTCTATATGGAACCGTCATTTAACCTGGCGTGCTTTTACCGATTGAGCCACAGAGGATCGTTAGATTAGCAAAGTCGGTTTTACTGTTTTTAAACGATAATTATCCGTGATTTTCTCTCATACAATTTATTTCTCTCATATTTTTCTCATATTTCTCTCATACATTATTTTCTCTCATGTATGAGAGAAAATCATGGAGATTTGTGGTTTAAAAACAGTAAAATCGGCCTTGCTAAACGTAACGCTCCTCTGTGGCTAAATCGGTAAAAGCACGTCAGGCTATATGACGGTTCCGTGTAGGATACAGGTTCGATTCCTGTCGGAGGGCGCATATTTTCTATGAAAATTTCTCGGACATTCAGGCCGGTAAATATATAACGAGCCATATATGTATGTTTACATTTTTCGTGTGTGTGTGTGTAACAATTGAGGGGAAGTGTGCAAAATAACGATGACCCACCCACCCAAATTTAAGTTATATTTGTTTTTGAAAAGAAAAAAACTTTAGGTCGATAAAAATTGAGAGACAGGCATGAGTTAAGGGCAACATTAGTCGTGTTGAATACTTGTTTTAAGAATTTAATTTATATTTTATTTAAATTAATTTTCGAAAAAATAAGGCTCGCTATATTTTTTGCTTTAGAAAAACTTAATCTAAAATTAGTCACGCTTTTTTATGTTAGTAGCAAACCAAAACAATAATGAAGTTTATTTTTTAAAGACTGAATAAAAAATTATTTTCCATAACATTAATAAATTATTTTTCCGTTTCAGGGTGGGGCGGAGACTCTTGCACCAGTCAGACTTGGAATGTGTCTAGCGTCTTCACTCTGCTCCGTTAACATAGCAAAAGTCACAATACTTTTTCATCAGATCTCGTTTGTGTTTCACACTTAGCAACATCCTACCAGAAGGTTTGAAATTCTTGAAGTCTGGTTTAAAGAGCCATATTCAATTAAAGTACAACTAAGTCTTATCATGATTTTTTATCAGATCCTTTTTGTGTTTCACGCTTAACAACATTCTACCGGAGGGTTTGAAATTCTTGAATTCCAGTTTAAAGAGTCATATATGATTAAAGTATAACTAAGTCTTATAATGATATATTTTGATGGTCATACTCAACAATGAGATGGCATGAATATAAATTCACTTGCCTCTTATTTAAATGTTACAATTCGGTAAAATGTCGCTATATCGCATCACAAATAACCAAAATAATAAATCTAAAATAGGTTACCACGTTTATCAAAATAACTTTTGGTAGGATATAATTTGTTTATGTCAGAGGAATAATAAGCAATGTATCTCGAGATTAAAATAAGTTTTAATGCGCTTCTAGAGTAAAATAAGACCTTGTACATTCCTAGAATAAAATACATTGCAATGCATTTCGATTGTAAATAGTTTGTATTGCTTTTGTTTTTAAAATGTTTTGTACTGTATTTCGTAATAAAACATTATAAAAACAAACGCAATACACACTATTTACAATCGAAATGCATTGCATTTTTTTTTTTTATTTAATGATGTATTCCGGGAGTAATGGATAGTGGCTCGGATTGAGGAATCGGAGAACAGAGTTCGAATTCCAGTCGAATCCTTTACATTTACTTACGTGCGATTACCCTAGGGAAAGGTATGAATCCAGTCAGCTATGGGTAAATAACAAAACAGATGGTAACTGGTCTACCGCAGAAATAAATACTGGAGGGGAAAAAATCTGCCTCGTCAGTCATGTATCAGAAGATAATTGATCGCTTAAGCGTGTATCACGCATGGCATATAACTGACTGAATGTATTGAGAGCATAAAAACCTATGTTTAAATTATTTGTTATCAGGTCAAATCCAAATTATATTCGCTTTGTTTAAGAATTATATTTCTTTTCTGTGTCATCTTGTAAACAACTGCAGCTTTTCGAAATATTTTGCTAAATGATTCTTGGTAATTTTCAGTCATTTTTAAATAGTCATTCGCATGTCTGGGTGTTTATTTCCTAGTTTTTTTTAATCTACTAGTTTTTTAATCTACTAATTTTTTTATCTACTAGTTTTTTTAATATCCTCGTTTTTTTTATTTACTAGTTTTTTTATCTACTAGTTTTTTTAATCTACAAGTTTTTTTAATCTAATTGACTAGTTTTTAATCTACTAGTTTTAATCTACTAGTTTTTTTAATTAGTACTGTTTAATCTACTAGATTTTAATCTAGTAGTTTTTTTTAATCTACTGGCATTTTAATCTACTGGCCTTTTAATCTACTATTATAGTTTTTTTAATCTACTAGTTTTTTTAATCTACTAGCTTTTTAATCTACTAGTTTTTTTTTTAATCTACTAGCCTTTTAATCTACTAGTTTCCATCATCAGCTTAATGGTAGAAATATAATCAGTCCTTTTAGATCAAACCCACTAAGTCTATTTTGCATATCTTTTTCTAACTTCTCTATAAAAAGATTGGAAAAGCTGTTTTGTTTTGTTTGTTTTTAACTTTTTCGCAAACTATGAATTTATAGAATATTTGTAAATATGATTTTTTTCTTGTAATCATTTAATTTCAGTTTTGATTACATTTATAAACCAAAATAAGATGATAACAATCATTATTGTTTTATATTTAAGTATACTACATTACTTGGATTCTATACAAAACCCAAAGGATCTGGAATATCATCGGTTTTGATCAGGCATCTCTGCTTCAGTCAGTTTTCTACTAGGTGCATTTTCTATAAATATTTTCATGGTAATTGCCCTAATGTGATTTCCTCTTTGGTGCCTAGACTTCGTTAATTTAAACACGTAACTAGATTGGCAGATCGGTCTCAACATTTTAATGTTGATGGTTTGGTTTATTTTGTTTTACGGCATATCAAGACCTCAGTGGGTTATTTAATGCCGACAAGATTTTTAAGACAGGTTTGTATGAATAGAATATGTATTGTAGATCAGATTTCATTGACGTATTTTTCTTTGGTTTATTTTAGTTATACGTCATATCAACCTCAATGAGTTTTTTAATGGCGAGGAGATTTTTAGGATAGGTTCGTTTGAATAGAATATTCTTTGTAAGAAACCTGTTTTTAGATCAGGTTTCATTGACATATTTTTGGTTTGGTTTATTTTGTTTTACAGCATATAAACCTCGATGAGTTATTTAATACCAGCAAGGTATTTAGGATACGTTTGTATGTATAGTGTATGCATTCTTTGTAAGTATCTGTTTGTAGATCAGGTTTCATTGACGTATTGTCGTAAAGTGGCTTTTTGACGACAGTCAAATGTATTGTTGATATTTTTTTTTAAATGCATTGCTGGTAACTTTTTTTTTTTCTAAAAAACTGTATTGTTGACATCTTAATATAAAAATTTTGGGGGTTAATTATTTAGCCATAGCTGAGAACCTAACAGGGGATGGCACCCTAACTCAGGGTAGACCTGGGAACAACAGTAATTAAGAGGTAGTTCCACGCGTCTCAAAACCTCCCGATCAGTGGCCTTGCTGCCGGATGTAATTTATCGTCATACACAGGACGATTTACTGCGAAAATTGCTAGATGTAACGGTAAGTTCTATGCTAATAGTTTCTTCTCTCGCACTTCTCGCTTGTAGAAATATCTTCCGGCTTCTTGCTTTCCTGTCAACGACGACTTTCAAAGATTTAAATGCAACGTCAATCGCCATCTTCTGCTCATTGAATCATGTTCTTTTTATTTTATTTTCTTCTTGCTAACGTGTTCTCATTTTGTCTTCACTCTATTGTCTCTCATCCCTTGGACCTTAGTGGCTTTATCGCCTTAGTTGTGGGTGAAATGATGGAAAAAATTACTTACTGTGAAGGACGTCACAAAGTATTCGACGCCATCATACCAATGAAATTACTAATTAATGTTCATGTCTTCTAAAAGCTTCGTCTTTCCTAAAGAAAATGTGAGATCATGGCTCTCCACAACTTCCTATTTGTTGTGGCTCTCAGTTTTTCTCCCTTTGCTAAGTCTCTCGTCTTCCCCTATCTCTTTTACCCTAAATATGTGATGGTTAGAATTTCCAAACCATGTTTCCTCAGCATGTGTCCAACGAATTTCAGCTGTCTCTTCTTGATTTGGAGTAGAAATGTTCTTTCTGTTGTCAGCTCTATCTATAAAAAGCAGGATGTTGTGTGTGTGTGTGTGTGTGTGTGTGTGTGTGTGTGCGTGCGTGCGTGTGTGTGTGTGTGTGTGTGTGTAACGAATGCACAGACGCAATTTTCGACGGATTTGCACCAAAATTTACATGTACATGCTCCAAGTTAGCGGGAAGGCCAAGACCGACTTTGCATTTTCCAACTCCCATCGATAGTGAAAATAATCGATTTTTTCATGTTTCTACGGCACTTTTCATGTAATTTGCGGCCATTTTCTACTGGCCAGAGTGAAAGTCTATAGCTCGCTGCCATGAATAGGCAGGAAGATTCTATTGGTCAGCGTGAGAGCCAACAGCTGACTGACACAAATGTTAACTAGCATGCTAGCATGCAAAAAAAGTCGATAGCTACATTCCTCACAAGTGGGAAAAATTTAAATCTGCATGGCACTTTACTCCAATTAGCTCATTCGCTTGTTTAAACTCAACGTTGATTCTGATTCCGCAGAACTGGGTTTGGTGTGAAAAAGTGTTTGTTGTTAACATTCTTTTTTCATTTGGTCTCTCCAGTTACGAGTCCTTTTTTTAAAGCTGATCGTTTTGTGTTCATTTTGTTTAGTTCTTTTTCCGTAACAGATTTAATGTTTAGTATAGAGCTTAGAAAAATTTCGCAGTGTGAGAAGGACAAAAATATTTTAAGTCAAGTGATAGCGATTGCTGTATGTGTCGTACGATTTTTGAATCAAGCACGGGTCATGCTGCTAGTTTTCTTTAAGACTTCCTAGTTGCTTGGTCGCTTCGCCCATGGAATTCTCAGTATCCTTCTGTGGAACCATATTTATGCCGCCTCCTGTTTTCCCTTCTTCCTAGGGTGGAGCAATTTTCACTGTCATATAAGAGGATGAATATCACATTTTTTTATTTGTCTATTTAACGGTATATCAACACCTTATGGGTCATTTAATGCCGAAATTAAATTTTCTTCGGAGCTTTGAAATAATAAAAAATATGATATATGTTATTCTGCTTTCACAATTGAATACATGGTAGATGATACTCAGCTTTTGTGTCGGTTTGCGTGAAAATAATTACTAGAGGCGGTTATATATGTATTTTTATTGGAGTAATGTTGAAATTATATTTTGAAATACAGTTTGATTTTTTAAGAAAATGTCGGATATTATATGGATTATGTCCTGAAAGATTTCTTTCATGTTAAGTGTTTTGGTTGATTTTTTTTTTAGCGGTATATCAATCTCTATGGGTTATTTAATGCCGAAATATTTTGAACAGGGCCTGCCCGTCTTACCTCCGAAACCTTCAACCGGGAGTAGCGGCATTTGTTACCTGTCCCATTTTTTTTAAACTCTGTTTTATGGCCATCCGCCATTATTTAATTATTTTTAAACTGACGTTACATTGTCAATCATCAATTAATACTATACATTATGTATCTGCATGTTCAGTACGCTGTATACTACGCAGGAACCCCCGACGATGTTGGAGCCCCAAAGGAGCTAGTTTGAGCCGTACCGAAGTTATATTGTCAGCCATCAAATATAATGATCGACGCGGCCGGTGTTTACTTCTCCGAAACTCTCAACTGCGTGGGGTCTGATGCCTACAGGGAAGATGGAGCAGAAGTGCTAATTTTCGTAAAATTTAATCATGAAAATATTGGTGATTATTACAAAAAGAAGATTTTCTCAGATTTTTAAATAAAAAAAAAAAACATTCATTATTAAAGTAAATACAGTGTAACCCGGATATAAGAGAGTTGTCGGGACCGGAGAAGAAGTCTGTTATATCCGGGTTTCTCTTATATCCGGGGTTGGTCTAATTTATATACATTAACACAGGCTCTAATTTGTGACCAGAGAAAATATCTCTTATATCCGGGTTTCTCTTATATCAGGGTCTCTTATATCCGGGTTACACTGTAATTAATGAATATGTACTGAATTTTTTTTATTTAAATTGGAGAATTCCTTGAATTTTGATATTAAAAAAAAAAGCGCTGCTCTTCACCCCAGTTTTTCTTTGAGGGTTTGTGACTCCTCTTTGAATTCGATATACAGTAGAGATGAGAGCCCTGTTTCAAAGTTTCGAGGTGAAGGGAGCGAGATCCATGCGCCGGCCCTGTTTTTATGGCTTCTAAATATATTTTTGAACACAATTATATGACTCTAAAATTCTCTTGTACTGCTCGCTCCTGGGGGTCTTTTCAATAGGTTTTAAGAAACCAGTTCCATGAAAAGAAAAGTATCCCCAGAACATTATACTGAACGGATGCTTGACAGTACTTATTACTAAATTCAAAGAGCTTTCAAAGCTTCTTCGGATTTTAGATCGCTTATCCTTTGAATTTAGCTCAACTTTCGTTTCATCGGAGAAGAGAATATTTAGTAAAAAAAAAAAAAAAAAAAAATAGGTGAGTCCCTTTTATCGAAAAGTACTGTATTTCATTTACCGGAAGGCCTAAGTTTTCGACTATTGGTAGCCTGCCGTATGTTTGGTGATCGACCTATACGCTAATATTGATCTAACCTGTAAACCAGGTCGACTTGTACGGTATTCATTAAGGTCTGTTTATTTGATTATTTTATTAGCCTTATCAGTTAATATTATTTTTTCTCTTTCTATTATATGTTGTCCTTACGATAAATGTTAATATTATCAGCGCCATAGAGAAAAAAACAATTTTGTTTTTGTTAGCTTCAGTCTGTAATTTTTAGATAGCAATATTTCCTATTTAAATGCACATGTGTCGTAAACAAGTGCCCTCATGTGTCGGAAGGATAAAACATCCTTCCGACACATGACGCCACTTGTTTACAACACTGAATTGTTTTAGTGTTTAGAAAGGAGATAGAAAGTATGGTTATCAGCAAGAGGAAAAAAAAAACAAAAAACAATGATGCGAGTTACAAATAAACACCAAGAAAGTACAGAAGTTTAAATATCTGGTAAGTGTTTTAACGGTGAGTGGAAAATGTGACACCGTAATCCGAACACGCATTTAATTAGCGTAAGAGGTATAACAGAAGCTAAGCAAAAGGCTGAGAAACGAAAATAATTCGTTAGAAAATAAGAATATATGCCGGATTGCTATGTGATATTCTGATGATAAACTACAACCGGCAGCAAGGCATCTGATCGGGAGATTGGAGGTTTTGAGGCATGTGCATCAACCTCTTAATTGCTGATGTTCCCGGTAGCACCTATTAGGATCCCAGCTATGGGCAAATCATGGATTCCCCCACAGCCCCGCAAAAATAACTATGAAAGTATAAAAATGCATTTTTATTGTAAAACTAATAACAATATTTTTTTTATATGAAATTTTTTTACCAATACATATTTATAGTAAAATTACCAAGAATATATTTCATACTTTTCTTTTCATGGAACTGGTTTCTTAAAACCTATTGAAAAGACCCCCAGGAGCGAGCAGTACAAGAGAATTTTAGAGTTTTTCAGCTCCCTTACTCAACCCCATAAAAAACTTATAGAGCATATTGATCAAGTGCTTTCTCGAGAGCCTGTACTTTATAATGATCCATAAGTTTTCTATGGGGTTGAGGTCAGGAGATTGGGGCGGTCATGTCATGTCACAACACTGACCTGCTTCTCATCAAAGTATTCCTTCATCAATTTTGATTTGTGACAGGGAACATAATCCTGCACAAAAATGAGTTTGGTGGGGTCGATTTCCACCCTTTCAGCAGAAGGGAGCAGAAAAACTCTAAAATTCTCTTGTACTGCTCGCTCCTGAGGGTCTTTTCAATAGGTTTTAAGAAACCAATTCCATGAAAAGAAAAGCATCTCCAGAACATTATACTGAACGGATGCTTGACAGTACTTACTGCTAAATTCAAAGAGCTTTCAAAGCTTCTTCTTCGGATTTTAGATCGCTTATCCTTTGAATTTAGCTCAACTTTCGTTTCATCGGAGAAGAGAACATTTAGTAAAACATTTCAGGTGAGTCACTTTTGTCGAACAGCACTGTATATTGTATACTAGGCTACGTCTGACCCGTTGGGTCAAAGATGATTCAAGTTATAAAATATTGAAGTTAATTTCGACATTCCATTGAAATAAAAGTTAATTTTATTATGATTCATTTAAATATTTCATTTCGTTCTTGTCATCATTGGTCTGGTTTACAAAGTTCATGTTTAACGATTTACTGATTATTTACAGCATTTAATAGGAATAGAACTATTAAGATAAACTTGAACTTTAAATCAGATTAACTTTAAAATATTTTTAATATGCCAAAAATATTCTTAAATAATATTCACTTGAATTTTTTTTCAAATATGCCAAAAAATAATTTTAAATATTTTAAATATTGTTTTGTCGGAAACAAAAATGCAGTTTTACACTGCAAAACATACCCAAGTGCTGACTGCGGGGGCGACAACTTTCCTGTAAAATGAAACATCAGAGTGAAACAAACCGAAATTAAAGAGGGTCAAGACAGAACACAAATTGGAGTACGACACACTCCTGAATGACACGAATTTGAAGAAGATGTATACGCATAGCGTTGAAAGCAGATAGATTGAATTAAATGAGAATAGAAATTGAAAGCGAGACATATTCAGAGAAGCTTTACTAATATCAAGCAAACGGGATCATTCCAAAGAAAACACGACTAGAAAAAAGGAATGGCTGACAGATTCTCGACATGATGAAAGGTTGAGTGCAAACAATGCCAAGGTATGGCACAGAATATAGGTTGCTGCACAAGGGAGTTAGGAACAAATGCTGGCAAGCCAAAGAGGAATGACTCAACGAAATATGTGCAGAAATAGAAAGAATGAGTATGACAGATAAAGTAGGTATGCATACAAGGACAAAAGAATTTATCGTAACTAAAAACTATATAAAATAAAAAATATTCACCGCCACTAATAATGTCCGTAACTCATGTCTATCTCCCATAATTTTTATGCAGCTAAAGTTTGTTTTTCCTTTATATATATATATATATATATATATATATATATATATATATATATATATATATATATATATACACACACACACACATATATATATATATATATATATGTATGGCGTGTTATATGTGTACGTGTTCGTAAGTTTAATAAGACGGGAAGACTTGAATTACGTTTACTTAACATCACTTTTCACTGACACTTTCATACATGTATATATAGTCTGGTGTATATATATATATATATATATATATATATATATTAAATAAAAGGATGCTAAAATCTATCATAACTAAAAGGACAAAAGAATTTATCATAAACAGCACGCATAAAATTCAAGGACGGTGCACTGAAAATAGAGAATGAAAGAAAATACATCCGAGATGGAAGGAATATATCGAAGAATTCTTCCACAACGAAAGAGAACAATCCGCAGGACAAAACATATTAAAATCTGAAGAAAAATCATCACTTTCCAAACTGTGCAAGAAAAATGCAGTAGGACCAGACGGAACCGTAATAGAGATACTGGCAGCTTCAGATGATTTTGGGACTGACAAAATAACAGACATAATGTTGTATAGGAGTAAAGTGTCGCTGCCGACACTGGAGTTTGAACATAGATCACCAGAGATCAGACACAGGCGATCCCATTTTGAATAAGTAAATCACGTGATGACAAAGGAAATGTATATATGGGAATTAGCGTGTCATCTAATTGATCGCCATTTCTATTCTATCCTCTATTACTATACGGATCGTTATTCTCTATACTGTTCACTACACTATTTCTCTATACTGATTACTATACGGATTAGGTTACTATTCAAACGAGTATTATCGAGCAAGTACTATTAGTGCAAGTGTTATTCGAAGGCGTTTGACACTAGTAATGTTCAACGGCGTTACTACAGTTGTATCTGCGATTATAAAGTCTCTAGTACGAGGAGCATTACGAAAGTGACAACGAGTATTCGTTGACATTACAAAATATAGTAAATGTAATATACGACAGTGGTGGTATACAGCAAGACCTAAGTAGATCCATTTCCATAACGCTGCTTAAGAAGCCAGGGGCAAACGAATGCAAATTTCATCGGACTAACTAGGTGCCTTAACAAAACTGATTCTGAAGAATAGAGATAGTCGAAGAATTACAACGAAAACAGGACAAGAACAGTGCAGTTTCGTTAAAGCCACTGGGACAAGGTTTTGTGTTAAACCATCCTGCTGTAGAATGAACTCTTCCTCCCATTATAAATACTAACTGCGAGACTTCCTAGCAAGATCCTAGAGCAGTCTCTGATTGTGTGCGACTTCTGTCGAACTCTCTGCTTTGGGGAGGTAGACAGATCTGGGGAGGTAGACAGATCCCGAACCCGCTTATGCGGCTTCTAAGGGAATATTTTTGGCCTAGCCTACAGACTCGGAGAAACCCACGTAAAACTCGAACTTGTGCCGCATACATTCCTCGTGGGGGGGACTGTTACATATAGAGTCGTAGAGCAGCCGAGACTCGGTCTCTGACTGCGTACGTCTTCTGTCTAACTCTCTACTTTGGCAGAGAGGAACACGGACGAAACTTTGCCGAAGGGCAAAGTTTGGTCTGGGGAGGTAGACAGATCCTGAACCCGCTTATGCGGCTTATAAGGGAATATTTTTGGCCTAGCCTACGGGCTCGGAGAAAACCACGTTAAACTTGGCCTTGTGCCACATACATTCCTTGTAGGAGGACTGTTAAATATAGAATCGTAGAGCAGTCCGTTGGGGAGCTGAGACGTACTGTTAACCTACCGCTCGGACGTACACCTCTATCTGCTTATTACTAACACTCTTGCTGTGTATATATCTGTTAATCCAATAGACTTGTTCAACCTACCTTCGTCTTCCGTGTCTTTCTTTCTGGCCCCTAAAGAGGCTACAACACAAGGGATGCAATATTTGTATTCAGAATCATATCAGAATGTTTAATACAAATGCAGAAGGGAATATACAAATATTTTATCGATTATGTAAAAGTGACAAACAAATTGTTTGAACTCCTAAGTAAGCTTGGTTTATTTGGGTTTGGTTTGTTTTGGTTTGGTTTGTTTTATGGCATATCAACCCCCAATGGGCTATTTAATGCCGGCAGAATTTTTATTCCTGGTAATATTTTTTCTTCAAAAATGTATTGCTGGTAATATTTTATTGCTGGTAATAAAATATAAAAAAATTATATTGCTGATATTAAAACCTATTTTTACACTTTCATAGTGTTTTAACCTAAGTTTGGGGTCAACTATTTGCTCATATCTGGGACCCTAACACGTGCTACCACCCCAGGTCAGGGTGGACCTGAAACCCCAGCAATTAAGAGATGGTTCCACGCTCCTCAAAACATCCCGATCAAAGGCCTTGCTATCGGGTGTAGTTTATCGTCATACCCAGGATGCGAAGGTAGTTTATCGTCAGACCCAGGATGCGGAGGTAGTTTATCGTCTTACCCGGGATGCGGAGGTAGTTTATTGTCATACCCAGGATGCAGAGGTAGTTTATCGTCTTGCCTAGGATGAGGAGGTAGTTTATTGTCATACCCAGGATGCGGAGGTAGTTTATCGTCTTGCCTAGGATGAGGAGGTAGTTTATTGTCATACCCAGGATGCGGAGGTAGTTTATCGTCTTACCCAGGATGCGGAGGTAGTTTATCGTCTTACCCAGGATGCGGAGGTAGTTTATCGTCTTGCCCAGGATGCGGAGGTAATTTATCGTCATACCCAGGATGCGGAGGTAGTTTATCGTCTTATCCAGGACGATTTTATTTGGGAAGGGTATTAAAATAAATCCAGAAAGTATACTGAGAGCCAACCACATACATATAGAAAACTAATTCAATAAACATACAGAAATAGAAAGAGGCATAAGACAAGCACGTTGTCTACGCACAATATATTCGTCCTATAAAGTGACGCAATACCAAGATACTTCCTACCAGAATTCATTATTGGCGGCCATAATGTTAATCACATCAGATATAAATATCACACAGTGTAGATAAGAGGCGCAGAAAGGAAACTACAGGAATTCCTACATAATGAAAGCGGCAAGAAAAGAATTGACATCACTTTGAATGGTTACCAGCAAAAGGAACAACCCAACATGCAACGTACAAATGGAATATGCCAAAATCGAACACGTACAAAAATGTTAACAAAACACGGAAAATGCAACACCGAAATCCTAGAGCAACGACGGATTTTATTAGGTTGGTGCAAAAATAATAACGTTTTTTGACGTATTTTTTTAACGTCAAAAAACGATATTATTTTTGCACCAACCTAATAGATGAAAATATTAACAAAAAGGAACGCTTATACTTTGCATCAGAAAAAAAACGCTGTTGAAATTTCTACGGCGCATAATGAGGAAAGAGGGCTTTGAAAATTTGACACTCCCAAGACCTATTTAAGGGACAAACGAGAAACCAGCCTAACGAGCTTGTGTAAATAGATGGCAGCACTGGGTTGAGGAGAGATAATCAAAAGACAAAATTTATTGAGAGCGACAAAAGTCTAGCAAATTGTGGAGAGCCACGGTAGAAAACATCCTGAAAAGATACGGCAAATTGAAGAAGAATTCATTTTTGACGGGTGAATATAGCATTAAGAGTTTTTTTTTTCGAATAACAATGAGTTTTCCAGTTACAAGCCGTAATATTTTACCCATATGTGGGGTAAATATTTAAAGCATCAGTGAATGTAACGAAGCCGACTGGAAATCTGTTACACCTACACATCCCTGAAATAACAATAGCATATATATATATATATATATATATATATATATATATATATATATATATATATACAGGGTGACCCCAAAAAACGGCAATTTTTGAAGTGCGTATTGTCAGACATGAGCTAGTGGCAACACTGCGAGACAGTGACCTTGAGCAAGTAAACATTTCGCCATTTAGAATTCAAGATGAAATTCACAGTATCCCAACTGAGATGTTGCAGCAGTCAATGAGGAATCTCAACAGCAGATTTCAAGAATGCATTCGTACAGGGGGACATCATCTACAGGACGTAATTTTAAAAAAATGAAAATTCCATCATTGTTTGTTAAATGGCATTTTTTTTTTTCAATTACTATGAATAAAATATTTTTCTTCCGTCACTCTTGGTTTTATTGGATTGTTAAAAGTTCCTGTTTTTTTGGGTCACCCTGTAGACGGTGTATTTTCTTGTGGAAATCATATTGTCAGTAAAAAAACAAAACAATCAGTCTGATTCCTTTAAATTTAAGTTTATTTTCATAAAAGTTTCGCACATCGAGGACCAGACAGAATACATATTCTGTTTTTAATGTTTGGAAGTAAATTGTAAAACTGAGTTACTTTCAAACGTTTGTTTACGTGTTCCTAATTCATCTGTTTTCCGTTAATATAAAAATGGTGTCAATATATTTGGCTTGTATTAAGAGTTTATTAAAATAATTGTACATATTTATCCTAACATTTACACACAAAAAGCGAAACTTAATTCCGCATATATATATATCATCGCACATTATGAAATGGACAAAGTCCGACAATTATTTTAAGACATTTTTATGTTTATACATTCTTTTTATAGATGGTATTTATCAATCCACCCACAAGGATTGAATGTGGCACAAGGCCTTTTTAATGTGGGTATCTCCGAGCCCGTAGGCCCAGCCAAAAATAAATAACCATCCAAACCCCCCGAGGGGGGCCAGTTCCGTCAACCTCCCCCAACGCAACACTACCCTTCGGCGGAGCTACGTCAGGGTTCCTCTCTGCAAACAGAGAGTTCGACAGACACCCGACCCGGCAGCTCACAAAGCACAGATACTACACTTTGATCCTAGCCATCGGGCCGGGCGGGTATTCTTTTTATAGATGGTATTTATCAATCCACCCACGAGGATTGAATGTGGCACAAGGCCTTTTTAATGTGGGTATCTCCGAGCCCGTAGGCCCAGCCAAAAATAAATAACCATCAAACCCCCCGAGGGGGGGCCAGTTCCGTCAACCTCCCCCAACGAAACTCTACCCTTCGGCGGAGCTCCGTCAGGGTTCCTCTCTGCAAGCAGAGAGTTCGACAGACACCCGACCGGGCAGCTCACAAAGCACAGATACTACACTTTGATCCTAGCCACCGGGCCGAGCGGGTATTCTTTTTATAGATACAAATATTTACGTAAAATGCTCTGTTTATAATAAACAGTATTAAACAACATTTACCGGCCTGAATGTCCGAGAAATTTTCACAGAAAATATGCGTCCTCCGATACGGAACAGTCATTTAGCTTGACGTGCCTTTACCGATTTGGCTAAAGAGGAGCGTTCGGTTACGAAGGTCGAATTTACGGTATTTAAACTTTAATCTTCCATGAATCTCTCACGTACATTCATATATGCTCATGGCGTATCAAAATCTTAAAATAATTGTCGGACTTTGTCCATTTCATAATGTGTGATTTCAATTGTTTATAATTGATATGCCATGAGCAGATATGAATGTTCTGTGAAAATTTCTCGGACATTCAGGCTGGTAAATGTTGTTTAATACTGTTTATTATAAACAGAGCATTTACTCAAATATTTGTATCTATAAAAAAGAATGTATAAACATAAAAATGTCTTTATATATATATATATATATATATATATATATATATATATATATATATATATATAATTTTGTGTGTGCATGCTAGTGATCTGTCGTCCTAAAGGATCATGATTATGTAAAATCACTCGTATGGCCTTGAAAATGAATGTTTTATTGAATCTATGAGAATAGACAATCTCGTTCTGTCATACATAGCAAGGGAGATAATTCTTAGTTATTTTTGTTATTTTTTCCAATTTCTCCTTGTGATGGTGATTGTGTTACCTGAAGTCCATTACCTGACTCAAATAAACAAACACTTCTGTCCACTTAGAATAATATTTTTAAAGTCAAGCTTCCATTACTGTTGTGGTGATTATCATTAACGTATACAGTTCAGACTGTCAAATGCCGTATCATTGCACTTGTCGAACTTTTACATTTTGAATTAAAACACAGCAGGGAAAAATCGACTTTAACGCCTATCATTTTGGTAAATGTGACGCCTACCAATTGTCTTGCGTTTTGTATTTGGTTATTGCCTTGCTGCCTCCTCAGGCGCTTTTTGTTTTCTCAAATGAGTGAACACTTGAATTTTCCTTTCAAGATGGCGATACAGGAATTATGATGACAGGAATCTGGATTTTTTTTTGCTTTGATTAAAGATCTTACAATCCATTTCAATTTTGAAAGGAACAAAAGCATGAAGATTTCTTTTACCAATTCTGATCTATGTTCATTATTCCATGCCTTTTGAGATTATTGTCTTCAATTTTCGATGTTATAAACACTTCATTTGAGCCGATACGTTTTCGAGTTTCATTTTGGTACATTCAAAATCGTCAGTGAATTCCCAAAGGTTGGCATGGACTGAAGAACATATTAAACAAACTTTGTTTTAAAAACAATAAAAATGAAGACAATAATTAAATAAGCTTTGGGCGTGCAAACTTTTATTCTGGCTTTCCAAACTGATATTCTAGAAGTATATATTAATCTATATATGTAATTTTGTAGCCTCTGTCTGTTTGTTTTCGAACTGCTCCTAGGTTTTTCAAGATAGAACACTATAACCACATATATTCTGAAACTACATTACTTAGGGTACTTGGATAAGTATATTTCATTTTGATCAAAGGGGATCCTCGGATGGGAGGACACAAAACGTCTACTGAATTTTTTTCCTTTGATTGATATTAGATTTAAATTTGAACAACGGAATAACTCCTAGGGTACATGTATAAATATATTTCATTTTGTTCAAAGGTGGGGGGTCCCCAGGGGAACCCCCAAAACTGATTTGTCCCCTTTGATTAAAATTAAATTTAAATTTGAACAAGGAAATGACTCCTATCCAAAATACAGAGAGAGAAATTCAGAAGATGGAGGCCACATCGCCAAGATCAAAATGAGACAATATGGACGTCAAGTTGAGCAAGAAAACATCAATCAGTGGGTAGTGCCTGACAATACATATTTGTTGTGACAATGCAACTGTCATATCAATGTTGAAATCTGCTCATCAATTCATTCAATTAAGTCATTGCATCAAATACATATAAAAGAGGTCAGATCAAGCTGTTTTTGCACAACCCCCCGGCTGAAATTTTCTCCCCATTGATTTAAATTAAATTTAAATTTGAACAAGGAAATGATTCCTGTCTCAAAATATAGAAGGAGAAAGCCAGAAGATGGAGGTCAAATCGGCAGGATCATAGAGTATTACTGAAATGCATCATTTTTCTCGACATATTATAGCAATGATTTAAGATCAATCATTATTTTCTTACAAAAAATACGTATCACGCTGCAATGTGCCGGTAATTCGGGTAGTTGTATATATATATATATATACATATTAAATTTATACCTACTTTTTCGTTCTTGACAATTTACAAGAAAAAAATAATCACTATTTACTATTGTGTTTACAACATTCTAAAAACTAATAAAATTAAAACCAATGCAATGTAATATAATTACATTTACTAATTTATAATGAAATAAATGAGAAAACAATTTTTTTATACATAAATTTATAAACCTTTACTAAATTATTAAAATATGTGAAGCAACTGTAAAGAAATCCTTACTTACCATTGTTATGAATAATCAAGAATGGTCTCCACTTGTTTCATTACTCTCCTCTTTGAGAGAGCTATTTCTGTTTACTGGAACTATAAAAGAACACTATACGCGAAGCTTTTATTCTTAGTTGAATAAAGATCTCTTAAAGCCTACACCTGTACACTTTTGTCCTTACAACCATCTTATAAAGTTCGAAACAACAATTAGCCGATGTTTTGCCAATCATTTCAAGAATAATATTATAGTTGTTATGAATAATCAAGAGTGGTCTCCCCTTGCTTTGTTACTCTCCGCTTTCAGAGAGTTATTTCTGTTTACTGGGACTATAAAAGGTAACTATACGCGAACTTTGTGTTGTCAGTTGAATAAAGCTTTCTTAAAGCCTACACCTGTATACATTTGTCATTACAACAGTGTAAATAAACAATCTAATAAATAAATAGTGTTTAATATTTATTATTTAAGTTTTATTACAATTATAATCATTGCTTTTTTAAAATAATATTACCCCAGGATTGAAGGTAGTGAAAAAAAAGGCGGTATCATGGGAAAAACTGTCCTTTTATCCATGTTTGCCTGATTTATCACGCGAAATTAACAGCGGTTTGAACAGGCCAAGTAAGAAACCCGAATGCGTACCTGATGAAGCGTAGCACATCAAAATTCAGCTTTAGTCACGATTTCTTCAAAATGTTGACCTCGACGAATGGGCCGGTACGTTTTGAGTAGGATATGCGTATCGACGTCCTCAAAAGAATTTCACTTCTCTTTTTTGGTTTAAGAATTTTTTTTTTTTCCAGTTCAAAATCGGTCATTTGGATTGCGATTCAATGAAACGGTTTAGAAATTTGATAATCGTCCGTGCGAAACCAGACTTTGGAAAGATACATTTTAGAAAAAGGTGGGAGAAGGAATTCGCTTTCACTGACCAAATTTACATGATAGAGTGGGGAAAATCAAGATTCATGATTGAAAAATCGAAATAAGTCGAATTTTGTTTAGATATTTCGGCTGCCGATAAGAATACTAGTATTTCCAAAATAATCCACACACACGCACACACAGATAGATAGATAGATAGATAGATAGAAAATGAACAGACATAGATAGATAGATAGATAGATAGATAGATAGATAGATAGATAGATAGATAGAGAGAAAATGAACAGACATAGATAGATAGATAGATAGATAGATAGATAGATAGATAGAAAATGAACAGACATAGATAGATAGATAGATAGATAGATAGATAGATAGATAGATAGATAGAAAATGAACAGACATAGATAGATAGATAGATAGATAGATAGATAGATAGATAGATAGATAGATAGATGATATGATATACTTATCTGAATTTTAAACAATACAACGGGAGTGGGACACCAATTGGGAATCCAACTGATTACAGGAGTAGTGTTCTACGATGTTATCTTGCTAACCACTGCGGCACGGCAATGTGTCATCACACTTGTTGCGGGAGACATGCCTCCCACAAATTGGTAAGACAGTAATAGCATCTATCCCTGATATTAACCACTTTTACCCATAAATATAGCTGAACTTAAGTAAATGCTCTGTTTATAATAAGCAGTATTAACTACATTTACCGGCCTGAATGTTCGATAAATTTCATAGAATCGTATATGACGATTGGATTGGGCACATATTTTCTACGAAATTTCTCGAACCTTCAGCCCGGTAAATGTCGTTAATACAGTTTATTATAAACAGAGCATTTACTTAAATTTTTGTAGCTTTAAAAATAACGTCTAAAATTGTCGGACTTACTCCTTTTTAATCTCTCTCTCTCTCTTCTCTCTCTCTCTCTCTCTCTCTCTATATATATATATATATATATATATTACGAAATGGACAAAGTCCGACAATTTATTTATTAAAGGCATTTTTTGTGTTCAATGTTCTCTTTATAGATACAAGTATTTAAGTAAATGCTCTGTTTATAATAAACAGTATTAAATAACATTTACCGTCCTGAATGCCCGAGAAATTTTCATAGAAAAGGACGAATATTTTCTATGAAAATTTCTCGCACATTCAGGCCGGTAAATGTTATTTAATACTGTTTATTATAAACAGAGCATTTACTTAAATACTTGTATCTATAAAGAGAACGTTGAACATAAAAAATGTCTTTAATAAATATATATATATATATATATATATATATATATATATATATATATATATATATATATATATATATATATATTACAGCAAAAAATACAAAATTACCTTATGTAGGTATAGTCTATTTCAGACCAGCGCTGACATATGAAAGTTTTCCTCAGCACTATATTCTCGGTTCCCAAGATACTTGATGACTATGATGTTATATATGAAACTGCTAGAAGCTACAAAAATTGTAGGAGAGTGAATAAAGTTCATTATTTTTTATATATATTTTTGTATATATTAACTTCGGATTTGTTTTCTATATTATCTTGAGTACAATAATCTCTGCGATACTTGGTGTCTTTCACGTATATTTGTATTTAATATAATGAATGACATAATTTAGCTCTTGAAAATAGATTTCACTTGAGTACTGTTGAATGACAATCTAATTCAATAAACAACAGCCACTTGCGCTAATGCAAAGCTCTTCAGTAAAATGAATCGAGCCCTATGGCTGATTGGCACTTGTTTACATTCGTAAAAACAATACGCTAGATTTAGCTACCTCGCTCGCTCTGTCGAATGAAGATAGCTTGGTTAGGTATTCGGATGCCTAGTTACGCTGATTCGCTGTGATGCAGCGAAACAGTACTGTCTGCGAGTGACATATATATATATATATATATATATATATATATATATATATATATTTCATGTAATATTTTGCCTAAACCACCCAAAACATTAAATTTTTTTTTATGTTATATACCCATGCCTAACAAATTGGCAATATTAAATAACGTTGAAAAGCATTATTAAGAGAATTTTGTCTGAACTGTTGTGTCACGTATGAAACTACGAGTAGCGGGAAAATTTAGGATAACACCTAAATTTAATTTATATATATATATATATATATATATATATATATATATATATATATATATATATATAATTATTTATTTCAAAATATGATTCCATTTAAATAAATAATTATATTTAGGCTCTACTTTTGTATCGAGCACTGTTTTTTAAAAATAATAACAAAAATACTAAAGAAATCTGGATTATTTACCTAACGAGTTCTTTCCTATTTTCTATATATTTTCACACACACACACACACATATATATATATATATATATATATATATATATATATATATATATATATATATGGTACTCTGATCAAAGAAGAAAACGATAGGATACGACGAAAATTTCTAAATCGCAAGGTCATGTGCAGTTGAACCCCCATAACAAATTCAGCCCGATTTTAAAATACTTATAATCGATTTATTAACTATAATTTTTACAAGAAAATGGAGATAAGAGGGAAGCGTTTAGCATGAAGTTTTATTTAAAATGGGATATGGCAACCAGATTTCGCTACCAGCTTCTCGGGTCGCCCGGGAATCACATCAATTGTTTTCACCAGGAACTCTTTTGGTATGGAAGTCATAACTTCTTGTATTCGCCCTTCTGTTTCTTCCAAAATCTTGGTTTGGGATAGTAGACTTGCTACTTTAACAAACCCCAAAGAAAAAGTCACAGAGTGTTAAGTCAAGTCTCCTGGCTGGCAGTGAATGCATTAAATTTTGAGTTACTTTTCAATCACTCTGTAGACACATCACAGACAAACAAAATACTGTGAAAATAAAATAAATTTTGATAGATAGCAACATAATTACTGGAAACAATAACTCAAAATTATAGAAGCCCTGATAATACAAAACACGTTAAATAAAATGTCTTTTTTCAAATGAGATGATACATTAAAGTATGTATTTAAAAAACCCATATAGATATTAGGTAGATGCTTTTCCGTTCAGCCAAAGAGATAAAACCACTAATACGCAAAGGGTTACTGAGAATGGAAGAAGCAGAAAACGTTATTAAATATAGAGAACAATGAAAGAATAGGATACATGAAGACAGAAAATGCTGCTTAAAGATACGTTTATTTTTTTAAGATCGTAGTCCAGGAATGCAAGGAGCCAGAAGAGAGTTCCTCACGCGAGATGTGTGATAGAAGGAACACACACGCATACACATAGTGATTTTCCAAGCGTAGCTCAGATGTGGCACAAGGCCGAAAGTATGAGGCACACAGTGAGGATCGAACTCACTACTCAGTCGGAATTGCTCTAGCGAGACAAGCTTTGTAATCATTACACCACCTCGAGGTACCCATATATATATATATATATATATATATATATATATATATATATATATATATATATATATATATATATATATATATATATATATATATATATATATATATGTGTGTTCCATTGGCGAGAAGCAATCTCCACTTGAGCAGCTTCTTCCCGCGAACCCCTGTCCTGTGAAATCGACTCCCAACAGGATGTTTCCCCGGTCACTACAATCTGTTCAAGGCTTGGTTAAACCTCTATCTCCCACTCCTATATATACAACTGGGATCCTAAGGTAACCCTCTACCTTGGTTGGTCACCAGGCCTACTGGGGAGTCGAATTCCTTCCTATATAAACATCCTTACGGCCTAAGGGTACAGCCTGACATTAATATCACACTTTTATTTCAACCATATAGATTCTTGATCGATAAATACATGTTTGACTAATTTATTTCTGTCATCGTTTATAGTTTAAGAGACTTCTGGTGCCTCTCCAATATTTTCAATGATTTACCTGCGGTGTTGCGAGCCAGAATAATCTGTCCGGACCGGATAGTCTATGATGGCGACAAAAAGAAAGCTGGTTAAGCAGTTATAAAAGCTCCTCCGGCTATGTCTGCCCCTACTTTACACAATGTCAGACCTACCAGAGGCAAGGATATACTGCCTGTCAATAGAGATTTATATCAACTTTAAGCATTGGCAATTCGAAAAAAAAAAATAAATAAATAAAACGTTATAAATGATTAAAATCTCGGAGATTCTACTAAGAAAATGTTGAAGACTTGATAATTATTATATCAAAGTCGATCTAACACAGTTCAGTTCAAAATTCACTTCGTCTTTTTCCTCTTCTTCTAATACAAAGTTTTTTTCCTGGTTTTAGTCATAATATCTGTTTGAATTACAAGCAGTTTTAGTTGTTTCTTTTTCTATGCGCCGTCTCCTTTCAGGGCGTGAGCGATCATGACTCTCCACAATTTCCTATCCTTTGTTACTCTTTGCATTGTCTTTTTACTAGCTTTGCCAATCCGTGTTCTGCCATCCATTTGCGCAAGATTATTAGTTAAGGGCAATGATCAGATTAGCCGTTTCTTTATAAAGAAACAGTTGATATTCATTGACAGAACAGCGTGAAATTTGTACGATCTTTTCGCCTTGATTTTCTTTGTTTATTTTTTATTCTTAGGCGCTTGTTTTTATTTTTTTTTTACGTTTTTGGTTTTTGTTTGTCTGTTCACAACTTTGTTTTCTCTTTCTTTCAATGTATAGCAAAATAGTTTTAAAAAAGAAAAGGCAAACGGTTAATTTTTTAGCTGTGGTCGTCTTTGGGCCACCATAGCCGACGTTGATATTAGGTTGGTGCAAAAATAATGACGTAATAATATCGTTTTTTTGACATTTTTTTAACGTCAAAAAACGACATTATTACGTCATTATCTTTGCACCAACCTAATATAACACCGATAGTGTCAGCGCTTAAAACGGCCTGGGAGGAAAATAGACCGAAGGAAAAAGACGCGCTTTCAGGAAACTGGGTTTCACATGTTCCCTAACTGTTATAGTTCTTTTCTAGTAATGGTGAAGCTTTCCTTCCTAACCTTTTGTTTAACGTCGTATGGAAAGTCAACACCTTGATTATGTTGCTATTTATGTCATTTAAGTGGGTTACTCTCTGCTTTCCCCTGCCCTCTCTGAATTAATTTTCGTGTTTTTTTTTTAAAACGCGCACCATGCTAACCTGTTGTTTATACAGCTCCTATGCTGAGCAGACCTTAGTTACAGTTTCTGGGGAAAAGCTTACAATCTGGAGTGATCTGTCGTTGAACAAAGACCAGCATGCTCAACTCCTCGGTTTTCGCGAAAGAGAAACAACAGCGACAGAGCTTGAGAAGCCTATTTTCCTGAAAATTTGTTTTAAGAGAAAAATTTTATTAATTTCAAACGCAGTACTAGACGCCCACTCAGTGGATACCCCCTTGAATTAATGTTTTCTTGTAGGGAAACAGCCAATATCACCATTATAATTTTAACAGTATCTACTATGAGTTGATCTCGAATCTTGTATTTGGTGAACTTTAGCATTTAAAACTTTACAGAAATAAAACTAAAATGAATACTCGTGTAGTCTGCCACAATCTCTACGATAAGCCACTGGTTAATGTTTGTGTGAACAGCTTATAAAATAATAATAATATTAACAATAATAACAAAAATGCAGGTTCTCCGATAAATATCCAGAGACAATTGATCATCTTGTATCAAGTTGCACGGTATTGGCATCCACTGAATATAAAACCCGGCATGACAGAGTGGGCTAATATCTGCATTGGAAAAAATCTGCAACTTCTACGGGAAGGAAACTGAAAGAAAATGATATGAACACCACCCAGACCCGGTTACGAAGAAATGACCTGTTACAATTTTATGGGACTACACAATACACACAGGTGGAATAAACAAAGCTGACTGCCCAGATATTGTTATTAGAGACCGTAAACCAAAAAATAGTTCTTCCTTATTGATATGGCAGTCCTTGCAGACTGCAATGTATCTTTGAAGATCTTCAAAAAGCTATCAAAATACAAGAAAATCTAAAAAATGTGGCACATAGGAATATCAATAATCCCTGTTGTAGTTGGAGCCCTCGGATTGGTTAGAAAAGATGCCTGTACACTCAATGAAGGTATTCCTGGAAGCCCATGTCTTAAAGAAATACAAAAAATTGTTCTTACAAGTACAGACCACACCCTACGAAGGGTTTTTATCTATGTAAAATATATTTGTGTGTGTGTGTTTTTTTTTGTTTGTTTTTTTTTTTAATTGGTCAGTGCAAAATGTCATGATGCCATTTCTAACCTTAGATCTCTGGGTGGGACCCGGAACGAAATGGGTACACACCAGAAATTAAAGGAAATAATAATAATAATAATAATAATAATAATGTCTGCGCTGATGCTACATCAGGCATGACTGATTGGAAGTGTGCATATCTTGTCTTGGTGAATTAAGAGTGACTATAGAAAATACCTCGTCCAGATTTACCTGTCAGTTGCTCAATCGGAACTAGATGCGCAGGTACCCTAGGGTTCTGACGTAGTGTGCAACTCTCTTCATGAGTGAGAGTAGTGGAGGTGCATTGTTGTCGGGTGTCGAGAGAGAGTAGTTTTTATTTTAAATTTGAAGACTTAAGTCAATGGATCTTATATATTCTGTGCAGACTGGATGTATTCGATTCGAAGGTCTTTCTAACTGGGACCCACCTATAGGGATAAGCGCTGCATTTATCAAAACCTGTCAACATATCGCGCGCATTTGGCTATGATGCATTTACTTTGCATATCCTTCTCAGGTTGGGTATACCGGGTACATGCTGGTATACCTTTATCAGTTTGGTCATCTGGTACTTGGTATACTCCTATAAGATTTGGTTATATGTACCCGGTATATCTTTATCTGGTTGTGTATCATGTACCTGGTATATGCTTATCGGATTGGGTACCATGTACCTGCTATACTTTTATGAAATTGGTTATCATGTACCAAGAATATCCTTATCAGATAGGGTGTCATGTGGCTAGTATACGCTTAAGAGTTTGAGTGACATGTACCCTGGTATATTCTTATTATTGGGTGAAATCTACCTGGTATACCCTTATCAGGTTGGGTATCATGTACCTGGTATATGCTTATCATATTGGGTATCATGTACCTGGTATATGCTTATCATATTGGGTATCATATACCAGCTATATCTTTATCAGATTGAGTGACTGTACCTGGCATATCCTTATCAAATTCGATATCAGGTACCCGGTATATCTTTATCAGATTGGGTATCATGTACCTGGTATATGCTTATCGGATTGGGTACCACGTAACTGGTATACTCTTATCAAATTTGGTTATCATGTACCTAGTATAACCCTATCAGATAGGGTGTCATGTGACTGCTATACGCTTAGAGTTTGAGTGATATGTACCTGGTATAATAATCTTATGAGATTGGGTAACATCTACCTGGTCTATCCTTTTCAGGTTGCGTATCATGTGTCCGGTATATTTTTATGAGACTGGCTGATATGTATCGGGTATACCCTTATCGGGGTAGTTATTATATACATAGTACACCTTTATCAGTTATACTCTTATCAGGTTGCATATCATGTACCTTGTATAGCCTTATCAGACTCGGCGCCATGATGCGTATATGGGCCTTCATATTTTTGTGTCCCAGCAACACTTTGTTGATGAGCTTCTCTCTCAATAATAATAATAATAATAATAATAATAATAATAATAATAATAATAATAATATCAGAATGGGTTCAGGTGTTTGTATCTATAACTGAAGAATCCACAGTGGATTGAGTTTGGCGTTGTTGGTAGTCATCAATTATTTTCGCTGTCCGTTCAATTTCTTCGATCCAATTGAGCAAGTCATCATTTTCTGTTCCGTCTCTGCAGAAAAGATCGATACAAAGCAGCTGATACTATCCGAGGAACAATTCTTCTCAAGACTGTCGCTAATGTAACGTTTTCTGGGTAAATAAGATGGGGTTTAATATGATATTAAATCAGTGTGCACAAAATAGTACCGGCGGTGGTAAAGAAAGACGATAAACAAAAAAAGGACAGGCAGGAGAAAAGTGAGGAGGAGAAAAAAAGAAACTATTTAAGAAAAAAAGAAAGAAAGAAAGAAAGAAAGAAAGAAGGAAAGAAAGAAAGAAAGAAAGAAGGAAAGAAAAAAGAAGGAAAGAAAGAAGAGAGAGAGAGAAAGGAAGAACAAAAAGAGGTAAGCGAAAACCCTGAGACTAATAAAAAAAGAAAGAAATAGAATGAAGAAACTTAAGAAGCAAAGAAAGAAAGTAAGAAAGAGACGAAAAGAAAAAGAAGTAAAAATAAAACTATGCAAGCAATGGAGTAAAAAATGTGAATAAGGAAACTATTTAAGAAAGAATGAAAGAAAAATGAAAGAAAGAAAGAAAGAAAGAAAGAAAGAAACTATTTAAAACACAAAGAAAAGGTAAAAAAAAAATAGTGGTACAATAATACCATGAATGTAATCAAGAAAAAAGAGAATAAAAAAAATATTTAAGAAAGAAAAGGAAAGAAAAATTATAAAAAAAAACAACATGAAAGCAGTCATAAAAAAGAAAAAGAAAACAAAATATTTAAGTAAAAAAGAAAGCAAAAAGCTAAAGAGAGAGAAAGAAGATGCCACAAAATAAAAAATGGTAGAATTTAAACCTTGACGGCAATCAAGAATGAAACAAAATCAGAAAGCGGAAAAACTAAATTATCAAAAGAAAGAAATACATTTAAAAATAGTTACAAAGAAAACTATGAAATCAATCAAGAAAATAAATGGCAGACAAATAGGGGGGATAATTTTAAATGTCAACCCTTGTTAGGTTATTTAATGAGAAAATCAGTCTTTTTCAAACATCTAGAATTAAATATGTCTTATAGAACAAAAGTCATGATGAATTAATATTTGCCTTTTTTCTATTAATTACCATCAAAACCATTTTCATACTTTTTTATTCTTTTATATAATTATTTTCAATTTAAAATGTAGAATATAAATTTGAAAACGCAAGTAACATTTATACAATTTAAAGAAAGAAAATCGTTGTAAATAAGAAGAAAATAATTCGTATAGTTTTGAAGTATAATTCATTTGGATAAAGCAAACATGAAAGAAAGAAGGAAGAAATAAATGAAGTCAATAAATGAAAAAGAAAGAGAAAAAAATAAAAATTAAGAAAGAAAAAATCACAAGAAAAGACAGTAAATTAGGATTAATCGTATCTAGTTCTTTCCCTTCGTTGACATTTTGGAAAAGCCAAAATCTAATCATTTGCAATCAAAATAGCTACAAACTTAAAGCCAGTTTGAAATTTAATCGTGATAGTCGAGTTATGATAGATTATCGCTGTTTTAAATCCAATCGTTGCGTACACCTGTTGGCCGTAGGGGTCCAAGTAATTTCTCCATATTGTAATACCCCACCTCAGAAAAAAAAAAACTGTTCGCGATTGACGGGGAAAATGGAAATGGTCGTGCTACAATTAAATAAAAAAACACTTGACCAGATATAAAAACTGAGAGGTTTTTGTTACGAAGAGAAAAAAAAAGAGAAATAAAGCCGAATAAAAGAAAGGAAACAGAGAACAGGACATTCGCCATATTTATGTACTCTCCAACTCGAAGGGAATGTAGCACAAGATGAGATTAAAGTGAAAATTCCACGCGTAGAAGTGTACAGAAAAGAAAAATAGTCTTGCCTCCTCGGGATTTCCTATTCAATCCCAGGATTAAACTTAGCACCCCCACCCCAACCACCACCACCACCACAAAGTAAAAATATTACACTGAAAAAATAAATATTCGAGGGCCGTCTCTTCCACTCCAAAAGCTTCATGTCTCGCACTTCCCGCCTGTGGAACTCCCTTCCTCTTACTTGTTTCCCTGATAGCTATAATCTCCAACTATTCAAATGCAATGTCAATCGACATCTCCAGATGCCTTGATCTAATTCCTCGTCCCTCTTTCCATCCTTTTCTCTATCACGCCTCTTTCCTCTTGCTCCCACTCTCTGTAACCCCTCCCTCTTTACTCTTGCTCCCACTCTCTGTAACCCCTCCCTCTTTACACCTGCTCCCCCTCTCTGTAACCCCTCCCTCTTTACTCTTGCTCCCACTCTCTGTAACCCCTTGCGTGTTAGTAGCACTCCCGCCTTGCTTGGGGTGAAAGGCTTAAAAAATCTTATTAGAGCGCATATTTTTCTTTGATAAGATTTTTCGAATATTCAGGCCGGTAGACGAAAATAAAAAATATATTGTTTAATAAATAAACGGAGTGTCACTGGTCATATAGGAATAAAGTGTCGCTACCGACACTTGAGTTTGAACATAGATCGCCAGTGAGGAAACACAGGCGATCCCATTAGTGAATTAAGTGGACCACGCGATCATAAAGGAAACGCATGAAGAGAAAGTAGCGTAACGTCTAATTAATCACCATTTCTATTCTGTCTTCTATTACTATACAAGTCACTATTATCTTCCCTATACTATTCACAATACTCTATACTGATCACTATACGGCGATTATTCGAGCGAGTATTATCTAGCAATTAGTGTGAGTGTTATTCGAAGGCGTCTGACAGCAACAATGTTCAACGGCGTACTGTAGTTGTATCAGCGATTACAAAGTCTTTACTCTAACGAGCATTACGAAAGTAAAAACCAGTATTCGTTGACATTACAAAAGTGGCAACGGGTGTTCGTTGACATCACAAACTACTCAAATATCCACTAAAAATAACGTCTAAGTAATATATATATATATATATATATATATATATATATATATATATATATATATATATATTAGATGATCTGTGGAGTTAACCTTCAAGATAGGACATCTAACGTAGACCTATATAACAGGTGTAATATTAGAGGAATCGAGACTTTTCTCATACAGTCTCAGTTACGGTAGACTGGTCATGTCTTGAGAATTTGCTGACGACAGGATACCCAAGATCCTAATGTAGAGCCAGTTATATCAGTGTTACAGGAATGTAGGACGCCCATGGCTAAGATACAAAGACAGGTTGAAGAACAACTTGTCAGCTGTCAATATACCAAATAACACCCTTGTGCGGGTAGAATGAAGATAAACGTGTTTTAGTGGACAGCAGTTTTCAATCAGCTTGCCTTCAAGAAGCGAGAGCAAGATCTATAAGGTCAGCCAATCTAACAGTGATCTCACCCCACCACAATCCTCACTCTTACTCCAAATGCGGCCTTCTTTTGTAAATCACTAGCGGGTCTTAAGTGCCACTTAAGATTATCGCACAAAATTTCATAATTAATTAAGTTGTCAGATCATCATACTTCGAAACCGACGGGAGAGTCCATTATATTATTATATATTACATAGAAAAAATTCAAAGTAACCTTATTCGAATAGCTATTTCGAGCCACAAGACTTACTTGTAGGACTTTTTCAGCTTTCTACAAGTAGGTCTTGTGGGTCGAAATAGCTATTCTAATGAAGCAACTTTAGATTTTTTATTCTATGTAATATATGTTCTGTTATAATAAATGCATTAAGCTCTTTTGGTGGATCAGTTTTAATATTTTATATTATTAGGATTCACATTGATTATTTACGAACGGATTATTACATATATATATATATATATATATATATATATATATATATATATATATATGTATATATATATAATTATTTATTTAAAAATATGATTCAAACACGCTACATAAGAGTTCTCATGTTTTAAAACAAGAGCCGAAAACTTCAATATAATTATTTGAATTAAATTGAATTAAAGTACTTTAATATAATTATTTGAATTAAATTGAATTGAAGTACTAATTAAAATAATTATATTGAAGTTTTCAGCTCTTGTTTTGAAACATGAGAACTCTTACGTAGCGTGTTGGGATCATATTTTTAAATGAATAATTATATTTATGCTCTACTTTTGTATCGAGCACTATTTTTTTAAAAATAATAACAAAAATACTAAAGAACTTTAGATTATTTACCTTCCTATTTTCTATATATAATCTGCACACACATACACACACACACACACACACACACACATATATATATATATATATATATATATATATATATATATACATATATATATATATATATATATATATTCTTATATTTATATTTTAAGCCGGAATATGAGATGATTTGACTCTCACTCAACAAGTTTCTTTGAACTCACCTTAAGCAAAACAATTTAGTATTTAAAGGTAAATATCTTCTGCAATATTATTAATTATAAAAGGTACATATTGACATACACTTTCTGTACAATTAAACTAACACCTGCCATAAACTAATTGTTGGTGTGATAAACATCAATTTAACAATTTGCAACTCAGTTTAAATTACCTGAGTAAATTCATTATTCAGGTTTGTTGTTGATATAAAAATGTTTTATTATTTCTAGAAAACATATTGTTGTTTTATATTTTGCTTTTGACAGTTTTGTGCCATGCAAATAATCTAAATATTTGTGGAGATGTTAATTTTGTTCACGAAACCAAACTAAAAATATCCTTCCTATCAAAAATATATTAAAACAAACAAATAACTCGGCAATATATATATCGTCACGGCCAAGGTTACAGACATTAATTTGACTCAGGGTATGATTCACAGAATGTATGCAAGAAAAGGATGCCTACAGATTAGGAATGAGACACAGAAAAACACGACAAAAGACAAGTGCATAAGTTGGCCATCCAATTCGTTCGACTGCCTACTTCCAACTGGCTGGATTTTTGATTTTGGTGCGTCTTCATCTACCTGTGATCATGTGACCTGCTACGGGATCTCGATGTGCATGAGATCAGAAATAATCAAGCGCCCTCTCCTACCGCTGTCCTGAAAGTGGTACAGAAAAATACAGCTATCCACTATCATTGTTAGTTCACAAACATACGAGAAGAAGAAAGAAAGAAAGAAAGAAAGAATGAATGAATGAAGGGAAAGAAAGAAAGTAAATAAATAAAGAAAGAAAGAATGAGAGAATGAATGAATGAAGGGAAAGAAAGAAAGAAAGAAAGAAAGAAAGGAAGAAAGAAAGGAAGTAAATAAATAAAGAATGAATGAATGAAGAGAAAGAAAGAAAGAAAGAAAGAAAGAAAGAATAAATGAAAAGAAACAAACAAACAATGAATGAATTAAGGGAAAGAAAGAGAGAAAGGAAATAAAGAAAGAAAGAAAGAAAGAAAAAAGAAAGAAAGAAAAAATGAATGAATCAATGAAGGAAAAGTAAGAAAGAAAGAAAGAAAGAAAGAAAGAAACAAAGAAAGGAAAGAAAGAAAGAAAGAAAGAAAGAAAGAAAGAAAGAATGAATGAATGAAGGGAAAGAAAGAAAGAATGAATGAATGAAGGGAAAGAAAGAAAGAAAGAAAGAAACAATAAATGAATGAATGAAAGTAAAGACAGAAAGAACGAAAGAAAGAAGGGAAATGAATAAAGAAAGAAAGAAAGAATGAATGAAAGGAAAGAAAGAAGGGAGACAAACCAATGTTCTTAACTATGAAATAATTGATGAATTAGACTTTCTTTTCCTTCTTTAATAGACAAATCGTAGTAGCAGCTAACAATATATTTTGAAAGAAAGAATAAAGAAGAAAAAACAAATAAAATCACTTTTAAAAAATGAAATCAAAAAATAAAAACCCCGATATTTGATTTTGGCGATTACCGTAATCATGTGACCTACTATATATATATATATATATATATATATATATATATATATATATATATATATATATATATACATATATATATATATATATATATATATATATATATATATATATATATATATATAATAAAATATAGTTTGAAAGTGTGATATATTTATGGGTTAAATTACTCGATAGAGCGTATGTAAATAGAAAAATTCGAACAAAAAATGTAAAAAAATAAATAAAAATAAGTAAGTTTAAAAAATTAATCCGAATCAGTAAATAAATAGATAAATTCAGTAAATAGTAAATGAAACAGCGAAATCTAGCCTATTGTTTTCACGAATGTAAACAAATGCGAATCAGCTGCAGGGCTCTATTCATTTTACTGAAGAGATTTGCATTAGCGCAGGTGGCAGTTGTCTATAGAATTAGCCTGGCATTCAACATACATTGCGTGCCAAATTATTATTGAGATAACTGTTTTTCTAATATTTCAAAAACCGTCCAATCAATTCACACAAAATTTTCACACAATGTTGGCAAATGTTATCTCGTTAATAATTTGGCACGCAGTATATATATATATATATATATATATATATATATATATATATATATATATATATATATGTGTGTGTGTGTGTGTGTGTGTGTGTGTGATAAAATATAACTTTAAGGTATGCTATATTTATAGGTTAAAGTGCTCTATATCAGGGATAAAGCGTATGTAAATATAAAAGTGGACACTGAACTTAAAACCCAGATGCAACAGACATCATAGAAATGCAATCGTCAGGCCACATACGTTGTTTTTGTTTAACTATATATATATATATATATATATATATATATATATGAAGATTAATGATACTTTGCTAGTAGTCTTTTCTAAAATGGTTTATTTTTTTATTATTTACTTAGTTTATTTACTTATTTATTGATTTAAATTATTTTCTTTTACTTATTTTTTGTTTGTTTATCTTATTTTATCTGTTAATGAATAAACTTAGGAATTACTGAATACTTTTTTATAAGTTAACTAAGCAAGTAATAAACAAATAAAGAAACGACGAACGCACCTATAAAGAGAAGTAATAGTAATAAAACAACCAATAATCAAAAGTTAACAAACAACACGATAGTCACAGAACTGCATCCAGATCCACAATTATTCTACTGAGAATAATTCGAAACATAACCGTAACACTCACACAAAATAACCGTTAGAATGACACAATAGGCGAGGCACAGTGCGTCACTGACCAGTAAATATAAATAGTTGAGAAAAAACACACAGCATATGTCATGACTATTGCATTTATTGTGAAACAGACTGCCGCGAATCTAATATATATATATATATATATATATATATATATATATATATATATATAATTTAAAATTTAAGAAACGGCAGATATTTTATATGCAGTGATAAAATATTAAAATATTATATAAAAAGATTACTTAAATTTCTGTTGTAACCTAGAGAAGGTTATTGAATAGAATAATCACACGAAGGTTGGTAATGAATGAAAATACTTAGGTCAAGAACAACACATATAAGATTCGCCAGCGCAGTCCTATGAATCTAATACATATTGTTTAAAAATAAAAACGAGGCTTCTATTCAAACACGGATATACACAAAAATAGCGATTGCATCAATATATATATATATATATATATATATATATATATATATATATATTGCTGCAAATACTATATATATATATATATATATATATATATATATATATATATATATATATAAGGCAGGATGTGTGTGTTTGTGTGTGTGTGTGTGTGTGTGTGTGTGTGTGCGTGTGTAACGAATGCACGGCCGCAATTTTCGACGAATTTGCACCAAAATTTACATGCACATGCTCCAAGTTAGCGAGAAGGCCAAGACCGACTTTGCATTTCCCAACTCCCATCGCTTTTGTTGTTAACATTCTTTTTTCATTCGGTTTTTCCAGTTACGAGACCTTTTTTTTAAAGCTGATCGTTTTGCGTTCATTTTGTTTCGTTCTTTTTCCGTAACAGATTTAATGCTTAGTATAGAGCTTAGAAAAAATTCGCAGTGTGAGATAGGCAAGAAGTAAGGCATGTAGCAACATCAGCACGGCAAAGGGCGCTCCTTTAAAGGCAAGGAAGGGCAAAAATGTTTTAAGTCAAGTGATAGCGATTGCTGTATGAGTCGTACGATTTTTGAATCAAGCACGGATAACGCCGAGCCATGCTGCTAGTATATATATATATATATATATATATATATATATATGTGTGTGTGTGTGTGTGTGCGCCATCCACAGACAGACTGTTTCGCTGTATAATCCCCTTCACCGTCAATTATTTTTTGTAAAACCCTTCATTTTCAGACAATTTTTTTTAATGCTTTTAATATAGTAATTAAGAAACTTATTTACCTTGAAGTACCCGATCGGTGGCTAACACCTCTTCCAGACATATGAGATGACTATTGGACCCGTTTCAAGCTCAGAAGGGCGTAAAAAGAATTGAGATAAACACGTCTGCAGCTGGCTTTAAACGTTATGTTTGGACGTGTTTATACGGCTGTGTCTGAAAAATGACCGTTTCGGTAAAAACCTTAATGCAGTAAAATGAATACGAGTGCTCTGACTGACAGGCGTTTTTGTTTATTATTTTTTTAATTTACATTCGTAAAAACAATATGCTAGAATTAGCAGTTTCTCTCTGATTACTGATGGCTTAGGAGTACAAACTCCGACTGCCATCTGTCAGGTTTCGATCCTTGAGGCTTTCGGACGTCCAGTCACAATGAGGATACAGTGACACAGTACTGTCTGTGAATGATATATATATATATATATATATATATATATATATATATATATATATATGTTATTCATAATGACGGTCGTCTTCGAGTATAGAATCCAGAGGGTTAGCAATGGATATTTTGGTAAAAGGTAGCAGAGCATAGTTCGTCCTTCTGTTTCTCTTCGCCTGACAAGCTGGCACTGGACATTCCGGTAGAGTAGGCAAAAATGTCCGCCTTTATACACAACGGATTGAATGTTCTACGTCTTCTGATTGGTTAACCTTCTATTGGTGGACTATAAAGTGAGTTAAGTGATTTGAGCTAACTCACTAGTTACATTATATATACACAAAAAACTGTAACAATATATATATATATATATATATATATATATATATATATATATATATATATATATTAGTTGTGTTCGTATGAACAATATCCGAACAAATGTGGAATTAATGAGACAAAGAGGAACATCTATTTTCATGTTTCACCACTTTATAGTCGGGGCGTTCAGGTCAGAATAAGAAACAAACCCATCCCTTATACCTGAAGACGCCTACTTCATAGTAGGCGTCTTCAGGTCGTAATAAATTCCAACCTGAAGACGCCTACTGTAAATAATCGAAATGCGTAGTCTGAATAGCTTTTCCATTTCGTCTCATTTTCTCCACGCACACACGCATATATATATATATATATATATATATATATATATATATATATATATATATATATATAGTATTTAACGTAGATTATAAATTGTAAGTTACTCTAGAGACAGTTTACTCGCTTCTAATGCAGAATTAAATCAACATATGCCAAGATTAAAATTTTCTAATATCATTCTGTACCCGTGAGATATAATTGTGGCGCCCTGTAGCGTCGTGCTGCACATTTAGAAACACTCCAATCGAGATAAAATCGAGTTCCTCGCGTTTACTAATTGTTATGGTAATTTACCCACGCACTCATGTACTCTCCCCGCTATAAATAGGAGCAGGTACTGCCTTTTAGAGACGGACGTTTCCAGCAGTCAGCTCTGACAGTCGGACCGAACATTCTTACTGTAACACTCTCGTTTATATATGCTTGTATTTTTGTTACTGTTAATATATTTGTTTAAATCAATTTCTCCCTTGTGTCTTTATTTCTGGCCCTAACAAGGCCACAACACTAATATAAAAATGATTTAATTTAATATCGGATTCAGTGTTGTTGATGCGAGAAAATATTCATACGTTGCATACACGTCGGTCAGTCTGCCCGTAATCTAGATTTTAACGGTATCCATGAGCAGTATATTTTATCTATATAAAAATATGTGCATTCTTCGACGTGCTACCCATTTATCTCCCTAAATTAATTAAGATCTTATAGTGAGTTTGCTCCTCAGTTGGTACTCCATACTTCGCTACGTTTTGTCTGTAGCTATTCGCATTTAGGGGCACCATGACGTGGTGTAATGGTTAGCAAGCTTGACTCGCTAGAACAATTACAACTAAATAATGAGTTCGATCCTCACTGGGTGCCCCATAATTTTGGCCTTAGAACAGTACTATAACTATTCATACTTAGGTACGCTTAGTATAAATCTTTTGTAAATAAAAACAGAAGCTATATTCAATGCAATTTGACTACTGTTTATAAGTGATGTTCGACCATTTCTGTTATAGTCGAGTAGTTCGAGGGTGGGGAGACAACTATGGTTGCCTTCACCACAAGATTAAAAAAAATTCTATTCAAGCAATTTGACATAAATTCCAATCCACAACGTAAATATAACAACAAGAATGAGGATAACAGTCGGAACAATGTAAATAGTGTAAATGGTTACAATACCTCATCTCAGAAATATAGAGAGATCCTGAAGAAGGTCGGAGTCTCACTTATGGTCTATAAGTGAGGTTCGATTATTTCTTTTAAGGTAGTGTAGTTCTAGGGGGAGACAACTATAGTTGCCTTTTCCACAAGAAAAAAAAATCTATATTCAATACAATTTGACTACTGTTCATTAGTAGGTTCGACATATTTCTTTTATAGTTGAGCAGTTCGAGTGGGGAGACAACTATGGTTACCTTCACCACAACAATATAAAAAGATTTAACTTCCGTCCGTTGAGACTTTATCAAGGATTTTGAAAACTCTTTCATATTTTTCAAACTCAGATGTCAGCCCACCCGTAAGCTGTGTTTTAATGGTTTCTATATTCGGCACGATCTCTATGAAAGTGATTGAATCTAACTCCTTTGAGATAAAATCTGTGGTTTTAATCATTTTTCATACGTTGCCTGTCTAGATTATAACCGTTTGTATATGCGCCACGTTTAATATAAAACGGATTTCATTTTAAAACTCGGAGAAATATGAATGATATCAAAAACGTGACGCAACCTGCACACTCGATAGAGTTCAACCATTAGCTAGACTAAAACGGTTTATTTAAATAGCTTGATTATATAATATAAAAAGTATATAATTTATTCCTTTCAACAAATATTAGTGATTTCAAAATTTATTTCCAGCATATATACTTAACGGTCAATCCGTCCGTTAGCTAGAGTAAACTGTTTCTATTATTGGTAGGATTTTATTTTTTATTTTTGTCTATATTTCTGAGAGGAGGTATTGTAACTATATACACTATTTTGGACTGTTGCCTTCGTCTTTGTTGCCATATTCACAACGTTTCGGCCTTTGTGCGCTCCGACCTTCTTCAGGATCTCTTTATATTTATGAGATGAGGTATTGTAACCATTTACACTATTTACATTGTTCCGACTGTTATCCTCATCTTTGTTGTTATATTTACGTCGTTGATTGGACTTTCGAACCGAATCCATTATTTCGTCCACGTAAGTAAATTCTTCTAGTTCCACGTTCCATGCCACTTCCGGATAGCTCCATTTCAGTTATTTCTCTTTAGCAACTGAACTCACTAAATTTTTGTTCACCTTTGTCGTGGCCAGGTATTGAACTCGGAACTCTTTAGGGTCAAGTCACTGGATTACTTCAACCAATGTTTTTATCCTCTGGGCAATGTGTTTTTATTTTTGTAAATCAATTCACCCCAAACAAGGTGATAATTCTAGTCAAACACAAGAGAATACTGGAATCGAAACACTTCAGAAGAAACCGGAAACCCAATGCTAAACAGGAAACAAGGAATGGACCTCTACTCCTGTTTAAAAGACCGAGGATGTGTGCGAAACGAACATTCCCATCGAGGAGAAGAAGAGATAAAAAGAAAATAAATAAATAATAAATAAAGTTCCCGAGTTTAGTTGGAAACGCCAGAAGTATACAGTTCAAGTACTGTGAAGTTACCTCACTTGATTTCCTAAAGATAACTGCCGCTAGGGGATGCTACCTAAGCCTATACATCCTCTTATTTCTATTTCATCCTGGAGCGGTAGGATGCAGGTCGAACGTAGGAAACGCTTTTCCACCTGGGAATGCACACGAGCGTGCGCGCACACACACACACACACACACGCACGTACGCACCTTTCACTTCACTTTAACTAGGACCTTCTCCTACACCAAATTACAAGCACACAAACGTAATCTTTAGCCTTTAATAATTTGTTCATTCATGTTCATTGTTTAAATCTTTAATTATATATGTAGACCTTTGATTTGTTAATACAGACATTGTCGTTTGTTTATATATATAGTTTTTTCGTTACTTTTATTTATTACACGGACTCATATTCCGAGTCCGCTATTTTTGTTGCGAGATAAACTACCAAAAGACACGTGTTTTCCACCCAAATACAACAAGCATACAGTAGACTTTACAAGGAGCCGGAAAACCATTCCTAAACAGGAATCAAGCAATAAACCTCTACAGTATTTCAAAACGCATGGGAGGCGCATAAACCGGGTGATAGACGAACCTATATAAAAGCGATATAATTTGAATGCATTCAGCCAATATCAGTCATCATGAAAATTATTCGCAACCTACACATTACATAGGCCAAAATAGTTTCTATTAGTAGAAGGCTTTCGACCATATCCCTTTCTCGTACAATCAGCGAAGTTAGGCAACGTCGACACTTGTCAGTAACTAGATGGGCGACCGCCTGCGAAAAGCAGGTGCTGTAAACTTGGATGTGCAAGTGGTGCACTGGATGATATCTCGGAATTGTTAATCGGAGAGCAGAGTTCCCGTACGATCACTGAAGTTAAGCAACGCCGAGCCTTGTCTTTACCTAGATGGGTGACCGCTTGAGAATACCAGTTGCTGCAAACATGGATGGCCAAGTGGTGTAATCGATAACGGCTCGGAATTGGAAATCGATGATGGGTTGATATGTTTTTTTACGACTTATCAACCTTTTGCAGGTTATTTAAAGCCAGGAAATATTTTTAGATTGTAAGAATCATTTTGGAGATAATAATGATTTAACATGCTGAATATGACGATAGACTACATCCGACAGCAAGGCCTCTAACCAGGAGGTTTTGAGGAGCGCGGAACCACCTTTTAATTGTTGATCTTCCCAGGTCCATATGTAAATATGTAGGTCGCGAATAATTTTAAGATAAGCCATCTTAAAATTATTCGCGACCTACATATTCACATAGACTAAAAAAATTTATATCAAGAACTGCCCAGTCTTCCTTTTCTCATCGCGATAGATTTAAAAAAAAAAAAAGTCACAACATCCGTCTGAGGCCTCACGTTGACCTATTGCTATTGGAAAATGTTCAGACGAACTACATTCCTTAGTCCCACCGGTTCTAACCTTCAAGTCTAAATCTCCTCCCTAAAGATATGACTATATTTAGTCACCCCCCACGTGGGCATCATGTGGCACAAGGCCGGTTTAACGTGGGATCTCCGAGCCCGTGGGATCTTCGAGCCCGTGGGATCTCCGAGCCCGTGGCATCTCCGAGCGCGTGGGCTCGGCCAAAAATATGCCCATTAAACCCGTATAAACGGGTTCAGGGTCGGTTTACCTCCACGAAAGAGAATCCGCCCTTCGGCGGATCCTCCTTCGGGTTCCTCCTCGCCCGAAGGCAGAGAGTTCAACCGATCAATCAGTCGACTGACTGAGCGACTGACTTGTTACTCTTACTACTCCTACTTATTATAGGTGGGAGAGTCTATTAACTATAGAATAGATGTGTTCCACTATAACAAAGATGAAGAAGAGACTCGAGACGACGGAGATGTAGTTTTACAGAATGTTGCTGAGGATATCACGAACCGAGCGTGTGGGCAACGATGAGGTCCCGGAGAGGATGCAAACAAGGAGGAGTCTTATACATAATATCAGGAAGAGGCATTTGAAGTTTCTGGGACACGTAATGAGAGAGGACGGCCTGCAGAATCTGATACTCCCAGGTTGAATAGAAGACAATGAAAAGCAACGCATAACATATCTGGCGGGCTTAAGCAAGTGGATGAAAAGAACGTAGTCTAGGGGATATAGCAGAAGGACGAAACTTATTGTGATCTAGAAGGGATGGGGAAAGTGGAGAGCCATGATCGCCGGCGTCCTGAAATGACATGGCACGTAAAAAGAATAGAAGAAGTTAGAAAAAAATTGTCCAAATGTGCATGAGCTATTTACTGTGTCTGTTCGGGGCGTAGGTGATCATGGCTCTCCACAACTTTCTGTCCTTTTTAGCTCTTAATAAATTTTGTTTGTTTTATTATCGCTCCTAAATCCTTCTCCGCCATTAATCAAGGTCACTAAGTATGTTATACCTTAATTCCGCTGCCCCACTTACCTTCAACCTTTCCTGTGCGTAACAGATTTCCCAAGTCCATCTTACTGATTATGTGCCCTAGAAATCTCAACTGTCTCTTCCAAATGTTAAGTAATAGGTTGGTGCAAAAATAATGTCGTTTTCTCACATAGTAACATATGTGAGAAAACGACATTATTTTTGCACCAACCTAATATAAGTTTCCTTTTTGGTTCCATTTTATCCAAAACTTCGTCGTTGATCACATTTTGGTATTCTCAGTATCCTTCTGTAGAACGACATTTCAATTACGCCTAGTCATTCTTGGGGAGTTCATCATTGGGGAGATTTTCCAGCATTCACTAGCATATTAAAGGAGCGGTATTACGTAACAGTTCAGTATTCTTTTCCATGAACTAGCTTGTCTTTAAATCCAGTATTCAGAATTACAATATTTACCAGAGCTTGAACGTCTCTCGTGGCGCTGAAAGAAAAAAAAACACACACACAGCGATCTTAATCAACAAGAATACCGTATTGAAAAACCTGGGTAGCATTTATTTAATAGAGAAATCCTGACATTATTTCTTTTCAATAGAAATATGTTCACAACCAGAGCAGCTGCCAGGCTGATGACAATGTGGGGATTTTTTATACCGTTTCCCACTTGGACATGCAAGTTCTTTTCTAAATAAATTAATAATTCAGTTATGTTTTTCCTTTCCATGTGAACACAATGGCAGCGACATTCGAATCTGTAAAAAGTGTTACATGCCTTGAAAGCTGACAAAGACAAATCTAAGAGAACTCGATCTGACACCAAACAAATCTTTTTAAACTCTTTCGTTTGCTACGAAGCTGTGACATGGTCGGGTTATATTATTTCAAGACGTTGTCAGCGAAATACACCAAATTATATTCATTGAATAAGAACTGAAAACGTCATATAACTTTGTGCTAGTAACATTTCAATCATAATATCAGATTAATTTTTTCATGCGCAATTAGTTGTTCATTCACTTTGGGATTCCATCAAATTAACGTCGGTCGTGGTGGGTATGTGGTTTTTCGGGGAATTTTTTCGAACGTCTAATCTTCCCTTTTCAAGGATATGAGAGACTTCGATTTCGTGATTCGGTTGTTTACAAAACTGCCTGTCTTCTCTATGTGTGCATATTCTATATTCACCTGCGTTTAGCTAATGATATTCATTTGAGGCCAGATTCTGCACCTGGTTGTTAGGAGAATACCAGCTAATTCCAGCCTCCGAGGCACCTAGCTCTTTTGATGTTCTGATGTGATACCGAGTACAAAGCTTACTTTGGCATTTATTAGGGTGATCCTAGTAAATATAAGGTTCTCCACAGAAGATATTCTTAGATCAAAGTTCATGATTGATATAAAAATAATCATCGCAAATAAAAGGTGTTTCATTAAGACAGATCAAAGTCAGCAGTAAATAAATCAATGTTATTGGTGAAAATGTATTTATTTCTCTATTGGGTCATGTTATTTAAGTTATATTAATTATGTGTATAAAATAATATCGCCTAAATGTCCGATAAATCTGAAAGAAAAAGAAAAAAAATCTTTAGACGCTTACACTTAATTCACATGAAAATCGAGCCAAGTTATTGGAATAACCTTTATAACTATAACCTATCATTTTGGAAAGTAAAAATTTTAGTGAACTGTTTTGGAAACTTTCCACATTTTCATCTGACAATAAAAAATCTACAATTTCATAGGAATGTTATGTATGGTCTCAGAGAAAAAAAAAAGCCAGTAAATTCTGCCACATATGATCTCGTCCTCTTGCTATATATTCAGAGATTCTTGATAAAATCCAAAGAAGAATCTGCAATGTTATTGCTCCTGACCTGGCATCTCGGCTTAAATCACTTTTCCACCGCCGTAATGTAGCTTCCTTCTACCTTTTATATAAATGTCTTCATTGTAATTGTTCGGATGCTATGGTATCTAGTTTTTTTTTTTATTAATTTAAGCGCTTTACTAGATTGGCGGTTAAGTCTCATCAGTTTATTGTTGAGACGGTAACATGAAACCATAAGTTCTTTGCTAACAGTTTATTTTCTCGCTTGTGGTACTCTCTTCCAGCTTATTTGACGTTCAAAAATTTAAATGCAATGTCATTCGTTATCTAGTTCTCTGTATGACGATAAACTAAACAACGTTTGTGATCGAGAATTAGGGGTTTTCAAAAGCGTCAAAGCACCTCTTAATTGCTGTTGTTCTGTCGGAGTTTTCTTAATTGTCCAAATTGTTCCTTGTGGAACCTAAACCTAAAGTATAAATATTTGAGAATACTTCGTTCTCTGTCTTTCTTCCACTTTTCAGCGGACACTGCGACCACGTAAAGCTCTCGCAGAAGATTGCGTTTTTCCTTTCGTGGGATGGTGGGGGCTATGCTTTTCCTTGAAAAAATGCCAGGAACATTATGCACCCCACCACACACGTATGTACGAACATACTTTTAACCACGAACTCTTTACCTTCATGCACACACACACACACACACACACACACACACACACACACACACACACACACACACACACACACACACACGTACGTTATTGTTTATGTCTTTTGTAAACCGTTTTTGTTGTCTAATACATATACCTGTTTGTAGATGTATATCGGTTTCTTGTTTTTTTGTCACGTTTTCTTTTGGGTAGACTCATTCTCCGAGTCTGCCATGTTTGTAGTGGACTTTATATCTGGAGTTCAACACGTGTTCATATCACAACGCGTAATAAAACAGACGATCCGCTACAATTCTATGGCCCACCCTGACCCGGACTGATAATACCTTTTAGGGCAAATAGTGAATCCCCAAACAAAAACAAAACACTATGAAATTATAAAAATAAATTTTTATAGTAAAAAATATCAGCAATACATTTTTATATAAAAATAAAACCAACAACTATTTATAATAAAATCACCCGGCAGCAATACAATTTAAAGGAAAATAGCCACCAACGCATTTTCTCGGAGAACTAGCAGTAGAGCCCGGCGTTGCCCGGTGATGTAACAGTAAGAGTTAAAGTATCAAGTATCGACCATCATAAAGACTGAAAAATAAAATTGACAAAGATTATTGTTTAAGGTTGAAGGACACGCATGTCTTAATTATTTTTTTTTTATTATTTTTTATTTATTTTTTTTTGTCAAACTCAAACAAAAACATTGTTTTCAATCGTTATGAGTCTACCGATTGAATAGAATTTTATTATAAACAATTGTCTTGTAAATGGAATTTTTAAAGCATTCTGAATGTAAAAATAAAGAAAAAAGTGTGCAAGACAATAAGAAACACTAGCTGCCAAAAAAAAGTGAAGTTTTCTTGAAATCGGTTGAAAAATGAAGGAACTCCGATCCCATATATAAACGAACACACACACACACACACAAACAACCTGTGTTTTATAATAAGTATAACTCCATATTAGTTGTCCCTCTTTCATTCTCGAAAGAGCGATGCCTCTTAATCGTGTTTTCAAATTGATTTCGTGCAAAAACAATTGTGGTTTTCTCATTTTTGGCGCTGTCGCAAGGTAATTTTACGTAGTCCTGTGAAGTTTTGTTGAAATCGATTGAAAAATGTAGAAAATCCGATCCAATATATAAACGAACAGACACACACACACAACCTGTGTTTTATAATAAGTATGATTACCAACAATATATTTTATATGTAGTTACAATCATGTCCAAAATATAATTAGCTGACGCCATAAACCTATTCAAAATATTTAGATTTTGGCATGTAAATAATCAATAGAATTGTTGATATACCGCTAAACAAAATCAATCACTCAACAAATCAATCAATCGTTATCTACTGTCTTCTTGATTATTCCTCTATTGTTGTCGCTTCTTAACGTTTCTCTTGTTATAATTCTTTCACACTCAGTAACCCCTCGTGTCTTAGTGGCGTTAATGCCTTGCTTGGGGTAAAAATCTTAAAGAAGACAAATCCTAATCAGACCTTATAGACTGGTGCTATAAAGATCAAAAATACGAAGCTTTACCAATTAACGAAAACAACAACACTTGAACCTTTCACACAACAGCATCACAAAAATGCATCCAGTAAAAACTATAATTATATAATCAAGATTTTAATTTTCCCTACTAGCAAAAACTAAGGATTTGGAAGGAAACGGCCATTAGTAATTGAAAAAACGATAACCGTTAGTGGGTTTGTTAAGTATAATTTCCTGAAAAACAGTTTCAGTCATCTCTCTCTCTCTCTCTCTCTCTCTCTCTCTCTCTCTCTCTCTCTCTCTCTCTCTCCATATATATATATATATATATATATATATATATATATATATATATATATATATGTTCGTGATATACTGTCCGTATATATATATATATATATATATATATATATATATATATATATATATATATATATATATAAGTCCGTGATCGCGTGGTGCGTCGTCCGTCCCGAGCATAATGATATAAGTTTCTTTAGACCTCTTTCCTTCCACCTCTCTCCCTTTCCAGATCCTTCTTTCCACCTCTCTCTGTTTGCGTGCGCGCTTGCGTGGTGCGTCGTCCGTCCGGTGTATAAGAATTTAAGTTAACCGTTTGAGCCCTACGTTCCTGAGCAATTTTAACCCTTCTGCCCGAGTTCCTGAGTCAAAATTCGCAAATAATTGGTATGTAAAGTTTCACGGTAGATATAAAAAATAGTTACAAGTAATTACCAACCGTTCAACTGGTAGCTGGGCATTAAGTCATTTTTCTTTACTACTGTTCAACCGGTGGATGGGCATTGCACCATTTTCTCTACCACCGCTAAAGTGGTGGTCAGGGCACAAAGGGTTAATCTGATTTAAGCGAATGAGATGTAAAAATACGACTTATTTATACAGTAAATATTTTTATTTTTTCTTCAAAAAACATTTTAATTAAAATATTAAAGTTAAAGACAAACACAAAGAGATCCTGATTTGTCGTTTCGTCCAGTTGTTTGTAGAGTAATTATTTATATTTCTGCTTTCTTTTAACAAAGAAAATTTTTTAAATTTTAAAGTATTTTTTGGCATATTTAAAAAATATTTTCAAGGGAATATGGTTTTAAAAGAGTTTTGGCATATTTAAAAAATATTTTCAAGGGAATATGGTTTTAAAATAGTTTTGGCATATTAAAAGAATATTTTTGTTAATCTGAATTCAAAAATTGGATTCGACTGGAATTCGAACTCGGCCTTCCGATTCCTCAATCCGAGCTGCTATCCATTACTCCACCGTAAAAATGGCAGTATCACACGGAACAACGAAGAGCCAGTTAAACTGATGAAACCTGGATATGGATCTATAATGTCTAATTAAAAAAAAAAAATTATTCGATTGTTGCATTGGCTTGTTTCGCATCGGCCTCAGTGGTTGGTGTTTGTACTGAAGTAAAAATTCCTGCCTATAGAATTCTAATCTTTAAGACATCCAGGTTGCCCTGACCCTTTCAATGTGAAAGAAAAGCACTTCACTCTCATTCTAGCTTCAATTCTTCTGGAGACTGTTGCGCCCTCTGCTGGATGAATGAGATTTGAGCTAATTCATTCAGTCACTTCTTTCATTCTGCCCTGAAGTTTGACGAAGGGGCGGGAACGGAGGGCGCAAGGGAATTTCTTTTGCTTCATTCTTGGCGAACAACTTACGTTCAGTGAATAGACCTTCATCCTTGAACGGATAAATTTTCGAGTAGAAATGAAAGACTTTTGACTCTCTCTGTCTTTCACACACTCCTGTACACCGTGATACACACACACGCACACACACAAAATACATACGACGCACAGATAGATAGATAGATAGATAGACAGATAGATAGATAGATAGATAAATGATGTATATAATTAGATAGATAGATAGATAGATAGATAGATAGATAGATAACTGATGTGTCATACTGAGATAGATACATAGATAACTGATGTGTATAATTAGATAGAGCGATAGATCGATAGATAATGATGTAGATAGATAGATAGATAGATAGATAGATAGATAGATAGATAGATAGATAGATAGATAGATAAAAAGTATGAACATAGAAACCAACACTGACTGGTAACTGAAAATTTTCACGGTTTCGTCATCATTTTACTGAGCGCTTTCTGCACCGCTGTGTCACCATTCCCTTGCATCTCACAATGGTGACATTCATGCCAAAATTGTGCAATAACTTGCCGGTTCCTTTAGCACCCGGGATTTTGAAATTACACCGTCCCTATCCTCAGAAGTGTATATATATATATATATACTAGCAGCATGACCCGGCGTTGCCCGTACTTGATTCAAAAATCGTACGACTCATACAGCAATCGCTATCACTTGACATAAAATATTTTTGCCCTTCCTTGCCTTTAAAGGAGTGCCCTTTGCCGTGCTGATGTTGCTACATGCCTTACTTCTTGCTTATCTCACACTGCGAATGTTTTCTAAGGTCTATACTAAACATTAAATCTGTTACGAAAAAAGAACTAAACAAAATGAACATAAAACGATCAGCTTTAAAAAAGGACTCGTAACTGGAAAAACCGAATGAAAAGAGAATGTTAACAACAAATACTTTTTAACACCCAATCCAGTTCTGCGGAATCAGAATCAACGTTCAGTTTAAGCAAGCGAATGAGCCAATAGGACATTTAAATTTTTCCCACTTGTGAAAAATGCAGCTATCGATTTTTTTGCATGCTAGCATGCTAGTTAACATTTGTATCAGTCATCTGTTTGCTCTCACGCTGGCCAATAGAATCTTCCTGCCTATTTGCGGCAGCCAGCTATTGGCTCTCACTCTGGCCAGTATAAAATGGCCGCAAACTACATGAAAACTGCCGTAGAAGCTGAAAAAATCGATTATTTCCACTATCGATGGGAGTTGGGAAATACAAAGTCGGTCTTGGCCTATCACTAAGTAGGAGCATGTGCATGTAAATTTTGGTGCAAATCCGTCGAAAATTGCGGGCGTGCATTCGTTACATACACACAAACATCCTGCCTTAGATAGATAGATAGATAGATAGATAGATAGATAGATAGATAGATAGATAGATAGATAGATAGAAATGACCTACTACCAGATAGATAGATAGATAGAAATGACCTACTACCAGATAGATAGATAGATAGATAGATAGATAGATAGATAGATAGATAGAGATTTAGTTGTATGGATATGAGTTTGTGACCCTGCGTTCAGACAAACTGGTTTATTTTGTTAAAATTCCATCTATTTATGCGTGTTTGACTATGTTTGGTGTGGGGGGGGGGGTAATTCACACATTTAGACAGGCATACATACAGGTGTACACATTTCAGTTCACACCATCACAACCATATAAACAATCAGAGGTTAGGCGCAGATACATATCCATGCGTTTGCGAATACATACATACGCAATTTTAATTCCATTTCGGTATCGAAACCGTAGCTTTTAGCATATGCAGTGATGTTCATTTCAACAAGGAGCGCGTAGGGGTGATTTTGACGGTTTTCACATCTACCGTCTGCGTCGTCAGACAAACTTACACTTCGTCGCACACACATACACACATGTAGCTGCCCACATACATTGCTATCGATCTGGATCTTTCAACATCATTTTGGTTAAGTCGTGTTCTGTTTCTGGGCATGGTAATGATGATGTTTGTATTATCAATGTTAACCGCTTGTATATATATATATATATATATATATATATAGATAGATAGATAGATAGATAGATAGATAGATAGATAGATAGATAGATATAGATATAGATATATATATATTTCGGACGAGTATAATTTCTTATACTTATAAGATTACTACTACTAATATATATATATATATATATATATATATATATATATATATATATATATATATATATATTCATGAATTATTCATACATAAAACAAATACAAAGGTTAATGATTAAATGGCGAGAAATCCATCTTCGCGAACAATTCAATAATATACAAATATATGAATTTGTAAATTAATTGCACCTTTATTGAAATATATATATATATATATATATATATATATATATATATATATATATATATATATATATATATATTCAACTTCCTGTTGAAAGGCAGAAATATCTAATCTTGTGGTCTAAAACTGTCAACAATTAGACATTTATATATATAATTGCCTAAATCGGGTAACGTCATAAATGTCCATTTCACAAAATGTTCAATATCTAAAGAACAATAAGTATCTCTTTTCCAGGTTTTCAGAAGATACATTTAGCCATCTTGACACAATATGTCCTCAGAATCCTTAAGTTATTCGACTAGAAAGAGAACAGGATAAAATCATTTTATGTCAGCCTTACTAACTTTCCAAATGAGCAATGGTGAGAGGAAAAAGACCTCTCGGGCTTTAAGTAATAGTAACAATATTCACGCTCTGGCTTCCATCTTCGAAGTCAATTCAAGAACCATGAAGACAATGTCAAAGAAGTTTTTAAAAGTATAGAGGAAAACTGGATCAGATCACAACAGGCAGAGGGATCATCATTTTAATTAAGAGCTAAAGCGATCAATTAGGTGAGTTCCAATTCAATTCCCAAGACTTTTGGCACGTGAGATAGAAGTTTCACCTATGAAAGTCCAAAGAACAGTGAATAGAGACTTGTAAATGAAATCATACGTGAAAACCGAAGAGACACCTTGTTACTCCAGCAGAAAGTTCGAAATTTAGAGAGGACGAAGATCATCATGATTAAGTTGGAATAATATATATATATATATATAATTAATGATAAATATGTCATTTTCGTTTATGTTCAATTTCTTAACGATTCTTCAGTTAAGTTTAGAGAGCAATTATAGATTCTTATTTCTCAAAGTAGATTCCAGTATTGTTATAAAATCCTCGGAGAATTCCAGTAAGATATCTTTAATCATTTCCAAGATAAAACGGAATTTAGTTTAACACGATTTGGACAATTTACACCCCATATATATATATATATATATATATATATATATATATATATATATATATATATATATAGAGAGAGAGAGAGAGAGATTTTTGAAAAAATATGCGACTCATTAAGAATTGTCACAGAAGCCAATCAATAGAAGGATACTTATGAGTGCATTTCTTGGTTCCATAAAATCAACAATGAAGACAAATAGGTATTCATAAGATATGACATTAAGTACTGCTATCAATCTATATCAGAAAAAAGGTCTACTGGAGGCTCTGCATTTCGCCAAAGGTTTCGTAGGAATATCACCAGACCAAACGGAAATCATTTGACATTGCCGCAAATCAATTTTGTTCCACAATGGAACAACCTCGATTAAAAAATCGAAAATAGACGCATTTGACGTACCACAACGTTCCTTTGATGGCGCTGAAATTTCTAAACTAATAGGTTTGCATAGTTTAAATGTAATCAACAAGATCGCTCATATAAACAACCACGGTCTATATAGAGATGACGGCCTAAGCACCAAACCAAAAAGAACCAATGTCACCATTAAAAAAAGCGCTTTTTAAGCTCTTTAAAAACTACAGCTTTGAAACAGAAGTCGACATAAAAAAGATACGTAAACATTAAATCCAACCACCCCACCGAGCATAATTAAACATATCCCTAATCTCTGTCGTCATATTTATTACAACGTTTCGGCCGTTGTACGCTCCGGCCTTCATCAGGTGGTTGGAATGTCGAACTGAACCCTTTATTTCTACGTGCCATGTTTAATGGATGTCAGTTATCAGTTGTTAATTCCCCTTTCCAAGTTCTCCACTGTCTTAACCGGGTATTGAACTCACACTCTTTGGGTCCTGTCACTGGATCTAACCAACGCCTTTATCCACTGTGCCATGTGTCCTTGAGGTGATAACTGATAACTGACAGCCATTAAACAGGACACGTGGAACTAGAACAGTCTACCCCAATGAGCGAAATAAAGGGTTCAGTTCGACATTCCAACCACCTGAAGAAGGCTGGAGCGTACAACGAATGAAACGTTGTAATAAATATGGTGACAAAGATGAGGAAAATAATCCCAATAATGTAAATAGTGTAAAAATCACAAAGAAATAATAAACAGGTTCTGTTTACATTTGTGTCAAATGTGATGGTAATAAACCATTTTTTTTTCTAAGACAATATTCGGAATTCACAGGCAAAGCAACTCGTGCTGCTATCGCTTAAAATTTATAAAAAATCTTTCTATAAAGCAATTTTTCAGGAAATAAATTTTCCCAAGTCCAGTAAGTGATAACGCTTTTTTCAGTATTCAGTGGGGTTTTTTTCCTAACCTTTTGTTCAAAGTTATGTGGAACGTAAACATCTTGATTATGCCATTACTTTCTCTTTAAGTTACATGTGCTAACCATTTGAGTTATTGATTCTATTGAAGGTCCCCCAAGCAATATGGCATCTGTTAGTTGGTACAGTTCTCTGCCAGTGATTCTGTAGCGCCAGTACATGAAGTTCGAAGAAGAACAGTCCCCTCCAAGAACTAAAGACTCGAAACCATTTTTTAACATTGATCTGTGGAAGTGGCTGACGGTTTAGACATTTTTGAAAGGGGTTTGATATTAAACTCGAGTCTGTAAGTACGCGACCGGAAGGGTTTTGTTTTTTATAATAATAAAATATAAGCAATTCAAGGTAGAAAGTTACTGTTAAAATGATTATGATAAATGAAGTGAATGTGAATGAAAGAGGTCGGATGGTATTAGGAGGATAAGGAGGATGTATAAATATTGACCCTTGACTTGAAGAGAAGATTGTAGTGCGCATAAAGCATCCAGTGAGTACTCTGCCCCACAAAGTAGAAATTCTTGGTTGCCTACCCGCTGCACGTTTTCAACCACCACACAGGCCACATACTTCGTATGAGTTGAGCATACCAATTTCAAAATACATACAAAATGATATTTTCAGCGTGTTTAAAATAAAAACTACGATTAAGAAACATTTGAAATTTTACAGAACAGAAGCAACAATATTTTTTTATGTATTTTAGATTGATTGTTTGATTTGATTTTTTTTTACGACTTATCAACCCATTGGGGCTTGATAAATCGTAAGAAAGCCAATACATATTTTGGATTGTGAGAATAATTTTTGGGTGAGTGAATATTGTATTAACATTTTTTTTTAAATTACAATAATTTTTTTCCAGTTACAGGTCCTATTATTTAACCCATAGCTGAGGGAAGGAAGTATATTCATGCCTTTCTCAAGAGCATTTGTACGGAAGAAAATGTAATGAACCTAACTTGAATTCGATCTCAATTCACCGATCATGATTTACGTTCATCATTACATTTTATTTCAGATAAAAGCTAAAAACATGTTTGAGACAATTCAATAATATTTTCTCAAATTATAAAGAAGCAAACAATGAACAAAAAAAAAAATAATATATTTTCAAGATTCATAGACATCACTAAACACAAACGGTAAATCATCTTATACTGGGAAGCAATTTGAAAATCGGATTTTGTAAGATTTTAAAACCCACACATTGATATCTAATTTACCTTTCGTTGAAGTTCTCTTATTTCCTTTACAAGTATTACTTGACGTTCTTTAATTATTAGATTCACAGCTGTTTATATGTCAACTCTTCTTGAATGAAAACGATCTTGCTAGAATCTATAATCTCAAAGTTCCCAAAGTTTCCTCTGTAAATATTAAAATCCGTCTTAATGCGACTCGGTGTGACATTTAATCTCTACCTACAAGATACAATTTTTTTTTTTTTTTTTTTGGATCAGTGAGCTTTGAATCACCAATCCCATGACCAGATTCGGTTGTTTAAACAAAATTTAACAGTAAAGGTCAGTTACATCTGACATTCCCCCAGGATGGTTGGGTCCTTCGCACTAAAATGTCCGTCGCCACAGGTGACTTTTTCCTCTGTTTCTCTCGACCAAATGCCTCAACAATTCTGAATTAGCCATGAAGAACATTAATGGTCACAATACAAATCAACAGAATCGGATTAGTGAGGAGTGGAGTTGTATTTCGTAGCCGAACCCTTTACCCTGAACCTGTCTATGAGTTTAAAAACCAAACAAACGAACGAAGATCCGTTTTTCTTTCTCGTCTTTTCAAATCAAGTCTTTCAGCGCGTAGATTCAACAACGGACACTAACATTACAATGAGAAAAGTCGCAGACAGACGAGCTTCATTGAAGAACCGGAAATGATAAAGAATAAATAACGATATTAGAAAGAGAGAAAAAAAAAGCATTCTAATAAAAGAAAAAATATTGGGAAGATTTTTTCAGTTGTGTTCATTGGTTTTTCTTGCACAGTAATCCACAGACGATCGATTACATTTTCGACTCTAAAACATTGGGAATTGGGTAACAAAGGACCTATTTTTAAAAAAGACTTAAAAACTTAGGTAGTTTATATATATATATATATATATATATATATATATATATATATATAGTTAACACTTTGATTAACTAACCAGTTTCTCCATCTTTCGTCATTTTCCTTCCACGTCACCGGGGATCACCGAAAACTAAAAACTACAGACATTATTTTAGTTCAATGACATCATGTGATAGAATGAATTATGCATATAGATACGACAGTAAACCGTTTTTACTCCTCGACTGTGGAAAGAGGAAAACCTGATTATACGAAAAAAAATTATGGAGGACCAGAAATTCAGAATTTAATTGCCTGAATTGAAATAATAAAAGTAGTACCAGAAATTCAAACTTTAATAGTCTGAATTGAAATATTAAAAGGAAGACCAGAAATTCAGCCTTCAATAGTCTGAATTGAAATAAGAAAGATATGAGATTAATCCAGAATACTTACATGTAGAAAAGCCGGCTGAATACAGATAGAAAATGAATTGAGCAAGCACACAAAAATAGAAAGGAAACGTAAAAACAAGAATGCGTCTCTTGTCATCGGATTCATTCAACTTTGACAGCGTGACGATGCTAAGAGAAAACAGAAGTTCAGTATCGGTTGGAAAGCGAGAAGAAAGGACTAACGGTTGAGCGTAAAAAGACGTAATATATGATCGTTCGAAAAGAGAAATTTCAAAATGTCAGTTGTGATCAGGAGGTGTCAAAATCAAGCCAGTACAGAAATTTACTTACCTTGGGAGGTGCTTTAACAGAGGACAAAAACATGACACTAAAATATTAAAATCGCATTGGCATAGCGATTATGTCTTCCAAAATCTAAGCAAAAAATGAAGAAACATGAAAACTTCATTAGAAACAAAGAAAAAAAGTAGTGAAGTTATTTAATATCGGTTCTACTATATGGCAGTGAATGCAGGAAACCCACGAATAGTGCGCCTAATGTGTACATCAGTCAGTTATCCGCTATGCGTGATACACGCTTAAGCGATCATGTTTCTTTAGATACATGACTGACGAGGCAGGTTTTTTCCCGCAGTAAACCAGTTGCCACCCAAGCCTATAGAACCTGGTCTGTCCTGCTACTTACCCATAGATAGGGGGAGAAGAAGAGAATTCATACCTTTCTCAAGGTTATGAGCACATCAATGAATGTAATCGAATTCGAACTCGGCTCTCTGATTCCTCAATCCAAGCTATCACCGATTACTCCACAGGTACAATGGTAACTTTAAAAAAAGAAATGCTTTTTTCCTCCATTTTTTCGCTCTTCTTGTAACTCAGTGCAAGTTATCAGACGTCGTGGAAGGATTTTTTTATTCGCAACTAAGTACTTTTGTTCCTTAAGTACGAAAGTACGTTTGCCTTTTTCCACTGCCAGAACCGTCTTTGGACATTTTTTTGGTTGAGATTTTCTCGACAGTATTAAAACCGACTTTTTACACTTTCATAGAGTTTTAGACCCCAGTTTAAGCGTTAACTATTTGCGCATAGTTGGGACCCTAACAGGTGCTACCACTCCGGGTCAGGGTGGACCTGGGAACACCAGCAATTAAGAGGGGGTTCCACGCTTCCCAAAACCTTCTGATCAGAGGCCTTGCTGTTGGACGTAGTTTAACGTCTTATTCAGGACGAGGATGTTGTTTATCGTCATACCAAGATAGATTCTGGTGAGAAATAGTGTCTAGCACGATGCAGTAAACCAACTTAGCAGCAGATCTAGCAACTAATTCAGTATAATCTACTTCATGTCAGCCGAGAATCAATGTTTGCTTTATTCATTTCACACGAAGTATGGCGATAATGACAATAGGAGGCAGGGGCGTACAGGGAATGAAAGAGAATGAAAATAATTTAACGAGGAGAAGTTAGAAAAAGACAATAAAATAACAGAGTTCAGGAAGACAGATGGTGATTGGGATTGCTTTTAAATTTTTGAGGATTGTAGCTAGCAAGAAAGCAAGAAATCGGAAAGACGTTCCACGGGTGAGAAGTGCTATAAAAGACACTGTTAGAATAAAAAGTGACGTTTGCGTCCGGTTAAAACAACAGTAAGATGGCGGTTTCTAGTTGCCAATCTATTAGAACTCTTAAATTTATATTGTCGAGGCACCAGGGAAAACAGCTCATCCAAACAGTTCTCATAAAAATATGTGAAGAAAAGGCAGAGGGTCTCGTGACTTGTTACCACGGGATCCCTGAAGTGGCTATAAAGGAAATGTTTTTCCTCATTTTGTTTGCTATTCTTGTAACTCAATGCAAGTTATCAAACGATTAAGCTACGTCGCGGAAGGAAATATTTTCCGCAACTAGGTAAGTACTTTTACGCCATCGGTTTGCACTGTCTCTGGACTTTTTTTGGTGGGGTCGAGATTTTCTCGACATTTTGTCCCTCTTTCTCTCTATCCTCCCTGTGAGTATCATATTTTCCAAGCCCTTTTTTCTCATTACATGTCCCAGAAATTTCACCTGCCTCTTCCTGATGTTAAGTATGAGTTTCTTTTTTGTTTGCATTCTCTCCAAAACCTCATCTTTGCTAACCCATTCGGTCCATGATATCCTTAGCATCCTTCTGTAGAACCATACCTCTGTTGCCTCGAGTCTCTTCTTCATCTTTGAGGAGACCGCTGTTGCCTCGAGTCTCTTCTTCATCTTTGAGGAGACCGTCCAACATTCACTGCCGCAAAGGAGGATAGCTATCACGTAGCAGTTCAGTAAATCTTTTCTTTGTTACCAACGAAACCCACCTGTCTCGTAATACTCCAGCTTTTGGATGCGTCTTTGGCCATCCCAATACCTTTGTCGGATCTCAGCGTCGGACTCAGCGTCCTCTGTCCGAACACATCACAGATATTTAAATTTCTGCACCTGCTTGATTTTAGTACCCCCGACCTGTAAATCGTATTTCGGGATCATCTTTTTGATGACACCCATGTATTCGGTCTCCTTGTAGTTTATGCTTAGTCCCTTCTTCTCGCTCTCCTCCACTACCGTCTGTAGGAGGTTTTGGCGTTTCCTTCCCGTGTCTTTCATCAGCACTGTGTCATTTGCGCGTCTTATGTTACTAAGATTGTGGCTGCCAATGATGATTCCTGGTAGACTTTCCAGTTCTTTCAGAGTTGCCTCGCTGTTTTGGTTGAAAAGGTCAGGTGAGAAGACACATCCTTGCCTTACGCCTCTTCATATTTTTGTCATATCTTTATGCAAGTGATTTTTTGCCAATAGAGATTTTTGATCATACTAAAGTTTTTCCCAAATATGTCAAGGTTGCTGAGCAGCTCCAACAGATCTTTGTGGCGTACTCTTAATATTACATAATATTAATAAATATGAACAGAATGCGATAGATAGATAGATAGATAGATAGATAGATAGATAGATGTGAACAGAATGAGATAGATAGATAGATAGAAACAGAATGCGATAGATAGATAGATAGATAGATAGATAGATAGATGTGAACAGAATGAGATAGATAGATAGATAGATAGAAACAGAATGAGATAGATAGATAGATAGATAGCAACAGAATGCGATAGATAGATAGATAGATAGAAAGAAAGAAAGAGAATGCGATAGATAGATAGATAGATAGATAGATAGATAGCAACAGAATGCGATAGATAGATAGATAGATAGATAGATATGAAGAGAATAAGATAGATAAGTAGATATGAAGTGAATAAGATAGATAGATAGATAGATAGAAACAGAATGCGATAGATAGATAGATAGATAGATAGATAGATAGATAGATAGAAACAGAATGAGATAGATAGATAGATAGATATGAAGGGAATAAGATAGATAAATAGATAGATATGAAGTGAATAAGATAGATAGATAGATAGATAGATAGATAGATAGATAGATAGATAGATAGATGTCTATATTTCTTCGCGGAGTTAATTATTTACACTATTTACGTACTTCTACTGTTGTCATTATCTCGGTTGCCATAATCACGACGTTTCAGTAGTTTTGTGTTTGTCTTCAGGTGATTGAAATTTCGAACTGGACCCTTTATTTCGTCCACCAAGGTAGATTGTTCTAGTTCCACGTGCCATGCCTCTTTCGGATGTCACAGTATCAGTTATCTCTCTTTAACTCTTTCCTTCACCTCAGCTGTAGCCATGTATTGAACTCACCACTTTTTGAGTCAAGTCACTGGATTCAACCAACGCTTTTATCCACGTGGATACGGCTGAGGTGAACAAAAACTGGGAGAGTTGAGGTAAAAGGAGACAACTGATACTGAGGCATACGGAAGATTGCCTATGCCTCCTCTATTGACTCATCAAGCCACGTTTTAACCTTCACATTGTTGTAGAACGAAGCACCCCTCAAATTGTCAGAAAGCGACCGAAATTAATATTGGTCTGAAGGTGATAAATCGGAAGAATATGATGGGTGTGGCAGAACTTCGCAACCGAGCTCTTCAATTGCATGTTTACTCATGTTAGAAGGGGGAGGTGATAATTTTTATGTGGAATAATCATAATATATTCCCGCCCATGTCTTGAACCCTAATCGTTTGTCCAACATACAGTTATTAATACAGGTAAGACAATATTTATCATTTTTTAATTTATAAAGAAGTAAATATTTGTTTTATAATTCATTGATATTTTTTCGAGGACACATGGCACAGTGGATAAAGACCTTGGTTAGATCCAGTGACCCAAAGAGTGTCAGTTCAATACGCAGTTAAGGCAGTGGAGAACTTTAAGAGGGAAATTAAATTAACAGGAGATAACTGATAACTGGCATCCATTAAACATGGCATGTGGAACTAGAACAGTCTACCCCAGTGAACGAAATAAAGCGTTCAGTTCGACATTCCAACCACCTGAAGAAGGCTAGAACGTACAACGGCCGAAACGTTGTGATAAATATGGCGACAAAGATGAGGACAATAGTCCGAATAATGTAAATAATGTTGCAGTACTCATTTCTAACAAACCTCATCCTAAACCTGGAGCGCTGATGATGCTATTTTCGGCCAATAACTTTCGTCACTCCCTGTCAACTGGACATTGTCGTTGTATAACGCGACGTAAAAGTTTCAGATCATCTGAAGAGAAGTCGGAAAACAGTGGCATTCACGAGATATTATTGCCCAAAGTTCTTTGTAGCACAGATTTTGAGAAATTATTAAGCAAAGCTTAAAAAAATACGTAAACTGGATTCAAGAAAACGGCCCACTCTACTCTGCCCTTGTGATGGTTCAGAAATCGAATGAGTTCTATTTTGCATGGGCTATTCTTCAATGAGACAGCAACATTCAGTTAATATTGAAGTGGATGTCAGCTTGTTGTCGAAGAATCAAGTATAGACATTGGTATTTACTCTGGCCATGCAAGGTGATGTAAATGGGTATCGATTATCGATTGTTAGCTCATCTACCATGTGTCTCCAGTTCTTTGACGCTCCTACTAAATGTGCCCCTCTACATACAACACTTTAGCCCAAAGCCAACAGGATATGCTGGTGAACTACGTAAATGGAGTAAGAAAGAAAACAAAGGAGAAAAAAATGAAAAGAAAGAAAAGAAAAACGAGGAAGATGAAAAAAAAACAAAAGAAAGAAAGAAAGAAAGAAAGAACGAAAGAGGAACACCACAATAAAAAAAGGAAAAGGAGAAATATCAGGGAAAGAGACAAAAAGAAAAGGAAAGAGAGAGGCCGATAAACACGAAAAGAAATGACAGAAAAATAAGAAAGAAAGATAGAAACAAACAAACAAACAAACAAACAAGGAAGGAAGGAAAAAAGAAAGAAAAATAAAGAGAAAACAAAGAAAAAAAAACGAGACCAATAAAGAAAATGAAGAGACATGGAGAATAAGAGACGTGGAGAGAAAGCTAAGAAAGACAAAAGGAAATGAGAAAAAAATGGAAAAAATTAAATAAATAAATAAAGAAAGAAAGAAAGAAAGAAAGAAAGTAAAGTGGCGTAAAATGTAAGAAAGTGTGAATGACAGAGAGGAAAAAGAAAGAAAGAAAGAAAGAAAGAAAGAAAGAAAGTAAGAAAGAAAGAAATAACGAACGAAAAAAAGAAATAACGAACGAAAGAAAGAAAAGTGGCGTAAAATGCAAGAAAGTGTGAATGACAGGAAAGAGAAAGAAAGAAAGAAAGAAAGAAAAAAAAGTGGCGTAAAATGCAAGAAAGTGTGAATGACAGGAAAGAGAAAGAAAGAAAGAAAGAAAGAAAGAAAGAAAAGTGGCGTAAATTGCAAGAAAGTGTGAATGACAGACAGGAAAAAGAAAGAAAGAAAGAAAGAAAGAAAGAAAGAAAAAAAAGTGGCGTAAAATGCAAGAAAGTGTGAATGACAGGAAAGAGAAAGAAAGAAAGAAAGAAAGAAAGAAAGAAAGAAAGAAAGAAAGAAAGAAAGAAAGAAAAGTGGCGTAAATTGCAAGAAAGTGTGAATGACAGACAGGAAAAAGAAAGAAAGAAAGAAAGAAAGAAAGAAAGAAAGAAAGAAAAAAAAGTGGCGTAAAATGCAAGAAAGTGTGAATGACAGGAAAGAGAAAGAAAGAAAGAAAGAAAGAAAGAAAGAAAGAAAGAAAGAAAAGTGGCATAAAATGCAAGAAAGTGTGAATGACAGACAGGAAAAAGAAAGAAAGAAAGAAAGAAAGAAAGAAAGAAAGAAAGAAAGAAAGAAAGAAAAGTGGCGTAAATTGCAAGAAAGTGTGAATGACAGACAGGAAAGAGAAAGAAAGAAAGAAAGAAAGAAAGAAAAGTGGCGTAAATTGCAAGAAAGTGTGAATGACAGACAGGAAAGAGAAAGAAAGAAAGAAAGAAATAAAGAAAGAAAGAAAAGTGGCATAAAATGCAAGAAAGTGTGAATGACAGACAGGAAAAAGAAAGAAAGAAAGAAAGAAAGAAAGAAAGAAAGAAAGAAAGAAAGAAATTACAAAAGATATATAACTGGAGCTTGGCGCGTCTATCATTTGATCCTGCATGTCTTTTCCAGTCATTGTCGGAAGTTGAGGCCAATAAATGTCATCAATGTCTTTTTATTTCTTTTCGAATTCTTCACAACAAAATAAAGAATCGATAAAAAAGATGAACATAAGTGGGGACCCTCACTTACTAAGAATCTTTTGGATTTATTTATTAGTTTTCATTATTATTCATTTATTATTTACAATACCTTCTTCCTGTTATTGACGTTTCTTTCACACATTTGCTCGCATATTCATAGGGCCATTTACTGCCTTTCGCTTTCTAACTGGTAGATGTCGAAATCTTTTAAAACGATTCAACAGAAACTGACCAATTATCAGTTATTTTCTCTTCGTATCTCTCTTGAATGAAAGAAAGGAAAAAAAATAGGAAAAAAAGAAACTGTAACTGTATAAGTGAATATTTAATATTTCTTTCTTTCTTTTTCAGTTTAACCGACCTCACTCGCCATCGGGTAGTAATACAAGAGGCTTTAGCTATAAAGACCTGAAAGATAATTCCTCTTTTTAAGCGACGCCAGCTTACCAAAAGAAGAGATATCGGACCAACTTTATTGGCTCCTAACGCATGTGTAAGTGTATGCTCTGCATCTTCTCATCAATTTTATTCAATTATATTACTTGTCTTTCGGCAACAAGATTGAATTATCTTAGTGGGAACCCCGCTCAAGCGTTTAAGAGAAAATATTTTTTTCGGCGATTTCACTTTGATAGAAGATATCGTAAGTTAAAAACTTAATAAGGTGCTGACTGTTTCCTAAATGCTGGCTACTACAACCTAATCTTCTATAGTTCGAGCTTTTGTTTGTTTGTTTGTTTGGGTTTTATGGAATATCAACCACTGTGGGTTATTTAATGCCAAATCCAGTTTATATGAATTTTAAATGTCTATTTTGTATGGAATAAAAAATGTATAGCTGGCAACATTATTTCTTACAAAAAACGTATAGCTGGCAACATTATTTCTTGCAAAAAAACGTATAGCTGGCAACATTATTCTTTACAAAAAACGTATAGCTGGCAACATTATTTTTTACAAAAAAACGTATAGCTGGTGGCAACACTCTTTCAAAAACTTATAGCTGCCAACATTATTGTTTCAAAAACGCATAGCTGGCAACATTATTTTTCCGAAAACATTATCTGAGACCTTGCTGTTGTATGTAGTTTATCGCCGTACCCAGGACGTGGATGTAGTTTACCGTCATACCCAGGACGTGTGTAAAACTTGGAAAAACTAGGAGTTCACTATTTACCCATAGCTGGGACCCTAACAGGTGCTACCACCCCGAGTCAAGGTGGACCTGGGAACACCAGCAATGAAGAGATGGTACCACGCTCCTCAAAATCTCCTGATCAGAGGCCTTGCTGTTGGATGCAGTTTAATGTCATACCCAGGACGTGGATGCAGTTTAACGTCATACCCAGGACGGTTCGAGCTTTTCACGTAGATTTTATTTACCTTATGTAGTAAGTAAAGAGGAGGGTACGGTGGAGTAATGGATAGCGGCTCGGATTGAGGAATCGGGTAGCCGAGTTCGAATTCCAATCGGATCCATTACAGTCACTTAATGGCTAATAGACTTGGGAAAGGTATGAATCCACTTCTTCTCCTCCTCGCACAGATATGGGTAAATAACAGGACAGGTTGGCTTCTATAAGAAGGAAAAACTCTGAATTCAAAATGGAGAGGTTTGGGCTTCGTCAAAACGGTCCTATATCACCGAAAATTCTGAATTCAAAATGGGGAGCTTTGGGCTACGTCAAAACGGTCCTATATCACTGAAAACTCTAAATTCAAAATGGAGAGCTTTGGGCTTCGTCAAAACTGTCCTATATCACTGAAAACTCTAAATTAAAAAATGGAGAACTTTGGGCTTTGTCAAAACGGTCTTATATCACTGAAAATTCTGAATTGAAAATGGAGAATTTTGGGCTTCGTCCTAGATTTTTACAGAAAAAGGTTTGAAAAACATTGGGTTAGATGATGCTTAGATTATCTAACGGCACCAACACTAATGATTCTTGCAGTGACGCACGAAAGCAGATTCCCTCGGGAAGTATCTGCGTATCCAGAGGATTTTAGGTTTACTCTATGCCGTCAGAGGCATTCACAAAATATGAAATCACCGAGGAGACTTTATCAATTTGGACTCCCACTTAAAACTCGACCTTTTGCCGCATTTCGTTCATGTTGTGCATCTGGCTAAATTATTGTTCTTAAATTATTGTACTCAAGACCAACAGTGTCATCGTAACCGGTAATATCCCTAACTTGGTGAGAAGGCAAGGGTTAAACGCTGGTTCCTGGGGTCATAAACTATACGTATTCTGTGAAAATACATATGTAAATATAATGGATTCGACTAGAATTCGAACTCCGATCTCCGAGCCGATTTTTATTACTTCACCGTGCCTCGGGGGTCCATTTTTTTTTTTTTTTTTTTTTTTTTATATGGAATTTTACTAAACGAGGTGATTCAAATAAAGTGAGAAAGGTCTCTTAATATTAAAAAAAATATTTAAAAGACGAGGTAGGCTTTTAAATCTTTTTTTTAATATTAAGAGTCCTTACTCACTTTCTTGGAATCTCTGAGTTTAGCAAAATTCTATGTCATAAAAAACGGATGTTAATTCATTTTGGTAGTGAATTAGCAATATATTATATTAGTTAAAATATATTCTATTAGTTAAAAAATCTCAAAACATCCTCATCAGATTCTATTCATACTCATGAATTCGCTTGAATTTTCTCTTAATGGCGAAGTGCTTCTCATTACACTAATTTTTCCTACCAATCAAGGTGAGTGAAAACAACGAACTGTTTCTATTACAGGAACAGAAAATTATATCTTATGATTTAAATAGGATTAGGAATATTCGTCTAAGGACCATTGCTCAAATAAATATTTTTTAATAAATCAACCCTTTGTGCTTGTACAAAATACTTAATTTTATTGATATTTACCATATTGCAGGATAATATTTAAGACACTTATAACAACATTAATTACTGATGATAAACGTAGTTTATTAGCATTTATTGGTATGCATTTTTTGCTTATTAATACTATTAAGTTGGTGCAAAAATAATGACGTAATAATGTCGTTTTTCGACGTTAAAAAGTACGCCAAAAAACGACATTATTACGTCATTATTTTTGCACCAACCTAATAAAACATTACGCCATAATTCTCTGTACAAATATTTCTTAGCGTTATATTTTTTAGATGAGTGTTTCTTAGACCAACCATTCCTTAGACTATTGTTCTGGATCCCTTTTAAATGTAATCTTGCCATTTTAAATTTATAACATATATTTTCGTTTAATTAAGCGTATTATTCATTATCAAATTGATTATTAATTATCAAATTGATTATTTCTAACTGCTTCTTGTATATAGGATGATATGATTAAGATTTTCAAAATAATAATAATAATAATTATTATTATTATTATTATTATTTTTATTTTCTTTGATTTCTGGCGTTTACACATTTCTTTCCGGGTGCCGCCCAGAGATCCTAGGTTAGAAATGGCATCATGACACTTTCCACTGAAAAAAAAAAAATTACATAGACAAAGCCCTTCGTAAAGTGTGGGCTGAACAATTTTTCAGAACATTTTTTTGTTATTATTATTATTATTATTATTATTATTATTATTATTATTATCATCATCATCGTCATCATCCTCTTAGGAATGTCATCGCACCCTATCCCTGTACTTAGGAATGCATCTTATTAACTTTGTGGCCAGCTGTCTTTCCACAAACTTTACATATCAACCGACGTATTTGAAAACACTGAAAGTAAATCTTCGTTGAGAATATTATGATTTTCAATGTTATCTCACCGTTTCCAAATCACTCGACAGTTATTCACACTGCCATTTTGTTTACTTTAAAGCTTCTTATTAATTACCTAATTTATTACTACTTCTAAGTGTCGATGTCATTATATCTGCTTAGGAAGACATTTTAATTACTTCTTTGTCGAGAATTGACTTGATACAAAAATGTATCCCTCTTTAATTTGAACCTTCCGATCATTAAAGTTTTAGAAACTGAAAGACCCCCTTTTATTTGATATCTCCCTTTTATTCGACAGGCAAGTGGGTCTAAAATAATAGCTAACAGCGATTACGACATCACAAGAACGTAACGATTTTAAAAGGAAATTAAAAATAAAACTTGGTGACCTTGACTTATTTCTTTCTTTTCAAAGATTTACTTACCTTAACTTTGTCTCCGCAAAGGTTTTCACGAGTTCATTTAAATCCATGGCATACACCTATTGTGCTGCAACAGAAACTGTAACCAGCCCATAGTGTCGGTCTATGTTCGTTGTTCAAAGAAGATAGATTTGGTAAATTTAAGTTTAGGAACAAAAAAAAAAAAAAAAAAAAAAAAAAAAAAAAACATACACAGAAAAGAAATTGCTCACCGCTTACGACAGTAATTGACAAAAATTCTTGGAGCAATTAGAATGTTAGGCACACCGACCTCTAATTTACAGGCGAAAAAAATGATTTCTATTACGCCTTTAGGAGAATTCTCTGTAATTTTCCGTGCCGTTGACTTTCAACTCATTTGTCACTCCTAATTAATATCAGCATGCCTATTATAGTCTAGAACAGAAGCCCATTTTTCACAACGTTCAAGAACTTCGATGCATAGTTCTCTTGCCAATTTATAAATATCATCGAAAAAGCTAAAGAATTTAGTTATTTTTCTCCATTTCTTTAAAATCTTCCTTTGACTGATATCATAATCATGTCCATAATCGTGCTGTTAATGGTCTAAGATGTCCGCTAATTCCTGTAAAACACGTACTATTTTCTCCGAATACCTCTTCGTTTTTCCAATCTAGTAAAAGTATTCTATTGTCTCCCGTTCAGAGTGAAACAAAAATCCAAATTCTCTTTTTATTACTGTACAAACTTATTAGTAACTTATTGTTTCCCTTTTTAAATAAAGCGCCAACCAACAATGGCGCCAGCAAATGTAAACTTTGAATTTACTTGGGCAAGATTCTTTCCCTAACAATACGTTGATGTTTAGAAAGTTCTAGTGAGAGAAACATCGCAGAGGACCCTGGCGGAGATGTGATGTATTGTAGAAGAATACACGTGAGTTAAAATTTCCTGCTAGCCTGTCAAACGACATGAGAACGTTGGACTTTAATTAAGTCCAAAGAAGACAAAGAAATCAAACAAGACCGATAAATATATGTAAACAAATATATGTATTAACAACAAGTTAAAGTTTACAAGTAGATGGACAATTACATGGACAGAGTGCGTGTGGTGAATATTATGTGTATGTGTTGTGGTGAGTGTTCGTACGTACGTGTATTGTTCTTAGCGTGTTCCCAGAATTTGGGAAACGCTGTATCTGTGAGAGCTCACATCTGCGAGGTGGTATAAGGCTGAAGGCCTGAGGAAAAAAGAGATCGAGGCGAAGGGTCAGCTAGTATTTATAGCCAGGGGAGAGAGACCCCTGTTGAAAGATTAAGGAACTAAAGGAGGAGCTAACTCCGATAACGGTTCAATTTTTCAATAATCTATCGTATATCTGCTCTGGTCAATGCAGAAATGATAAATGCGCTTCAACTCGTCCTCATTTTGCGTGGGGGATTAAGTTTAACATAGTCAACATTTTTTGAGGACAACAAACGGTTCGTCTATTGTTAAAAAGAAAGTATTGAAACTTTGTACTAATACTGAAGGTCAATTTGGGACCGTGGCATTGCACTCAATTTGAAAGTTGTGGTTTGACATGATAAATGAAGACGCAAAATATTTTCTTCCAATTCTTTACCGTTTTTGAGGAAACAAGTTTAAGACAAATATGTTTAGGTTTAAAATCGAAGCGTTGGAATTTCATTCCGGTGATGGCCTTATAGCACAGACTTATAAAATTTATAATTTACTAAAGCTTTACAAATTTTATATTGACAATATGCATGACGTAAGTTCATTATTATTAAATCATTGTTTCATCAAAGAGGCCTTCATTTAATTCAAAGTGAAATTTTACTGAAAATTTAGTTATATGGTGATTTAATATGCTATGAAGTGCTGCAGTTTTCGGATGATTTTCAATGATTTTAGCTTAGAGTTTGTGCCCAGCAGTATATCCACTTTAATCTATTTTATGTTTATATTAATTATAATCTTACAAATGATCTAATAACCATTACTAATTAAGTAGCCGTTTTTATAATCTTTTATGATTGTTTAACACGGTGCGGTGATTGACAATTTGAATTCGAGTTTAAATATATTTTCTAATCCTAATACAAAAGATATTAAATTTATTTGCATTTATTCTTGAAATGATAAAATTTTGAAGTCTGCAAGAAAAACCTGCAGAAATTAGGTGTTTCTGTACATTTTTTCAGACAATCTTCAAAAATAAATGCACAAAATTTGGCAAATGGTAGAGAAGAGAATGAGATAGATAGATATAAAAAGAATGAGATAGATAGATAGATAGATAGATAGATAGATAGATAGATAGATAGATATAAAAAGAATGAGATAGATAGGTAGATAGATAGATAGGTAGATAGATAGATAGATATAAAAAGAATGAGATAGATAGATATAAAAAGAATGAGATAGATAGATAGATAGATAGATAGATAGATATAAAAAGAATGAGATAGATAGATAGATAGATAGATAGAAATGATGATAATAGATAGATAGAAATTAAGAGATTCAGACAGACATGAAAATTGCATAGATACATACATATATACATACATATGAAAAGAATAGATAGATAGATAGATAGATAGATAGATAGATAGATAGATACACTTAGAGTTTGATTTTTAATCGTGTCACCCAAAGCAAAGGGATAATAACATTAGAACGTCGGTGTTTACAGGAAGTGTAAGGGGGGATGAGAATGAATGAAAGTGAATGAGAAACCTGATAATCGTGAGGGTTGAAAAAAGGACAAAAAGGAAAGGGATTTAATAAGACAGAGATATAATTGACGTTTCCCTTAAATTTTCGAAGATTGTAATTATCAGGACAGCAAGGGAGTTCCACAGATGGAAATTGCGAGAAAAGAAAATGGTAGAGTAGAAATGGTGGGACCTAGCTGCCAATCTAGTAGCATGTTTGGATTCATGTAGTCATGGAGCCAGGGGGAAAAAACTCATCAGAGCGGTTGTTACGAAAATATTTTAGAAAAGACAGAGTCATGTCGGCGAGAAGGTGACTGGTGTCGAGATGACAGATCAGGATCGATTATATTGCAGACACTATTTTTGTATTTTGCCAGGAATCTCGAGATTTGCTGCAAGAATATTAGACTAGATTTGGCAGCAATATTCAACACACGGACGAATGGTAAATCTGATTGTGTTATTCCACTGGTGTAAGATGGCAGCACATAGACCTTATACGAATTTATGGAATACAAACAGGAAATAAAAAGAAGTCATGTCTAAAATGCTTCATGCTTAAATTTCGTTTCTAATAAACATTAAGTTCCTTTTTCGCGTTTCTTTCTTTCCTGTGACACCGAAAGATGAAGAGTGGTTACAATTGTTGCAGTTTTTTGTGTATATGTATATACTAGTCAGCTAGCCCAAATGACTTGACTCACTTTATAGTCCCCTAATAGAAGTTTAACCAATCAGAAGACGTAAAACATTCAATCCGTCGTGTATAAAGGCGGCCATTTTGTTTACTCTATCCGAATGTCCAGTGACAGCTTGTCAGGCGAAGAGAAACAGAAGGACGAACTACGCTCTGCTACTTTACCGGGATATCCACTGCTAACCTGAACTACGCTTCCCTACTGTCTTCGAAATATTCACTGCTAACCTCTGGATTCTATACACAAAGACAAAGATCATGAACAACAAAAATAACAAAAGATGCCTTCAAAAAACAAACAAACAAAAAACAAACAAGAAAACTTCCTAAAAAGGTACTACAGAAAGATGCTGAGAATAGCATGTAAGCAAATAAAATGATAACGAAACAGACACTTATACTGAGAATCAGAAAGAGGCCGTTGAAATTTCTTGGTCACAAAATGAAAGAAAAAGACTTTGAATTTGACATTCACAGAACCTATTGAAAGCAAAAGGACCGGAAGGAAACTGTTTTTCTAGTTGACGTGCTTATGTAAATGGATGGCATAGCAAGGAGTGGGTGGGATAGTAAAAAAACTGTTAAGAGATAAAAATGGTAAGAAATTATAGAAAGCCATTATCACCCACGTCCTGAAGAGGTATAGCTCATTGACTTATCTAGTGTACCTTTGTCCTCGGATATCATCAACACCAAAGGATAAGACTTCAAGTTGTTTCGTATGTAGTCAGTTTTATCTTTGTTTTCTATTTTTTAAATGCCTTTTGATTCTTCTGTATGAATGAATCCCCAAAAATGTCCTCTTCTGTTAACACTAGACTAAGAAAGTGTTCAAAACGTCTTACGATTTGTTTGGCATAATTCACATCAGGTGTGCAGCCAGCGATTAAAGAAAGACATTTTGATTTATTCACGAGTTGTACAATCTACGCTTTGATTGCAATCGCTAATATCTGAATAAGAATCATTTTGACTGTTGTTTGCCCCAATGACGCATGCGCAGTTCATCACTTTTTCTTCTGCGGACACGTTCGTCTATTGAAGGATCAAATAGAGTGAATAATTCATTGACTCTAAGAAAATGTCCGATCTACTGAGAATCTATACTAGCATCAAAACTATTATTAAGCGAGATTCTACGCACTGTCAGGACGCTTATTAAAGAGATCAATCTTCTTATTCCTTTATGTTGATATTTTCTGCGCTTGCTACTCAACGTTTTAATTGCTTTCACCCTGAGCTCTTTCTATCTGTAGTAATTATCAACGTAACTGGCTCGACTACCGTTCATCGGGAAGATATTAAGAAAAGCAATAGTGATTTATTGCTCACTTACCAAGTTAATTTTAGTAGGGCATTTAATAAAATTTCCTAAACAATCCGGCTCAGGTGGCCTTGTTGTCGATGAATTACCTTCGACCCTAAAACTCAAACTCGACATCGCAAGACTTTCGTTTGTCTATCGCTATTTCTGTGAAAAATGTTCTAACGAGCTACACTCGCTAGTTCCGCAAACCAGTTCACACCTTCACAGATACGAGACGCCATGCTATGTACACGGGATCGAATCATCCTCACTTACTTCGTATTCGATTGCTAAGAAGCAAGTTCCACTCAGATAGCTTCTACCCGAGAACGGATACTCTGCGGAATAGGCCTCCCGAGAGGAAGCTTCCTTAATCATTTTTAGTTGATATGCAAAACACATTTTTCATCACCTATAACCAATGCGGAGCAAAAGTAAATTCCCAGTTGAGAGACTGTAGCAAATGACAGAACTTTGTGCTCGATTTTTAAATGGAAATGTATTTAAAACCCATAAACCCTCTTTGCAGAATTCCCAAATGGACTGCAAAATCCACTAAACTACACTATCGGATAGAAGAGATAAGAAATTAAATCCAGACACAGTTTCCCAATAAATCCCAATTCGTGTTGGGCTAAATGATGGCTGTTCGCTGCCATCTTACACTAGTAGTATGGCGACAAAGATGAGGACAATAGTCCGAATAATGTAAATAGTGTACACAAAACCTCATCCCAGAAATATAGACAGATACACCAGTAGTATAAATCAATCAGATCTAGCATTCTTCCGTGTGTTGAATATTGCTGCCAAATCTGGTCTGCTGTTCCTGCAGTACATTTCGAAATCAAATAAGGGTCTGTAATATAATCGATCCTGATCAACCCGCTCGACATGTCACTTTCCCATCGGCGTGACTCGTTCTGGGTATGACGATAAACTACATCCAACGGCAAGGTTTCTGATCAGGTTTCAGGAGCGTGGAACCATCTCTTAATTGCTGGTGTTCCCAGGTCCACCCTGACCCGGGGTGGTAGCGCCTGTTAGGGTCCCAGCAATGGGCAAATAGTTGACTCCCAACCTGACTCAAAATACTATGAAAGTGTAGAAATATGTTTAATACCAAAAATACTTTGTAAATATAATTATTACCAGCAATGTACTTTTGGAAAAAAAGATATTAAAAGCTATACATTTTTGAAGAAAAAATTATTACCGGCAATAAAAATTTGGTCGGCATTAAATAACCGTCAGGTCGATATGTCGTAAACCAAACCAAACAAAACCAAACCCACCGGCGTGACGTGGCTTCACTCTGAGTTTTCCACAAATATTTTCTGAATTCGGTTGGTTGACTCAGAATGTATGACGGTGAAATATGTAATTATATTGCGATCACCATATATATATATATATATATATATATATATATATATGTATACCAGGACGTTTAGCCATCTTGACGCCATTTGTCGTATCCATCACGGAAAAATCCTTTGAGTTATTCAGCTAAAAAGAGAACAGGTTAAAATCATTTTGTATCAGCCCCAGTGTCTCCCAAATGAACAATGGTGAGTGGAAAAAGATCATTCACGCCTTCAGTAATGGTACCGACATTCATACTCTGGCTTCCATCTACAAAATCCATTCAAGAACCATCAAGAAAACTGTGAATAAGTTTAAAAAGGAGGAAGCAGTAGAGAGAAAAACTGGATCAGGTGATCACAACATGAAGATGGATCATCATTTCAACTTAGAGATAAATACATTCTTATTGTTCAAAGTAAAGTCTAATAGAGTTATAAAATTCTCGGAGAATTCCAGTTAGATATCGTTAATCATTTATATGATACAAAAGTTCAAAGTTTAAACTAACAATTGGACAATTTTGTTGTGACACGAGTTGGACAATTTCGCTGTTACAGCCGGTATAGATATGATAAAAATATAGTTTTAAGTTATGTTATAATTCTCGGTTAAAATGCTCAGCGGCAGAGATAGAGTGTATGTTAATATAAATCGCTTTATGATCGTTTAATCATGAAAGAAAAACTGGATGTTGATCTCATTGTTCACACACACACACACACACACACACATATATATATATATATATATATATATAAATATATATATATATATATATATATATATATATATATATATATATATATATATATATTGATGCATGTTTCATTAAATAATATAGACAAATGTTGCCTATTTATATTATGTAAATTCTTTTCATATCGTCTGATAAGCTTAATAACATTATCATTAAACAAAAAAATAAAATCACAATATTTATACATATTTTTTAATCCAATCTAAGATTTCGGCTTGCATCAGCCATTATCAAAGATGATGATTAGAGTACAGTATATTAAACAATACACGGACAAGAATGTGATGATAGTATGTTTCTGTTTACATGGAAGATTTCCAAGCAACGATAAACACGTGCATACAAGACGCTGGAAACGAAAATCGCACCGCAGCTCGTGACATCACACATGACCACGCGAGAGTGAAAACGAGAAGTATTAAGTATGGGAAGCCATTGGTATAAACCAATGGCTTCTGTTACCAATTATAGATTATATTTAAGAATATTTGTGGAGATTTCATAGTTTATTTTGTGAAGGTTAGGTCTCAACTGTTTCATGTATATAGCTTCAAGAATTTTTAGTTTTCGACTATTGTTTTCCTGTTTAAGTATAGTTATGTTTTCAACAAGGATTTTCCGGAATTGTGTATGCGACCAGGCATGTTGTTATATATATATATATATATATATATATATATATATATATATATATATATATATATATATATATCTGTGTGTGTATGTCTGTGTGTGTGTGTGTGTACATTTTTAAAAATATAAATACACAGAAGAAATGAGAACAACTGAAGGAAAATAGTGAAAAGTTGCAGCAAAGGTGGTAGACCGTTGGTGCAAAAAGATTTCGAGAATTGATTGTCGAAAAAGCAAGGTTGTTTTAGGCAAAAGTCGTTGAAAAGAAGCCGAGAGATATTGAATATTTTGGCCGGTGAGGAAGGAGAACGGGTGGATAGCGTTTAATCTTCCTTTTGGCTAAGAAAGATGAAAGGCAATGCTCGATATGAACCGGGAGATTGTTCGGTCAGAATATAGGATGAAGACAACGGTTGTAGAAAGGTTTTGACTTATGAGGAATGATAACTATCGATAGTCATTCGCGATATAGCTAAAACGCATTTAAATAAACCAAAAGATAGAAACAAACTGAGATAGATAGATAGATAGATAGATAGATAGATAGATAGATAGATAGATAGATGTGTACACTGAGATAGATAGATAGATAGATAGATAGATAGATAGATAGTGTACCCTTAGGTAGTTGATCTGTACACTGAGATAGATAGATAGATAGATAGATAGATGTGTACACTGAGATAGATATATATATATATAGATAGATAGATAGTTGATGTGTACAATGAGATAGATAGATAAATAAGAACACTGACATAGATAGATAGATAGATAGATAGATAGATAGATAGATAGATAGATAGTGTACACTGAGATATATAGTTGATGTGTACACTGAGATAGATATATAGATAGATAAATGGATAGATAGATAGATAGATACATACATACATACATACATACATAGTGTACACTGAGATAGATAGTTGATGTGTACACTGAGATAGATAGATAGATAGATAGATAGATTTGTACACTGAGATTTATAAATAGATAGATAGATAGATAGATAGATAGATGTGTACACTGAGATAGATAGATAGATAGATAGATAGATTTGTACACTGAGATACATAAATAGATAGATAGATAGATGTGTAGACTGAGATAGATAGATAGATATGTATACTAAGATAGATAGATAGATGTGTACACTGAGATAGATAGTTGATGTGTACAATGAGATAGATAGATAGTGTACACTGAGATAGATAGATAGATAGATGTGTACACTGAGATAGATAGATAGATAGATAGATAGATAGTGTACACTGAGATAGATAGATAGATAGTGTACACTGAGATAGATAGATAGATAGATAGATAGTGTACACTGAGATAGATAGATAGATAGATAGATAGATAGATAGATGTGTACATTGAGATAGATAGATAGATAGATAGATAGATAGATAGATAGATAGATAGATAGATGTGTACACTGAGATAGATGACAGAAAGTGTCTTTGAAAAGTAATCCGGTCAAGAAAGAGAAACTGTATGCAAGTAATCGATTAAGAAGAGAAATAATGAACACAGTGTAATATGAAGAAATGTGAGAGAGAGTGGGGAGAGAGGTAGAGAGAGAAGGGGAGAGGCAGAGAGAGACAGGGGGAGAGAGAGAGTGGGAGAGAGGGGTTGAGAGAGGCAGAGAGAGAGAGAGGGGGAGAGATTGAGAGAGAGAGCATAATTAGGTGAATAATTAATGGATTGATTGAAAGTTCAGCAGGGAATTTTCTTGCCTCAGAGACACTGAAGCGAAATCTAATTAGATACATCACAAATAATTACAAGTTCATTCACTTTAACCATTCATCATCTTTCGTTTTCATGTTGTTCCTACATTAATCAACTTTGACACCCCACATTCTTCGATCATGTCCCCAGAAAAAAAGAAAGGCTTACGTAAAAGACAATTTTTTTTTTTTTTGTTGCTTCAACTGACATTTTGAATCTACCTAAGGAATGTCCATTTACAGCCTCTTTAATAAGTAGAAAAGCTTTCTTTGTTGTGCGTCTTTGTTACACGCGTTACGTTGGCGACGGCTCCGGCAAAGGTCTTCCATGTCTCAGCTGTCGTTAATGGCATCGATTTAAATTTGACACTCCACACGAGCGGGGAAATAAATAGGAGTAAGCAGATAAAGAACACAGAGCGATGAATAATATCATTAGCATTTTTAAAAAGAAAGAAATCACTGGAAAGTAATTGAAACTCACATGAAACGAGCTGAATGTGTAATACTCCTCATGCCAATGACACTTCCACTGAGCCTCTCTACGACATATGACTTCACTGAATTTGTTTTGATGTGTTCCTCTCGATTTTATATTTAAACTGGGGTCATTAGGAGAGAATGTGCACCGTTTCGGGGCCTTCCTTTCAACGGTTTCAGTTGCACACCAGCCCCCCTCACTGATGTGAGGCCCCATTATAACGATTTGACGCTCCACAAGGGGAAATAAATGGGAGTAAGCAGATAGAGAACACAGAGCGAAGAATAATACAATTAGCATTTTTAAAGAATATCACATAACAAAGCAGGTGTTTGCAAGGGATAATAAATTATGCAGTTCACAGTCCTTCTTGGTATCTGGAAAAGATGTAGAAGTTTATTTTGTGTTTACTCTTTAGGAAAAGGTGTCAGGTTGCTTCTAAAGTATGCTTCAATCCCATATTCTGCTGCCTCTTCCTAAACTCTGAAAATTTAACTTAATATTTAATATTTATTTTTTTCTATATAGGAGTTGATGCGTTCGCCTATCGTCCGCTTTGCACTCCTCTCGGGTCTCTTATATAAAAGTAGGCGTTTGGGCACCTCGACGTGGTGTAATAGTTAGACAGCTTGTCTTGCTAGATCAATTCCGACTGAGTAGTGAGTTCGATCCTCCCCATACCTTCGGCGTTGTGCCACATCTAATCCGGGCTTAGAAAATCACTATAAAAGTAGGTGTTTGCAAGAAATAATAATAAATTACCCGGTTTCTGGAACACGTGTAAAGGTTTATTTCGTGTTTCCTGTTTAAGAAAAGATGTCAGGTTACTTCTAAATTATATTCGAATTCTATTAGGTTGGTGCAAAAATAATGACGTGACAATGTCATTTTTTAACGTCAAAAAACGACATTATTACGTCATTATTTGTGCACCGACCTAATATATTCTAGCGTCTCCACCTAAACTCTTAAAATTTAATTTATTATTTAATATTTATTTATTTTTCCTAAATTGGAGTTGATAGGTTCGCCTTGAACTTCTCTTGAGTTTATTGAACAGGGGTAGAAGGTCTATTCCTTGTTTCTTGTTTTGGATTGGCTTTTCGGTTTTTCTAAAGCCTTCTCATTCTCTTTCACTCCATGTAACCCCCCAAGCGTGTTAATGATATTATCGCCTTGCTTGAGGGGAATTGATTAAAAATTAAATAACAAACAGGTAGAGATCATATCCCTAACATTTGTAAAAACTTGATGGATGCAAAATCCATACCTTAACAATTGATGGAACTTAATATTAAACATTCAAAACACCATTTTCAGTACTAACTTATACCTCACCAACATTCCAATTATTAAAAATGACTTACGGCCAAATCACGTCGAAACACCTGTTCCCATACTAACTGATCCGTTAAGCTCTCAGTTGAAATGATGATCCCTCTTCTTGTTATCTAGTTTTCCTCTCTACTCTTCCCTCTTTTTTAAAACTTATTCACCATTCTCGTGATGGTTCAAAAATGGATTTGAAGATTTAAGCCAGAGTATAGATGTTCGTACCATTACTGAAGTCATGAATGATATATTTCCTCTCACCATTGCTCAGTTGGGAAAACACAGTGGGACTGACATAAGATGATTTTAACCTACTCCTTCTTTTTAGCCAAATAACTCAAAGGGTGTTTCAGTTATTCTTACGATAAATGGTGTCAATATGGCTAAATGACTTATCTAAAATCCTGGATAAAAGAAATTCAATTAGTTCAGTTGTTTATTAGATATTAAATATTTTGTACATTTGTAAATATTTATGCTGCTACATGATCTGAACAATTTTACTGCTACGCCCGATATAGATATTCTGTTTTCTCTTATCACTCTTTTTATACCTATATAATAAAGCTTCTGTTTTTCCTATCACTCCATTTAATCTCCATTTAAGAAGTACTTTCGACGGTCTCCTTCATTTTCAAGACACCACATTGGTTCTTGAAAATGACTGATTCCGTTGAAAGTAATTGAACATAACAATAACAAAACATGAAACTCCGAAAGTTATCTCTATCTTCGATCGTAGTACTCACGACCGTATTCGAAAATTAGAAAATTACAACAAAAATTTAAAAAGAAACACATTATCGGCTTTTTCAACTAAACTTGACTGCGTCCGTGTATACACACACACACACATATATATATATATATATATATATATATATATATATATATATATATGTATGTATGTATATATATATATATATATATATATATATATATATATATATATATATATATAGAGAGAGAGAGAGAGAGAGAGAGACATCGAGAGCCAGACTGTTTCGCAGCTCATCAGGGGCTAGACATCCGATTACCTCAAGCCGGGATTGGAACCCGATTGATTTGATATATGTCGGAGGTTTTTACCGCTAAGCAATTGGTTAACGACAGAGATAACGTTGAATTTAGACGTATTTAGTTTTAGACAAACACGACAGTGAACGGAAAACTCGATTCTTCTCATCGAAGAGTCTTGCATCAGCTGCAGTAATACAGATGTGTGAGTCTGTGTGTGTTTATATATATATATATATATATATATATATATATATATATATATATGCAGCATATCTTCATTCAAGCATGTTTAGTTGAATAATCTAGACATATTATGTCTATTTATATCATTTTAATCCTCTCAAGTTCAAGGAACTTAGTGTTGGTGCAAAAAGAAAATATATATGTTGGCTTTACGACAACGGATTAGCGAGGAGAATTACACTTCATATTTTGGATTCTAGTTCGATTGCACAATATTTAAAAGAGCATTCCTATCCACATCCAGGGTTTAGAGAAATATTAATAGACGATACAAGTATATTCCGCCACAAAAATAAAAAAAACAAGAACTTCAAATTCTAGAAGCGTTTTATATAAAAAAAAATTATATCCAACGATAAATAAAATAAATTATGAGTATAGTAATAAATTTCTAAAACGTATATAACGAAGTTTTAAAACATTTAAATAGTAATTTTCAAAAAACTGCGACTGTAACAGAATGTTTTAAAACACGTAATTACAAATTTTAATAATGTTATTTACAATAAATAGTAAGTTACCTCCCTTACATAGCGGTAAAAAAATTTGAATAAACCGAGTTCGTTCATACGTACACACAATATTCATAACTGTCAAATACAGCAATCATCCCTGAAGATGATCTGAGATGAGATTAAAAGAACTTGCGAAAATAAAAACTATAAGAATAATTATGGCTCCTTTCTTTATCAGTTTTGTACGTCCTGGGTATGACGTTAAACAACATCCGCTTCCTGGGTATGGCGATAAACTACATCCAACAGCAAGGCCACGCATAATGCTTTCGGAAAAATAATGTTGCCAGCTATACGTTTTTGAAACAATAATGTTGCCAGCTATACGTTTTTGAACGTCCCGGGTATGGCCTCAGATGGTGTTTTGGGGAAAATAATGTTGCCAGCTATCCGTTTTTGGAACAATGATGTTGCCAGCTATACGTTTTTGAAACGGTGATGTTGCCAGCTGTACTTTTTTTGAAACAGTAATGTTGCCAGCTATGCTTTTTTTGAAACAGTAGTGTTGCCAGCTATACTTTTTTTTTTTTGAAACAATAATGTTGCCAGCTATGCGTTTTTTGTAAAAAAAATAATGTTGCCAGCTGTACGTTTTTGAAACAATAATGTTGCCAGCTATACGTTTTTTATTCCATACAAAATAGGCATTTAAAATTCATATAAACTGGACTTGGCATTAAATAACCCACAGTGGTTGATATGCCATAAAACCCAAACAAACAAACAAAACAATTTATCAGTTTTGTACCAACACTAAGAAATTGACCCATGAACTTGAAAGGATTAAAATAAAAATAAATAAACATGATATATCTATATTATTCAACCAGACATTCTTCAATACACACACACACACACCCATATATATATATATATATATATATATATATATATATATATATATATATATATATAATACTACAAGTCTGTGATTGTGAGCGTGCTTATGTGGTGCCTGCGTGCGTCCGGTGCATAATGATTTAAGTTAATCTTATTTAAAAAAAAATATTTTAAGTGAATCAGATTTAAAAATACGAGTTGTTTATACAGTAAGTATTTTTATTTTAACTTCTTTCTGGCAGACAATGTTTTAATTAAAATCTTTGCAAATTAAAGGCAGACACAAGGAGGTCACGCTTTGCTATTTCGTCCAGTCGTTTGTAGAAGAATTATTTATATTTCAGCTAAAAACGCGAGTTGTTTATTCAGTAATATAACAATTCTTTTTGCATTTTGTACAAGTGTCCACATAGTTCTGTTACCGGAGTTCAAATTTATCCCGGAAGTTCAAATTTATCCCGGAAGTTCAGTAAAACGTTAAACCTGAACTTTGTAAACCAGGCCAATGATGACACGAACGAAATGAAACATTAAACTGAATCATAATAAAATTAACTTTTATTTCAATAGAATGTCGAAAATCAACTTCAATGTTTTATAGCCTGAACCGCCAGTGACCCAACAGATAAAGTGTAATATATATATATATATATATATATATATATATATATATATATATATATATATGATTGTTGGCAAGACGGGTAGCAAGAGAACAGTACTAAAAATCCTGCAAATGGACAGTGGTAGAACAATCCGGCCATGTAGATTAAATTCTAAATTCCTTAAAGGTTAATCGGATCAGTAAAGACGTGAAGAATGTGGTAGCTGAAAACGGTTGAAACGTCGTGATAAAAACATCAATGATGAGGACATTAGTCCGACTTCAAATAATGTTAATAAGTTATCGCCAGTCGGATCTCTCAGAAGTTAATCAGTATAGAAGCGGTGTAGAGTTTGAAGCCTTTTCCAAAAATGTCTTGCTATTACTACATTTACTTGATTCTACTCCCCATTCCGAACGAAAGATTACAAGGAACAATTTTGTAAAGGTCTCATTCTTTTTGGACCAAACTTTTGTTTTTGATTTCCTACAAAATGATTTCAAATCATTTCTATTTTGTTTTTTAACAATAATTCAAAACAGAATTGTTAATTTTGTATTTTTCTGGCGTGTTTAAACTATTCTGACGTAAACCATTTTGTCTTTCTCTCTTCACCTCACATTGTGGGCGGAATGTGTTCATTATCTGTTGTTCTTCGTGGCGTCACCTCTATTTATTGTGAATAACGGTTCTTTCCATACTTCTGGTCTGAAGGGAATGGTCTTTTGACTTGTCAAAATTTCGCAAATCGTTTGTGTTTCTATTTCTAGAGCACATTCTAACGTTCTTTCCGATAACACGGAGAAGTCCTCACTATTCTAGTATTAATATATTCCGAATGCTTTATCTGAATTCATAAAACATTGTTTACGGACCTACCTACATTTTTACTGTCACGCGAGGTCGACACTGGGTTTTTTTCCCCCCTAATTGCCAATAACTTCACATCCATTAATAACGATGTGGGTCGCATCTTTTTATTAACCACGGTCGGACTCACTTTATTCAAAGCAATACATTTTACGTCTTTAATGGTTTCCGCTTGCGCAAAATCTCACTATAGTTATTTCTAGGCACTGACCGTTTCCCACCGGACACCAACGGGCTTCACTAGCCGTGGTTGGCAACCAAACTAGGAGAGTGATAACACTTATTTCAAACCGTTTGTATTAGGTTGAGTAATAAATTATTTCCGTTTTTGTTTATCAGATTCGTTCTTTAAAAATGAAGTAAAATTACATTTCATTCAATTATACAAAGATCTGATCAAAAAGTATCGGGACTGATGCTATAAAAAGGAAACTACACGACATATCAATTTAGCCATTAAATGTTTTCGAAGTAGTCCCCTTCCGAAGCTACAAACGTTATCTAGCATTGTTTCCGTCCTGGGTATGACGATAAACTGCGTCCGAGAGCGAGGCCTCTGATCAGGAAGTTTTAAGGAGCTTGGAACTACCTCTTAATTGTTGGTGTTCCCAGGTCTACCCTGACGCTGAGTGGTAGCTCCTGTTGGGGTCGCAGTTATGGGTAAATAGCTAACCACCAAAATAGGGGTCAAATACTATGAAAGCGTAAAAATTGGTTTTATTACCAGAAATACTTTGTACAAAATTATTACCAGCAATACATTTTTGAAAAACACCAATAAAAATTTTGTTGGCATTAAATAACCCATTGAGGTTGATATGCCGTAAAAGAAACCAAACCAAACCAGCATTGATTTCATTGACGGAAGGATTCTTTGAACTCTATTTTTTTCTCTTTTTTTTTTTTTTTTTTTTTGGTGCGGGAGGATAACGAGCATCTGCCTCGTCACATTCTCTTGGGTTTTCTAGACGACTTGACATGTTGTTCTTTCCAAGAGCGAAAACTAGGAAATATGCTGGTTGTCGGACCTGGAGGAATGTAGTCCGTGGACAAAAACTGCTGCACTAGTCATGATCACTGATGGAACCCCTGTGGTGTGGTGAGACTACCAAACACTTTTATTCCAAGCACTGCTATAAAAAAAAAAAAAAACGGAAGTGAATGAGAATTTATAACTTATTGCGCAGGCGTGACAGCTTTTATGGTCAATCTGTGCCAAGCGGTTTCACTTTATCTTTCCTTATCATAGCAACGGTTCCGATACTTTTGGAACCGATCTCGTATACTAACCGTTACTTGCAATGACTTGTTGTCGCTTATCAATAGATCTTGGATACCTTTTGCGCAAAATTCCGCAGGTTTTGATGCGAAAATGTTTCTCACAGACTCTTGAATCTGGTTTTGATTAGAGAAAGTTTTACCTGTCAAATCATTTTGTAGCGATTGAAAAAAGGTAGTTCTCCACTATGCTATGTGTCCTCAAGGATTTTTGGCACGTGTGAGAAGAGTTTCAGCTATGACAGTCTAACGAGCAGTGAAAAAACGACTTTAAAATCGTACGTGAAACATGTGAGGCACATTGTTAGTCCAGGACTGAAAGTTAGAAGTTTAGAGAGGGATAAGATCATTGTGAATAAGTTAGAAAATGAACATGGAATTATATATATATATATATATATATATATATATATATATATTTGAACTTTATTTCAAACCTTCATGAGCTTCTTATCCTTAACGTCGATTAATTAATGATGAACATGTCATTTTCGTTTATGATCGATTTCATCACGATACTTCTGTTAAGCTTGTAGAATAAATATACATTCTTATTGCTCAAAGGCATAAAATCCTCGAAGAATTCCGGTAAGATATCTTTAATCATTTCTCAGCTACAAGAGTTCAGATCTTAATCCAACAATTGAACAATTTTGCTTTTACATGATTTGAACTATTTTCAGTTACTACCCGTATATGTATATTCCTGAATTACCTGATATATCGCGAAATTAGAATATTTCCTTCAAAGGTAACTAACAGTAATACTGAACACGCAGATGAAAACAATAACATTAGCATTTTCTATAAAAATCATATCCTGTTAACTACAAACAGGAGTAATTTACTTTTAGAAACATTAATCCGGGAAACGTTCTGACAGAGGACGGTAAATGTGGCATTGAGATCCGTAGACGTATTGGGATGGCCAAGGATTCATTCCAAAAGCTGGGCAGAATATTGCGAGACAGGAGGATTTCTTGGGTAAAGAAGAAAAGATTACTGGGCTGTTATGTGACACCTGTCCTTTTTTATGGCAGAGAATATAAGGTCTCCCCAAAGATACAGAATAGACTCCAGACGAAAAATGTGGTGCTACAGAAGAATGCTAAGGATATCATGGACCGAGCGTGTGAGCAACGATGAGGTCTTAGAGAGGATGCGAACAAGGAGGAGGCTTTTGCTTAACATCAGGAAGTGACAGCTGAAATTTCTGGGATACATAATGAGGAAG
>OZ010588.1:80294533-80357033 GCA_963932145.1 Acanthosepion lycidas | reverse complement strand
ACATGCAAATTCCCAATTGGAGATGACAAAATAAAACATGAACAACAGTTTAAATATCTGGGAAATGTTTTAAGAAAGGACGGAAAAAGCGATACTGAAATCCAAAGGCGCATTGGGATAGCGAAAGATGCCTTCCAAAAGCTAAGCAAAGTATTAAGAAACAGTAAAATATCTGGGAAGTGTTTTAACAAAGGACAGAATGTGAGACGGAAATCCGAGGACGCAGTGGAATAGCGAATGTAGCCTTCCAAAAGCTAAGCAAAGTATTAAGAAACAGTAAAATATCTTGGAAGTGTTTTAACAGAGGACGGAATGTGTGAGACGGAAATCCAAAAGCGCATTGGGATAGCGAAAGATGCCTTCAAAATGTTAATTAAAATATTAAGAAACAGAAAAAAATTGTTAGAAACAAAGAAAAGAGTACTGAAATATTACGTAATATCAGTCCTCCTCTGTAGTGGATGCTAGACAATCTCCTCACGTATGAAAAGAGTGTCAAAACCGTCTTCGCGGCCTTGTGGGTGGAGAAAAGTTTTCCACTCTACAAACCCTTTTTCCGCAGACGAAACATCGCGAGCCTCTCGATATACTATCGCTATTTCCATGGCAAATGTTCTGACCAGCTACGTTGCTTTGTTCCACTAGTTCTGACTTTTATAATGAAGACCTGCCTCGCTACTTACGTAGGGATGGAGCGTACATATTCCCTTCGTATTCGATTGGTAAGAAATTCTATCCTGACAGCTTCTTCCCAAGAATCGAAGATTTGTGGAACAGACTCTCCAGCAGTTGTTTCCCAGAACCTCTTTAAATCTGGGGTTATCTTTCCTTCATATCCTCATAAACTACACTTCTTAGCTCATCCTTTTACGCTCACACAACAACCTCAATCAGTAAACCTCTATCTTGAGTAGTTCTTATGTCTTATAGTGGGTGAACAATTAGTAAAAAAAAATTACTTCATAGATACGATATTCCAAAAACATTTTTATCATTCTCTACAAATATTTTCAATAAGTGCCTTTTACAGACTTCCAGGAAATTTAATTTATTTTATTTTTAAATAATTCAAGGTGTTCTGTAATGAATCGGGTTTATAATTGAAAAGTGAAAAATTGAGTGAGGCGGCAGAAATCTGATTCTACAGGAGGATGCTGAACATGCCATGGACCGAAGTTTTAGAGGAAATGTAAACAAAAAAGAAACTTATGCATGAGATAAGGAAGAGACAGTTGGAATTTCTAGGGAACGTAATGAGGAAAGAGGGTTTGGAAAATTAGATACCCACAGGACAGACTGAAGGCAAGAGGGAAAGGGGAACACAAGGTGTAACTTATTTAGTGAGCTTCAGTAAATGAATGGCGAAGCAAGGATTAGGAGCGATAAAAAAAAAAGACATCATTTATTTAAAAGTTACAAAGGACAGAAAATTGTCGAGAGCGATGATTGCCAACATCCTGAACAGTCAAGGCACATAGAAGTTTTTCAGATAAATTGTGACCAGCGAAAAACTAATATAAGGAAAAGAGAAGAATTAACATTTCTACCCATCATCCCCTTGGTTGAGAAGAAAATAAGGGAATCCAGGGTATCGGTGTCAGATTTAAACAGAACCGGGTAAACGTGACCTAATTCAAGAAGAGTTAGATCGATAGCTCGCTGGAGAACATTTAAAACGCCGACAGGTTTAGAAGAACGTGACAAAAATGAGCAGGAAGAATAATGGATCAGAAGAGGGGGTATAAGTAACCAAGTGAAGAAAACCGAGTGAATTATTAGTGCAATGAAAGATTCACTGTATATTTTTATTGTTGATATAATTCTTCCTTAATAAAATAAAAATTAAAGAAATTTTAAAAAAATACAGAATGATGAAACATAACTTCGCCTGAGGTGAAACAAATAAAATTTGTAACAAAAAAAAAAAATTCTATTTGCAATTTTTGTTTTCAATTAAAAATGTGTTAAAATCATTATTCACGTGATACTAGATGTTTGCGACTAAATCGATCACGATAAAAGGTAGAAAATATACTTTGGGAAAAAATGTTCAGAGAAATTATCTTTTTCAAATAAATAAAGTAAATATTTTTCATGCACAGACAGCATCATCATCACCATCATTATCATCTATAATAATAATAATAATAAACGGAAATAATATATTGTATAATAATATTTAATAATAATAAGAGGAAACAATATAATGTATATGTAGCATACCTATGGATGATAATTGATAGGTATCCATTCACATAAATACAGTAGTAAATACTGTATGTTGATCTGCAGTCGGAGATTCGTCTCGAACTGTGCTCGCCAAACACTCTGCCTCCGGGCAGACAGGATCCCCAGACGAGGCTATGTCGAAAGGCAGAGTCTTGTCTCAGGAAACAGCTACCCGATCCCGTTTTATATGGCGTCTACGGGGAATTATTGGACGAGCCTAAGGGCTCGGATACCCCACATTAATTTCGGCCTTGTGTCACATCTGACCGCGTGGAGCGGTTGGTAAATATCCTAGAGTTGGAGATTCGTTTCCAGCTGTGTTGGTCAAACTCTCTAGCTCCGGGCAGAGAGGATCCCCAGACGAGGCTATGTCAAAGGGCAGCGTCTTGTCTCGAGAAACAGCTACCCGACTCCATTTTATGTGGAATTTTGGGACGAGCCTGTGGGCTCGGATACCCCACCTTAAATTCGGCCTTGTGCCACATCTGACAGCGTGGCGCGGTTGCTAGATATCCTGCAGTTGGAGAGTCATTGTGGAATTCACTTGACTCACTTCTAGCAGTTGACTACTTCTACGCACCGCTGGCGAATCTTATATGTGTTGTTCTTGTTCTAAGTATTATCGTTCATTACCATCTTTCGTGTGATTATTCTATTCTGTAACCATTCCTAGGTTACAACATTTTGGCGACGAGGATGAGATAAAATTACAACAGTATAAGTATATTTAATAATAAATGAAAATAATTTATTGTATAATAATATTTAATAATAAGTGGAAGTATATTGAATCATTTGCTAACTCTGCGACTGAGAAAAGTGGCAGCTGATCTAAAAAATTATTTACATTCTGTTGTTAACTCGGGCAGGATATAGCTTGTTAATTTTAACACTTCCAAAAGCGAAACTGCTCTCTTTTAATCTCCTGAGAGAACCCTTTTTTCCTTCGTTTGCACCTTCCCAGACTGACATTTTGCACTGACGTTGAATGGAGAGATTATATCGAATCAATTCCTTGGTTTTCTGCTAGGAAGTTTTTTTCTCCTTAAAATCTTGCATATATATAAGTCTACTATATAATGAATATTGCTCCCACATCTTATTTGGTGTACCTGTTATATATTTAGAGATTCTAGATAAAATCCAAAGAATAATCTGCAATGTTATTGGTCTTGACCTGGCATCTCGGGCTCAGTTTTTTTTTCCCCCACTGTCGTAACGTAGACTCTCTGTAACTTTTCTAGTAATATTTTCATTAATTGTTCTGATGAGCTTTCCTCTTTGGTTCCTTGATTTTATCATTTTCAGTACACTCCTTGATTCGTGGCAAGGTTTCCTCCTCTTGCAGTTGTAATGACGAGATATCACCGTAAATTCTATGTTAACTTCTCGCTTGTGGAACTCTCTTTTCGCTTCTTGCTTTCCAGAGGACGCTGATCTTCAAAAATGTAAATGCAATATCAATCATTTTTATCTATCTTCTTAATTCATGTGCTTTTTTTCTACTATTCTCTCCCACTCAGTATAACGTCTTGCGTCTTAGTGGCTTTATGACCTTGTTGTTGATGGGGGGGGGAAGATCAACACAAAATGCGATGTCCCTGTAAATTCCGTTGGCTACATCAAGGTGAATGTGAATCTGACGGAATCGTTAATTTCAAAATTGGAAACTGAGTTATATATTTCACCATCAAAACACACACACAGGCACCCCCTATATATATATATATATATATATATATATATATAGTCTTCTACATACAAACCTGTTTCGCTGTATCACAGCGAATCAGTGTGGCTAGATATCCGATAGATTCAAGCCGGGAGCGAAACTCGATTTGGCATCAGTCTGAAATTCTACCCCTAAGCTATCAGCCACGGCAGAGAAAAAGGAAATTTTTAATATATTATATATGTGATGTATACAAACAGAGGACTCAATAACTGAAGAACGATGCGTTATTAGCAAGAGCAGCCACTTTTTTTTTAAAAAAAATACCCTTTCTCTATAGTGCTCAATCGGCGAACAAGAGCATATGGACAAGTTTCTTAGTATCTTTATTAAAGGAAGAGAGAAAATTGCCATGTTGATGCATAATCATTATTGAAGGCCACATGGCACAGTGGATAATGGCGTTGGTTAGATCCAGTGACAGGACCCAAAGAGTGTGAGTTCAATCCCCGGTTAAGGCAGTGGAGAACTAGCATCCATTAAACATGGCACGTGGAACTAGAACAGTCTACCCCAGTGAGCGAAATAAAGGCTTCAGTTCCACATTCTAACCTCCTGAAGAAGGCTGGAGCGTACAACGGCTGAAACGTTGTAATAAATATGGCGACAAAGATGAGGACAATAGTCCGAATAATGTAAATAGTGTATCACGTAGACATACGTGAAAACATCAAGGGAGGTAACTAAGTTATTGAAATGTCTATTTTTAAAAAAGAAAAAAAAGGATTAGTTAAAACCTAGATATTTTAAAACTATCTACTGTAAACATTTTAAAACGTTTGTCCAGTATTCATAATTAATTTTATTAAGGGTTGGTTTCAATTTTCTTTCCAAAATTTATTTGCATATAACGAAGCCAACCGGTTCGGCGATTAACATTTCAGAACCATTATCCATTACACGCATATTCAAGCTTACAACACTTGGTTCCCAAGCGAAGACCCATCGAGGTACTGACCAAACTCGACTTTGCTGAACTCCGTTAATCGTACGGGAATCGGTATTTCAACATGATGTGTCTGTAAGCCTCCTGAAGTACAGCCATAACTGTAGACATCATCGTGGCTTCGAGAAGCCCCATCCCAGGAAACTCCTACATGGTCCAGGTCCGATTCACAAATTTGCAACACAATGGCTCCGATATCTGCTATTTAGGATAGCCTCATCCTAAGTTTTGGATCATTGATAAACGGATATAATAAGGGTTTAGTGATAAAGCTGGAGATAATAATAGTTTAGAGATACAAATGTCACTAATTAACCCATAGCAGGTGGAGAAAACATGAATTCTTAAGTTCCTTAAGGTATGTGAGCGGAAGTGAATATAACAAACCCAACAGGAATTGGAACTCGGCTCTCCTATTAACAATTGCGAGTTATTATCTGATATGTCCCGGAAAAGGGATATATTTGAACGAAGTAGCTAAGTGGTTTTGGCTACTATAACCAAGTAGAATACGGTTGCAGTAATCAACTGGTACGCGTCGTAGTCGCAGGTAAGAAGTGTAGAACAATGGCGTAGTCCAATGGGCGTCGTTATAGACTTAGCTCTCAGACTAAGGCTCTCCTGACTCTCCTACACGTCCGTCGGTATTTATGACGGACACCAGCCAATCATATTCCAGTGAGGGGGACACACAGGTATATGCATATTTCAACATATCATTACACCACCCGCACATCCAAGCTTACAGCACCTGGTATTGACAAGCGGTCACTCATCGAGTTACCGACCAGAATCGATGTTTCTTAACTTCGGAGGTCTTACGGGAAGCGGTGTAAGTCGGCCTTAAGCAAAGAGGAATAGAAAAAGTTTAAAAGGATATTAAAGTGAAATAAAGACAAGCAGTTCTGTGGAGGTGGAGGCAAAGGGGGAGTAATGATTAAGCTCGAAATCCAGTCGAGTTCATTACATTCAATTATGTACTATTACCCTAGGGAAAGGTATGAATCCGTCTCTTCTTCCCACTCCCCTGCTCACGCCGCCAAGCACGGTGGAGTAATGGTTATCGTCTCGAATCGGAGAGGTATGAATCCATCTTTTCCCTCCCCACAGCTATGGGTAAAATAGCAGGACAAACTGGGTCCTATAGCCTTGGGTAGAAACCAGTCTATGAAAAGGAAACACTGAATTCAAAACTACCTGCTGCCTTTTAGGTCATGTATCTTTAGGCAAAGTCTAAAAGAAGGTAACTTTAAAAACAAACCCACGTCGCAGAGGAGGGACGGAATAACCTTGACATTGTCGGTGTAAAAGGAACCGGCAAGCCATTGCACTACTCCGCGTTTAAAGTCAGCATCAGACACAGTTGTGAGATGGAGGGGAGTGGTAACCATAGCAGCGGCGCAAAATGCGCCGAATAAAATGATACGACTAATGCATAGACAAAGAGAGATGGTAAAAAGAGAGAGAAGTTACTTAGAGCAAGAAAAGTTGTGGATTAACTCCCGTCATGAAATAAAATAGAATGGCATATGAAAGAAGGCGGACATTTTATAAATAAGGGCCTACGAAGCACCGTCCATATATACATCAACACATTTGTTTTTGTATTAATAGACGTAGCGAGTCGAAGTAGTCGATATAAATGATTTTTCTCGTACAACATGGCGTTAAGAGTTTTATGGATATAAACCCGCTAAACGAAATTCATTATTTGTTTTCAATCTGTCAAGAAGATCTGTCTTCTAACCGGCACGTACGATCAATTTACTCGGCGCCAAACAAAGAAAAGATGACAAGAACGCCAACTGATGATAAAAATCCAATTTTTTTTTTCGATGTAATAATTTGACAGCTATCATCACGTAAAGTCGCCCTTTCTCGTAATTATTTGTACAATAAATTTCCTAACGTACACGTACGTACACAAAATATAAACATACACACATAATTCGTGTACAGGGTGGTCCGAAGTCTTCTTACCCTGACACTATATAATTCTTTATTTCAGATGGCTGACACGAGCTCCTACAGTTTGAAAGAGAGGCTGCTTGCAATATATGGACGATACCAGACTAACCATCAGCTAAAGAACGCCGTTCGGAGAGCCGTTGCAACAATCAACAAAGCACAACTTCGTAAAATATCACACAGGACATGGCGTCGCGCCATTTTGTGCCACGAAAATGATGGTGTTCATACAGACCTTCTCGATGTGTGACAGCGTCAATTAAAGTGAATAAACCGAATCCAGTACATGTGCATTGTATTACTTGTCCTATTGTTCTCATCAATTTCCTGTAAGGAGTGGCAAGACTTTCGAATCACCCTGTCTATGCATATTTAAAGACAACAGATTTAATCAAATATCCACGTCTCTATGTAAATATATTTTCGTTACTATCGGGATATACATTGTTTGTCTTTCCATTTTTTTTTTTTATTATTTCTTTTGCCATCAGTACTTCTGTATTTTGATGTTGTTACCTCTTTTTCGAATTACACTCGACTTTTTAAGCCTCTCATCTTCAGCCGGATTTCGTTCGTTTGTAAGTCGCTGTGAGAAGCTTTTATTTCATTAAGTCTTGTTAAAGAACATTTACAAGGAAAAGCTCGATCCTTGCAGAAACGAGAGAAAAGACATTAGTACAAACGAACACTCACAAGCAAAATGCATGCAGACACTCAAGCAGAAGCACGCAAACACACGCTATGACAATGCAAACATCCATTCATATTAGGTTGGTGCAAAAATAATTTCGTTTTCTCACATAGTAACATATGTTAGAAAACGAAATTATTTTTGCACCAACCTAATACATAATAAGAACATATATTTGGTTAGAGCAAAAGTCCGTAGCGTTTGGCAGAAGTGCGGATCTCTGGATGGTGTAATTGATAGAGACCCGGAATTAGAAATCGGAGAGCGGAGTTCGATTCCTAGTTGAGGTTCTTGACATTTACTTATGCAAAAATACTGTTGGTAAAGAACACACGTACACTCCACCTTTAGGCTAAACATTGGACATATATTAAAAAAAATATATTCATACTCCCCAAAAATGATTAATGCAATAGTAACTGAAAAACAAATGTTTCGGCTTTAAATCCCCCACAAAGATTTTTAGAAACAAAATCAATCAACAGTTTTCGATAGGTGGTGTTTGTACACGTGATTTCGTTTCACACGGGACTGAAATTTATGACATACATATAATGCTAGGTGACATTTCAACACGACTTTCTATACTCTTGATTGATTTATTTGTTTTTTCCGGCTTATCAACCTGTTGTAACCTAGAAAGTATTGCTGAATGAGGAATAACCAAAACGGAGGTTGGAAATGAAATGGTAATCTTTATAACATCAACGAAATACAATACTCGCCAGCGGCGTGAAGTAGGTAAACCACTGCTAGTGATGGACAACTTAGACATCATACCCCCCACACACACACACTTACAATAGTGTCTAACGTATTTATGAGTATTGTGACATACCCATTAGTGTTCATAGGTACCATATATAACGCAGCCTTTTATTTAAAGCCATAAACTATTTTTAGATTGTACGAATTTTTTAGAGATAAAAATACTCTGAATTCTGGCTTTAAATAACCTGCAAAATGTTGATAAGCTTTAACTAAAAACAACACAGCTAGTCACAGTTAAAAGTAGGAAGAAAAATTTGTCTGGGAAAATATAAAAATGTGGAGAGTCATGATCACCTACGTCCTGGAGGGGTATGGTATTAAATGTGAATTTTGGTGCTTGTTGACAAAAATAATTTGAGGAAACTGATAAACGTCTCTCAAAAGGTAGGCTCAAAGAAAAGAATAAAGAAACAGATCAGCTGCCAAGCTCCCGATGACCAAAGCTTGGCACCTGATCTCTCTTTTGATCTAGCTCTTGCAGCTAAATACGGAAAAAATGGCTGATCACATTCAATGCCTCAAAAACCAAACTCGTGACCTTCCACTATCAACGATCGAACCAGGAACTTTCACCAATCGTTATTTACGGATGTTCCCTGAAAGTTGAATGGGACCTAAGCTCAACCCTGATCCCAAGTTGAGCTCCATCGCTAATGATCCAAGCAAAATGGTTGGTTCCCAGTACCTCTCAAAGAAGTACCTCACTCCACCCGCGATCCTCCACCTTTACAAGAGCCAGATCAAGCTGAAAATGGATTACTGCTGCCATATATAGGCGGGATCTACTCAGTTCACTTTTCACTCTCGGTGGAGTTGAAAGCGTCTCTTCGTCCTTGTAGATGACGAATTATTTTCCAATCTGCAACCCTTTTCTCACAGACGAAACGTCGCAAGCCTCTCCCTGCTCGCTATTTCCATGGTGGGAGTTCAGATGAACTGCACTCTTTAATTCTGCAATTCCTAACCATCACGCCTAAGGCCCGCCATGCCGTTCACATTGTCAATGCCCCTAATTCATTTATAAATATTAATCAGATATATCAAATACTATACAATAAAAATGTCAGATCAAAATTCAGTTACTAATTATGTAACAGACTTATTTGTCGACCTTCGTATATTATCTTTTAATAGATATTTCTATAATTCAGGTCGATTCCCTGTACCCCTCCAGCTGGTATCTCACTCCTCCTGCTATTCTTTACTTTTAAAAGAGCAAAATCAGGCCGAAAACGAAGTACTTCTGCCATAAATGAATGGAGCCTCCCAGTCTTCACTTTCCTGTCTCCATAGAGTCCAAAAGCGTCTCTGCGTCCTTGTAGATGATGAATTTTTTTCCACTCTGCAACCCCTTTTCTCACATACGAGACGTCGCAAGCCTCTCGCTGCTCTATCGCTATTTCCATGGTGGGTATTCGAATTAAGTACAACCCTTAGTTCCATGATTCCCAACCCTCACGGCTAAGAAAACCACCACCATTCCCTTCATATTCCCCTGTGGGGATGTAATATCTACTCAAGCAGCTTCTTGCCATGAACCACTGCATTGTGGATAGTTCGACTCAATAGTTACTCAATAATCACCGCAGTCAGTAGCCTGACAACGCTATGTATACACCTGGCGGAGAACATATATTTATAAGTCCAGAGTGTCACGCTCGAACCTCGGTGTCGGTAGTTATTCATTTTCTTTCTATATGATAGTAATATTAGTTGTTTCCTTATAAAGAAACATTCGGCAATCCTTGATAGAGTAGTCAGTGCATTTGATGGTTTAAATTTATAAATCAAAATTATTATTTTCAGTTACGTTTTCCTTCAATCCCTGGCTATCAGGTCGGGATGAAAGTGTAGTATCTATTGTTTACAACTCTAACGGTAAAAGTAATATCATCCGTTTCCTTATAAGGAAACATTCGGTATTCATTGACTGAGTAACCATTTTTATTCGAGTTACGCTTTTTCTTTACTCCCTGGCCATGGGGTAGGGATCAAAGTGTAATGTCTGTTCTTCTCATCTCTAATGGCAATATTAACCGTTTCCTTATAGTTACTCAATAATCACCGCAGTCAGTAGCCTGACAGCGCTATTTATACACCTGGCAGAAAACATATATTTATAAGTCCAGAGTGTCACGCTCGAACCTCGGTGTCGGTAGTTATTCATTTTCTTTCTATATGATAGTAATATTAGTTGTTTCCTTATAAAGAAACATTCGGCAATCCTTGATAGAGTAGTCAGTGCATTTGATGGTTTAAATTTATAAATCAAAATTATTATTTTCAGTTACGTTTTCCTTCAATCCCTGGCTATCAGGTCGGGATGAAAGTGTAGTATCTATTGTTTACAACTCTAACGGTAAAAGTAATATCATCCGTTTCCTTATAAGGAAACATTCGGTATTCATTGACTGAGTAACCATTTTTATTCGAGTTACGCTTTTTCTTTACTCCCTGGCCATGGGGTAGGGATCAAAGTGTAATGTCTGTTCTTCTCATCTCTAATGGCAATATTAACCGTTTCCTTATAGTTACTCAATAATCACCGCAGTCAGTAGCCTGACAGCGCTATTTATACACCTGGCAGAAAACATATATTTATAAGTCCAGAGTGTCACGCTCGAACCTCGGTGTCGGTATTTACTCATTTTTTTCTATATCATAGTAATATTAGTTGTTTCCTTATAAGGAAACATTCGAGTTCGCAATGTACGATTCAGCACAAATGACCTTTGCCTTCCAAGAGGTTGCATCCTTAATCTTTACAATCGTAACATGTTCAAGTCTAGGGTTAACTGTTTATCTTTCACATATATCCGCATAAGCTGTACCTCACTGGAAGTCTGCCTATGGAGACATTTTAAAATCACTGTAATTTAAAAGTGTAATAAATTAAATCGTTTGAGTCAGTCGAACAGAAATGGGGAGAATTAATTTCTCCCGTTATTTGCTTTTCTTTTACACATGACTGATGACGAGATGCGAAATAGCATTTTAATTTGATGGCTGTTAATTGTGCAGAAAAGATATTTTTTATACTTTATTTTTTATTCATATGTCTTCCTGCTTCCAAAAATAATGGGCGGCGCCCAAAATGGCTAAATATTAATCTATTGCTGATTTTATATATATAAAGACATTTTTATGTTTAACGTTCTTTTTATAGATACAACTATTTAAGTAAATGCTCTGTTTATAATAAACAGTATTAAATAAAATTTACCGGCCTGAATGTCCGAGAAATTTCCATAGTAAATATTCGTCCTTTGAAAGGATTCGAACCTGCATCCTATACGGAACCGCCATTTAACCCGGCGTGCCTAACCGCTCGGCCACAAAGGATCGTTCGGTTGGCAAGGTCGAATTTACTGCTTATAAACTTCAATCTTCAATGAATCTCGTACATACATAACTGCTCATTGCGTATCAAATGTAAACAAATGACGTCACACATTATGAAATGGACAAAGTCCGACAATTATTTTAAGACATTTTTATGTCTATACATTCTTTTTATAGATACAAATATTTAAGTAAATGCTCTGTTTATAATAAACAGTATTAAACAACATTTACCGGCCTGAATGTCCGAGAAATTTTAACAGAAAATACTCGTCCTCTGACAGGATTCAAACCTGTATCCCATACGGAACAGTCATTTAGCTTGTCATGCGTTTACCGATTTGGCCATAGAGGAGCGTTCGGTTAGAAAGGTCGATTTTACTGTACTTAAGCTTCAATCTTCCATGAATCTCTCACGTACATTCATATCTGCTCATGGCGTATCCAAATGTAAACAAATGACGTCACACATTATGAAATGGACAAAGTCCGACAATTATTTAAAGACATTTTTATGTTTATACATTCTTTTTAGTTAACCTAGACATTGGTCTTGAAAAGGAACTCCAATCTGTGTTTGACTAGGGCAGGAAATGGCTTGTAAATTTTAAAACTTCCAAAACGAAACTGCTATCATTTACCCAACGTAGAGAAATCTCTTCCCCTTCTATCAGCATGTCTGATATTCAACTTCACGAGTGCGTCTCTAGCTCCTTCTTGGTCTCACGTTATCCACTGACCTGAGATGGAGCAACTACATTGAAACAATAGCTGTCTCTACCACAAGGAAAGTTGGTTCTCCGTGTCGCGCCTGAAAGTTTTTGCTCATCTAAGTCCATACTTCACATCTACAAATCTACCATTCATCCATGCACTGAACACTGTTGCCATATATGGTCAGGTGACAAAATCCAAATATGGATATACAATGCAATAGTAACTGCTAGGTCATCCTTGATTGTGCTAGCCCACGTCCCCAGCTGCCCACCGACACGTTTTCGCCAGCCAGGAGGAGAAGGAGTGAGAAGTACATCGCAGATGATCTCTCCCTCCGAGCGTCGAGCTGCGTGCCCGAACCATCGGAGACGACGCTGGAGCAGGACGGGTGAAAGAGGACGGAGACTCAGGCGACGACGTAGAGTGGTTGTGGGCACACGATCGATTCGGCGGCATCGTAGAATACAGCGAAGGCAATCGTTGTCGAACACTCCAAGCCTTCGTAGGTCAACCGCTCTAAGTGGCCACGTTTTGCAGCCATAGAGAAGGATAGTCCGGACAATAGCCTGATAGATGCGCCCCTTCGTAGCCTTGGAAATCTCCCGTCACCCCTATAGTGACCGCTTGAGACGCACAAATGCAGACCTTTTAGCTCCTATCCGGCGTTCAACCTCAGCAGCAGCCTGCCCGGATGGTATAATGATTGAACCGAGATAGACGAAAGACTTCACGTCCTCCAGATTGACCCCCGTCCAGCATCAGTGGCTGCCAGTTGACTGGATCAACCAGGGACGGCATAACTTTGGTCTTCGTGGTATTGTTGGTCATACCCACATCCCGTGCTGCAGCTTGCACTCGGTTGAGCGCAGCTTGTACATCGTCACAGTTCGATCCGACCAAAACAATGTCGTCCGCATAGGCCAGATCAGACACCCTGACATTCCGACCAACCGCAACTCCAACGTAGGGTGCTTGGGATGAAATGCTTATGAAAAAAAAAAAAAGCAGAAAAAAAAAAAAAATAGAAAAATGTAGTTTGTCCGCTCGAAGTCAGATACTACACTTTGATCCCAGTTTTTTTTAAAGAAAAGGTAGGGTGCTTGGGATGAAATGCTTATGAAAAAAAAAAAAAGCAGAAAAAAAAAAAAATAGAAAAAAGTAGTTTGTCCGCTCGAAGTCAGATACTACACTTTGATCCCAGTTTTTTTTAAAGAAAAGGTAGGGTGCTTGGGATGAAATGCTTATGAAAAAAAAAAAAAGCAGAAAAAAAAAAAAATTGAAAAAAGTAGTTTGTCCGCTCGAAGTCAGATACTACACTTTGATCCCAGTTTTTTTTTAAGAAAAGGTAGGGTGCTTGGGATGAAATGCTTATGAAAAAAAAAAAAAAAAAAAAAACAGAAAAAAAAATAGAAAAAAGTAGTTTGTCCGATCGAAGTCAGATACTACACTTTGATCCCAGTTTTTTTAAAGAAAACGTAACTCGAATTAACTGCTCGGTTAATGATTGCCGAGTGTTTCCTTATGATAGTAGTGGGTAGCAAGCCATCTGTTCGGGGTTTTGGCAAGCGTGGAATCACCCATTAATTGCTGTTGTTCCTACGTCTACTCTGACTTGGGCAAATATTGGACCCCAAAGGAAAATGAAAACACTAAAAAGTATAAAAATACGTTTTATAGTAAATATACCAGCAATACGTTTTTTATAAAAAATACTACATCTTTGTAGTGTAATAAAAACCACTAACTTTTGTAAAAAAATTACTACAATACACTTTCATAATAAAATTACCAGTAATACATTTTATAGTAAAATTATCAACAATACATTTTTTATAGAAAAAATGACCAACACTGCATTTTATAGCAAAAGGACAATCAATATACAGTACGAGGGAGAAAATGGACGCACCAATAGAAAATCGATTTTTGTATTTTTGTCAAGAGAAGTGAGTAATAGAATTCGTTTATTATTAGGTTGGTGCAAAAATAATATCGTTTTTGTCCTTAAAAATACGTCAAAAAACGATATTATTTTTGCACCACCCTAATAACATCGGGTACTAATAAAAAATAATAATAGCTAGCCGCTCGTATTCGAAGATACCCGTCCATTAGGTTGGCTAGCTCAGACATATTTGTGTTTGTTCAACATACACTTTGCCAAGGGTATCTGCGCGTAAGTGAATATAACGAACACTAATGGAATTGGAACTCGGCTTTCCGATTAACAATTTCGAGCCATTATCCATTACACCACCCGCACATCCAAGCTTACAACACTTGAAATTTCAAGTTACCTGATCTAGATACTGGCCAGTTTCTACCTTGCTTAACTCCGGAGATCTTATGAGTACCTGGTTTTCAACATGATATGACCGTAAGCTTAACCCACTAATTAGACAAATATTAGTAGCAATATTGTCACTAACCTAGTTTTATTACCATTTTTACTTTCATCGTCTTTGTCAATATTCTAGTCAAAACGACATTTTCATCGAAAGATTCTCTCCAAAAAATAATTCCACGGAGAATCTATTGCAATTGCATTCTAACCACTTTCACCTGAGTTCATTTCTTCCTATAAATCTAAGGAATTCTTTCATTTGATACCTCCATTTCTACGTAGACAGGCGGTCATTTGCTTTCTGAATAATAATTATCTATAAGAAAGGCAGCAGCTACCAGACACTGCTGTAATAATCTTTTGCCTGAGAGATAAACATCGAATGAGTAGTTATTACGCTCAAAAACAAGTTATTCAGTCAGTCATGTGCCATGCGTGATACACGATCATGTATCTTTCGATACATGACTGACGAGTCAGATTTTTTCCCGCAGTAGGTTGCCATTTCTTTCTGCGGTAGACCAGTTGCCATCCAAGGCTATAGAACCCGGTCTGTCTTTTAAAGAATAGGATTCATACATTTCCCAAGGGTATTAGCACGTAAGTGAAGGTAATGGATTTGACTGGAATTCGAACTCGGCACTCCGATTCCTCAATCCGAGCCGGTATCCATTATTCCAATAGCCTTTATCTTCAGGTTGAGCCAAAAATTAGCTCTGTTTTTCAAACAATTATTGGAGCATGATAAAAAAAATACGCATTATCTATCTATCTATCTATCTATCTATCTATCTATCTATCTATCTATCTATCTATCTATCTATCTAGTTCTGTGCATTATCTATGTATGTATGTACGTATGTATGTATGTATCTATTTATCTATCTTTCTAGTTCTGTTCATTATCTATCTATCTATCTATCTATCTATCTATCTTCTTTCTTCTAATCATTTAAACTAAAACTAAAACAAAAACGCAATAGGTTACTGAGTATGAAAGAATATTAGAAAAAGAAAAATATTATTAAGGACAAAGAACAATAAGAGAACAGGAATTAAGAAGACCAAAGACAAAGACTGAAAGTGCCAAATTGTCCTATTGTTAGATTCAGCTCTGAACCGTTGTGTCTTAGAAGTAATTAAAGATATCTTACTGGAGATCATTAGGTTTGGTCAAATAATTTAGATATACTATATTTATTTTTGTTTTAATCCTTTTGAGTGCACGAATCAATTTCTTGATAGACGTAGAAAATTAAGAAAAATACCCAAATTTTCTTTCAATTAATTTTTATTTTCCCCAAGTACTTTCAGTCACAACTGGGACCATATTAAAGAAGCTAAATTATCTGTGAATGTGAATACGTATTTCTGTAAATTCAAAACATGTTTACTGTCCGTTTTACTGAATTTTTATCGTCTATATCAATTTTAAATTCAGGAGATCATTTTTCCATGCAAGGGAGGCAACTTTTGTATTTTCTAATTTATTATCATTTATTTTAATTTTCATATACATACATACATACATACATACATACATACATATATATATATATATATATATATATATATATATATATATATATATATATATATATGAAATGGACAATGTCCGACAATTATTTTAAGACATTTTATATTTATACATTCTTTTTATAGATGCAAATATTTAAGTAAATGCTCTGCTTATAATAAACAGTATTAAACAACATTTAACGGCCTGAATGTCCATTAAATTTTTATAGAAATTTGGAGGACGAATATTTTCTGTGAAAATTTCTCGGACATTCAGGCCGGTAAATGTTGTTTAATACTGTTTAACAGGGCATTTACTTAAATATTTGTATCAATAAAAAGAATGTTTAAACATAAAAATGCCTTTATATATATATAGTTGATTCGACGTATGAGGGTCATGCAGATCAGTTCCCAGGAAACCGACAGCAGCACAAGAGATTTGATTATAGTGGTGAAGGTTTCGTGCCACAAAGTCTCCAAACGATCCTCGGCAGGTTATGAATTCAGAGTTGTCCTTCCTTCTCCTAGACCAGTTGCCAGCCAAGGCTATAGAGCCCAGTCTGTCCTGCTATTTACCCATAGCTGGAGGGAAAAGAGGAGGAGGATTCATACCTTTCCCAAGGGTATTAGCAAGTAAGTGAATGGAATGGATTCGACTGGAATTCGAACTCAGCTCTGCGTTTCCTCAATCCAAGCCGCTATCCATTACTCCAACGTGCCTCCTATATGTATATATATAATAGCTGTCTACTCGTATTCGAGTATACCCGTCTACTAGGGTGGCTAACCAGTCCCTATTACAGACGCTCGCACAGGGACATTTGTGTTTGCTCATCACACACAGAGCCCACCTGTGGTTTATACTGCAATTATACTGAGCAAATCTTGGAGAGAGCGTGTTATCTAGCATCATCAACAATTTGAAGAAGGCCAGCACGCTCAAGACTTCGTGCTAGCACCGCTATCGACGGCCCTCAAGAGTTCCGTCTCCACATTTTCACTTTCCAAATGTGCCGCACGGTGGGATCAATCTCGATCCATTCCGATAAAATCATGACGTCTCCTTCCTAACAAATCCCCCATGGTGAGATTCGAACGCGGGTTTCATGGTCAGAAAGCGAACGATCTACACACTCGGCACTTTTGCTGCTAAATATTGAAGAACTTTATTGGTATACTCATAATTGATTTTATTCATTTATGGCTTTACTTCTCTTATATAAAGGGCTTCATGTGTGTGCATGTGAGGCAGCTGTGAACGTAAGTAAATGTCACTTAATGATTTTGCAAACGCGGTTCGGAAATCGTACAGTTATCTGCATTTGCGATCTTGATTCTTTTCCACTCACTTATAAATGCATCTTAAGACATTTTTATTTCGATAGATTCTTGTCCAAATATCTACAATGGTATGCACAACCGTGCTTTGCCATAGGAAGACATGTGTTGTCGTTTTAACCAAATTACAAAGTTGATACATACTGTATTTGTTTTTAATTTGAATCTTTTTTTCCCCTCTCTATCTCTCTTTTTATTTGAATATGAATCAAACACGCCGGGTTTTCTTTGTTTCGCTCTTTTACTGTGGACATCGCCGGAATTTATGTGTCTTTTCTACGTTTTAGTTTGCGGCGCGCAATATGCGCTTGTTCACTTTCCTGCAACGATGTCATCATCACCGGTAGTTCTCTCCTTTTGTACAACGCCGATCGGCGAAGGCGGCTACAGCTGCAACCGATTCCATGTACACGATTCGATGAAAACATTACAATGTGCCTCGCTCGAAGCTAGTTCTCTGACAATAAGACAGAGTTCATATTAACCGAATCTGTGGCTACTGCGTTGAGAAAATCATGTAAGAAAAGCCAAAAATAAATATTTATTTAGGAAAATGCCGTTTCACCGCTGCAAAGAACAAAAGTTCTGGATTTTTGCTTCTTGCATACAGGTGACATGATTTAATTAAGATGTGCTGATAAAGCTTTTTTTCAAAAAGAAGACAACGAGCGAAGAGCAAAGATTGATCTAGGCAATATATATATATATATATATACCTGGTGTAGCAATAAAATTATCCAAATCGTGTAACACCAAAATTGTCCAATTGTTAGATTAAGATTTGAACTTTTGTATCTTAGAAATGATTAAAAATATCTTCCTGGAATTCTGTGAGGTTTTATAACATTGGACTCGACTCTAAACAATATGAATGTATTTAGCTCTAAGTTGAAATAATGACCCCTCTTCCTGTGGCCATATCCTGATCCAGTTTTCCTCTCTACTATTCCCTTTCATAAATTTATTCACCGTTCTCTTAATGGTTTTAGAATGAAGATGGAAGCCAGTGCATTAATGCCGGTATCATTACTGAAGGCCTGAATGATCATTTTCCTCTCACCATTGCTCAGTTTGGGAAGACGTAGTACGGCTGAGACAAAATATTTAAGCTGTTCTCTTGATAGCTGAATAACTCAAACGTTTTTTTTTTATTGATTCTTACGGCAAATGGCTAAAAATCTAAAAATCTGGAAAAAAGAAACTCAATTAGTTTATTGGCTTTTAGATATTAAACATTTTGTGGGATGGAGAATTATCACGTTCTGTTAGACAATTTGGATAATTTTCTGTTTTTACTCTGAGAAAGATCTAATAAAACTGAAATATGCTATATTGATAGACGTTCCCTATTTGTTCTTATATATATATATATATATATATATATATATATATATATATATATATATATATATATATATATATATATCCAAGTATAGGATTGGTGTATACGGAATAAATTCCAGTAACCAAAAAGTACTTTACCTAAAAGAATGGTCAATACACAGTAGAGCAAATATAATTATTTATTAGAAAATTATAACATAAATATATTATAAAATCACTACAAAAATAGCCATTTTGTTTCAACACTTCTGGTGTCTTATCAAGTGATGGTGCTGAATGTAAACCTGGAGCATGTATATCTTTAAATGAACCCTGTTTTTTCTACATTCAACACTATCACTTGATAAAACGCCAAAAGTGTTGAAACAAAATGATTATTTTTGTAGTGATTTTATAACATATTTATGTTATAATTTTCGAATAAATAATGATATATATATATATATATATATATATATATATATATATATATATATATAGTGGTTATAAGTACCCTGAAATCAAGTATACAAAATATGATAATATTGATCTAGGGAAAAGAAATAGGAAAAACATTTGGTACGCACCTCCTTTTAACCAATTGATCAGTAATAAGTTAGGACACAAGTTCCTCCATTTAATAGATAAATATTTCCCTAAAATTTACCCTCTTAGTAAAATATTTAACAGAAACACACTAAAACTAAGTCATAGCAGCACTGATAATCTTGAGAAGATTATTTAAAAAACACAATAATAAAATTTTTAATCAATTTAAAAATCTGGATAATAACGCACATTCAAAGATAAATACTGTTAATAATATTAACCAATGTAATTGCAAGAATTCTAACGAATGACCATTACGTAACCAATGTTTAACCAACTCTTTTGTTTATTTAAGTACTATTTCTGCAATGGATAATCGAACTGTTGAAAAACTTTAGATTGAGAGTACTATGAATTCTTTTAAGACTAGGTGGTATCAACGTATCTTATCCTTCACCAGTAGTTCTTATTAAAATAGTACATCTCTTTCTAAATGTTTTTAGAAGCTAAAAGAAGCTAATAAAATTCCTAAGGTAATTTTTTAAAAAAAGAAAAAAAAAGAAGCTAGAACATGTAGATCTTTAAATGAATACCGTTTTCTATGCTTACATGAAAAATTAGAAATTGTCAGATTTTCTGATAAAAACTCCTTATTAAACCAACGAAGTGAATAGACAGTAAATTGTAGGCATAGTCTCCGGTTTACCTTACAATGTGTTTCCACTTTGAATTTGATAATAGTTTTTTCCTCTAGTAATAATCATTAGATGAACTGCGGTGCACCTTATATGCTTTACTGTTCTATTTGTAAGATTCATTTTCATTTAATATAGCTGTGTATTAATGTTTAGTTAGTATTATTAACATGTTATACGGATGTAAAGGTGTTTAGTTAGTATTATTAACTTCTTACATTGATTATTTGGTATTATTAACATCTTATGTGGATGTTTTCTTTTATTTAACGGTCGCATTTTAATTTCACAAAGTAGTTCTGTATTTTTTTTTATCTGTTTTTGCTTTCAAATGGTTATTTACCAGTTTCTTAAAGGGGCCTTTTATTTATCAACTACAAAAAACTTTATGTAAGAAACTGAACGAGCATATAACTGGTTAGCATTGTGTTAAATTACTTCCCTACCACTTTGCTTTTACATATTAGGAAAGTTGAACGCCAGACTAATATACATCTTACGTACTATTATTTTTTTAAGTGAGTTTGAATTTAGCGTAGGTCACATCCGATTGGTTAATCACGGCAAAACGCAAACCCTATTTTTATTCTGGATTTTTTTTTATCGAAAAAAGAGGAAGTATTCTGCTTTTGAAAATAAATTCATCGTTCACTCTGCAGTAGTATAATATCACCTGAGGCGACACATTTGTAGTTTTGACACATGATTTTAATTGTGTAGCGATTTTTAACATGGTTTTGTTTTAATATCCTAAAATAAATAATATTTAGCTGTACTCTGTATTGAGCCCTCTTTTAAATTAAATTTCACGTACAGTGGCATTATAGTCCATTTGTTCTCATTTACCTCGATATATATATATATATATATATATATATATATATATATATATATATACATATATATATATATATGTGTGTCTGTGTGTGTGTGTGTGTGTGTTTATTTTGATCATAATACTTTCATATTCACGAAAAATATTCATGACTATGATTTATATCCCATGCTGTTACACGATTTGGACAATGTTGCACTTACAGCCCGATATATATATATATATATATATATATTGGGGGTATAAAGCGCGTGTGTGTTGAAAGAGTAAGACACATAAAAATATATAGACTGGACAATTTTGGTCGATTTTGGAACTGTGGTATTGCATTCAGTTTTAAATTTGATGTTTGACATGACTATAATCATCTATTTGATTCGTGGAAGGATAAAAGTTGGTCGATTGTATTAAATAAGTAAATATTCGTCGTTTGTATTAAAGTCTATAAGCATCTATTTGATTCATGGAAGGGTAAAAGTTGGTTGTTTGTATTTAAGTCTATACGCATCTATTTGATTCGTGGAAGGGTAAAAGTTGGTTGTTTCTATTTACGCATATAAGCATCTATTTGATTTGTGGGAGGGTAAAAGTTGGTTGTTTGTATTTAAGACTAAGAGCATGTATTTGATTCATGGAAGGGTAAATATTAGTCGTTTCTATTGAAGTCTATAAGCATCTATTAGATTCGTGGAAGGGTAAATGTTGGTCATTTCTATTTAAGTCTATAAGCATGTATTTGATTCGTCGAAGGGTAAATGTTTGTCGTTTCTATTTAAGTCTTCAAGCATGTATTTGATTCGTGGAAGGGTAAAAGTTGGTTGTTTCTATTTAAGTCTATAAGCATCTATTTGATTCATGGAAGGGTAAATTTTGGTCGTTTCTATTTAAGTCTATAAGCATGTATTTGATTAATGGTAAAGTAAAAGTTGGTTGTTTGTATTTAAGTCTATATGCATCTATTTGATTCATGGAATGGTAAATATTAGTCGTTTCTATTTAAGTCTAAAAGCATCTATTTGATTAGTGGAAGGGTAAAAGTTAGTTGTTTCTATTTAAGTCTATAAGGAACTTTTTTGATTCGTGGAAGGGTAAATGTTGGTCGTTTCTATTTACGTATATAAACATCTATTTGATTCGTGGAAGGGTAAAAGTTGGTTGTTTGTATTTAAGACTATGAGCATGCATTTGATTCATGGAAGGGTAAATGTTAGTCGTTTCTATTTAAGTCTATAAGCATGTATTTGATTCGTGGAAGGGTAAATGTTTGTCGTTTCTATTTAAGTCTATAAGCATGTACTTGATTCGTGGAAGGGTAAAAGTTGGTTGTTTGTATTTAAGTCTATAAGCATCTATTTGATTCATGGAAGGGTAAATGTTTGTCGTTTCTATTTAAGTCTATAAGCATGTATTTGATTCATGGAAGGGTAAATGTTGGTCGTTTCTATTTAAGTTTATAAGCATGTATTTGATTCATGGAAGGGTAAATGTTGGTCGTTTCTATTTAAGTCTATAAGCATGTATTTGATTCGTGGAAGTGTAAAAGTTGGTTGTTTGTATTTAAGTCTATAAACATCTATTTGATTCGTGGAAGGGTAAATGTTGGTCGTTTCTATTTACGTCTAAAAGCATCTATTTGATTCGTGGAAGGGTAAAAGTTGGTTGTTTCTATTTACGTATATAAGCATCTATTTGATTCGTGGAAGGGTAAAAGTTGGTTGTTTGTATTTAAGACTATGAGCATGCATTTGATTCATGGAAGGATAAATGTTAGTCGTTTCTATTTAAGTCTATAAGCATCTATTTGATTCTTAGAAGGATAAATATTAGTCGTTTCTATTTAAGACTATAAGCATGTATTTGATTCGTGGAAGGGTAAAGTTGGTTGTTTGTATTTAAGTCTATAAGCATGTATTTGATTCGTGGAAGGTAAATATTAGTCGTTTCTATTTACGTCTATAAGCATCTATTTGATTCGTGGAAGAGTAAAAGTTGGTTGTTTCTATTTACGTCTATAAGCATCTATTTGATTCGTGGAATGCTTCATATTGGTCGTTTCTATTGAATTACGTAAATATTGGTCGTTTGTATTTAAGTCTAAATAATCTATAATTGAGTGCATAAATGTTTACTTTGTACGCACATAATCTATTTATTTGAAGTGATTCCTATTTATTTGGTTTGTCGATGTGTAAATATTTGTCGTTTTATCTGAGTATATAATTATTTACTTGGTAATTGCATCGATAAATATCTGTGAATCTGGAAGTATGTTATTTTGGTTCGGAGATAGGTAAATGTTGGCCGTTCTAAGTTCAATCCTAAGGTCAGGTAGTCCTGAAACTTCGCCTAATCTGATTTAATGAATGAGACGGTGGGTTTTAACAAAGGTGAAATATTTGCTCGGAGTTGAAAGCTTAATGAAGACATAGGGTGGCATTTAAGTTTATTGAGTACGAAGACAGACACCAGAAGAAGGCCGTAGTCTACAAGAGCCGAAACGTTGTAATTTGTGTGGACACATCCATTTACTCTTGCCTCGAGAATAAGGCTGATCGGTCCGACAAAGTCAAAATAGCTATCGAAGTCCAAAACGACCTCAAGATCGTCTTCCTGGGGCAAATTCAACGCTTCCAAAACTAAACTTATCTTTATTAATCCTCTGGGAGATCTCTCGCTGCTTTCCACCAGCAGGGCTGGTGCTAACCTCCAGGAAAGTGACTCATTTCGCCTTCTAGGACTCACGTTCTCTGCTGACGTAAAATAGAAAGACTATATTGAAACGAATCCCAGGTCAACTTCTATGAAAAGTGGTTCACTATCTTACATATATTTGGCTATTATTCGTCCGTGCGCAGATTATTAGTGCCCCATATGATCAGGTGTCCCTGCTATTTACTTTGAGCAATAATCGGGAATATTATTGATCCTGATCTGCCGGCTTTTCTAGCCGCCATAAGGTCACCTCTCTATGTCTTGTCTATAAATACTTTCATGTTAATTGTTCGGATGTTGTTTTATTTCCCTCCCCCCATAGACAATGAATTGTAAATATGGGGACTAGTTAGTATTTTCATCGAGACAATGAGGTATTATGGTGATTGAAGTAAGAAAGGTACATATGAATGTGTTGTTTTGGTGTAAGTAATATTGTTCGTACGATTGGGTCAGTGTTTGCGGCTAAGCTAAGTTATAGTTAAGACAGAAGAAGACCGTTCTTTCCCCAATCCCCTTTTCGGCCTTGTGCCACATTTCTGTAGAAAACAGAATAAATATCGCTCTTCGCCATGATACCCTGCTCGAAATTAGGTTAGTTTAGGTTTGTTTTTGTGTCTTAATTTCTAGATTCCAGTTAACTTATCTAAGGTATGCATGTTCATTGGACCCTTTTATTTCTGTCCCCATATTTTCTTTGGTTTAATTCCTCATTTCACCCATATTTAGCTGGTCATTGATGTCAGTTCTCTGGTGGATTTGGGTCTCCTTTGGTTTCGGCTGTAATTTTCATATTTATATTTGATGTTGTGTCTGAATCAGTGTGCTTGGAATGAGTGAATGTTATATATATATATATATATATATATATATATATATATATATATATATATATATATATATATATATATATATATATATAGTCTCGCATTGATTTCTGCCAGTTAACTGATGTCCCTGCTACATTTAGGAATTGGTTGCTGTAGGCTGGTTATTACTAACATTATTTTGCTTATTTTTTCTAAATAGTTTTCTTTTCATATTGTAAATACATATACATATTGGGGCTAGATTTTAAATTGCCCCTCCACACACACAGACAATGAATTTTACATATGATGACTAGTTAGGACTTCATGGAGATTTTCAGGTATTATGGTGGATGAAGTAAGAATCGTAAGTAAGAATGCGTTGTTATGGTGTAAGGAATATTGTATGTTTGGGTAGGTGTTTGTGGTTAGCTAAGTTAATCGTTAACATAGAAGAAGCGCTTTTTTTCCCACTCCCCTTTTTGGCCTCGTGCCACATTTTGGGAATATTACAAATAAATAATCCTCTTCGCTATAGTACCTAGATTTTTTGTAAGGTTACGCGCAGTACTACACTAGCGTCGAGATCTCATCAACTTACAGTTCAGCTGGCTAGATGTAACCGTAAGTTCTATGTTAACAGTTTCTTTTCATGTACATCTGGCTTGTGGAACTCTCTTTCGGTTCCACGCTTTCCAAACAACTTTAATTTGAAAAAATTTAAATGTCAATCACTATTGCCCTCCTTATTACTCTTTCCTCTTCCGTTCATTATTAATGTTTCTGTTCTTAATTCTTACACAAGCTCTAACCCTGTGTGTCTTAGTGGCTTTACTACCTATCATCGGGTGACAATGATTAAAAAAAATATGGTTGTTTTAAATATTCAGTTATGTGCCATGCGTGATACACGCTTAGACGATCATGTATCTTTCGATACATGTCTGACGAGACAGATTTTTTTCCGCAGTTGGTTGCCATTTCTTTTAGCGGGAGACCAATTGCCATCCATGGCTAGAAAACCCGATCAGTTCTGCTATTTACCGATACCTGGGGAGGGGGATTCATGCAATAGATTCATAGAAGAAGAGGATTAGCATGTTTGTGGATTCGAACCCGGATCTCCGATTCCTCAATCCGAGCCGCTATCCAGTGTGCCTTCTCTTAAATAATAAAACATATAATAAATATTAACGTTGTAAACCAAAAGTTATCGTTTTCTCTTGTGTATTTATTGTTTCATAAAAAAAAACTCGTTGGACCGCCGGTTAGTGCCATATTTTAGCCAAGACTCGACTGCAGGCGACGGGCTCTTTTTACGTTCTCACTGTGAATTTATTTACTGATTTGCTTTTAACAATATTTGATGATCGGAAGATGGTAGATCAAGAAACACTCTTTTCTCATGTCTGCGTTATAATAATAAAACGTCTTCAAACAAACTACACACGTTTTTAAGTCACAATAACGTTACGAGAACGTGAATTATCTGTTTACCGCTTTTGATTGTTTTGCGCATGTCAAACAGAATGCGCATGCGTCGCGACGGTCGGCAACACCATTTAATTGCCTTCATTTTTTATTTGTAATGTCAATAAAAGATATTGAACGCTTGATGCAGAAATTAAACCGCCTTCTGTTATCAGTGAACTAAGCAACCTCTTCACGTCCATATGCAAAAAAAAATATTGAGTGCGAAATTATGCAAATTTAGTTGCGCTGAGATTACATTAGTAAAATGTGGTGAAGCATACATCACCGGTGTCTACTTTAATAACGTCTTGCTTGTCGGTCTCAAAAGAACTGGGACATTAAATATACACTGACAAGAATAATCGTTTTCTGAGCGTACTGGACCGGAGTTGATCAGTTAAAAAATAGCAATAGCATGGTAAAATGGTTTCATTTCAATTCTAGAGCATGCCCACAGTAAGAATTCGTTCTTCTACCTGTTATGTCTCTTCAGGACGTACGCGATGATGGGTCTGTCTTTTGGAGCTCTTAATATATTTTTTTATCTCTCCTAAACCTTGCTTAGCAATCCACTTCAGCTCACTAAGTAGCTTACGCCTCACGCCCTCTTGCCTTCAATCTGCCTTGTGAATATCATATTTTCCAAACCCTCTTTCCTCATTATGTACCCGAGAAATTTCGACTGTATCTTCATGCTCGATATTAAGTATACGTTTTATTTTTGCTTCCATTTTTCTCTCAAACTTGCCTGTTCGAGTTTTTATATTTTGAACATCATTCTGAAGAAACACATTTCTGTTACTTGAAGTCTCTTTTTCATCTACGGAATAATCCTGTGTACGTATTTACACATATTTTCTATGAAAATTTCTCGGACATTCAGGCCGGTAAATGTTTTTTAATACTGTTTATTATAAACAGAGCATTTACTTAAATACTTGTATCTATAAAAAGAACGTTAAACATAAAAATGTCTTTAATATATATATATATATATATATATATATATATATATAGCAAGAATAGCAGCAATTATGTGTGTGATTTTAGCGACGACCGTTTTACGATTTTATTTAGGTCCAACTCCTCATATCACCTCAAGGTTCTAGAGTCCATGTATATCAGATCCTGTGAGCCTTCCCTTTGTAAACAGAGGGAATGCTTACTGGGTCTGAATGTTATTGGACTCTAGTTTTCTTGAAATTCATATTTTTTCCTTCCATTCTATATATTAATTTATAAGCTTATATATATTTTATATCCCAGAAAAATAAACTTGATAACTCCTGGGACGAAACCGGTTGTTCTTTTTTAGCTTTTTAAAATGACATATAAATTCTTCCTAGCTATCGTTAAATTTTGTACCATAAAAACTTATTTAAATATATATATATATATATGTATATACACACACACAGGGTTTCCATAAAGTTCGTTTGCACTTTAAAAAATATATAACTTTCTTTGTATTTCGATAGAAATAATCTGTAAAACATGTTTTAAAGTTCAATGTACCTAGTTTTAAGTATAGCTAAAATCACTAATGTGATTTCAGGCATTAAAGCAGTTGGCAAATGTTTTCCGTGAACTGAAAAATCGTATTACCCTTTGTATTGCTAATGATGGAGGATATGTGGAAACTTAAATAAAATTTCAATAAAACCGTTAAAAAATATAAATTTCTTTCTTTCTAATCCTTTTTGCAAATTATTTCTATCGCAAATAAAAATAAAGTTATCATTTTTAAAGTACACACGAACTTTATGGACACCCTGTATTTGTATATATATATATATATATATATATATATATATATATATATATATATATATATATATATATATATGAAGAAATATACTCTTAAGATGTGCTATATTTATGGGATAAAGTGCTCAGTATCAGAGATAGAGTGTGTGTAAATATAAAAGTGGCCTGACGATTGCGTCTAGCATGAAACAGATGTCGCCTCTAAGTATATATATATATATATATATATATATATATATATATATATATATATATATATATATATATATATATATATGTGCGTGCGTGCGTGCGTGCGTGCGTGCGTGCGTGCGTGCGTGTGTATTTTTGTATGCGTGATTGCAAATATGCAAAGTTAAGGCACGTCAGGCTATATGACAATTCCGTATAGGATGCAGGTTCGATTCTAGTCGGAGGACGCAAATTTTCTATGAAAATTTCGCGGACATTCAAGCCGGTAAATGTTGTTTAATACTGTTTATTATAAAACAGAGCATTTACTTAAATATTTGTATCTATAAAAAGAATGTATAAACATTGTCCATTTCATAATATATATATATATATATATATATATATATACATACACACACACACACACACACACACACACTTGATTAAAATAATGTTTCTCCAGCTATATTCATTGGGAAATTCTCAAACTCTAAAATATGACGTTTTTATTGGCGAATATTGACTATGTATTTTCAGTTGTCCATTATCATTTTCTTCACTGTAGGGCATTTATTCTTCGCTGGAGGCGATATCGACGTCCTTATCGGATTAGACATCGCAGGAAAATGAAGCATATATCCAACCTTTCCGTTTGGTTTAATGTGAACTCTTTGTTGAGGCCATCATTGAAACGTTAAACAGTTTTCTGAAAAAGAAATAAAGAAAGGACTTTTTTTTTCTTCTCTACAGACAGCTTTCCACGTCTAAACAAAAATTATAATTTTAATATTTCTTATATATTTGCACCAAAGTTGTTTCGATCGCAGACATTTTTTCCAGGAGTGATTTTATTCCAAATGCGAAAAGATAGTTTATGCTTTGATAAGATCTTTGCAAAAAATCCATCCTCAGAAAATATTGTCGTAAAATAAAAAAAAAAATTTCTAATCTCGGATTTAGCGCACATTCCAGAATTTGTCATCGAGAAGTCATTTTTCTTTTATTTAGATTTATTGAACTTTACAGTAAATACGTTTGTGAACTGAACAGGTTATATGAATTCATTTATTATTATATTATTGATTTCCTATTTTTATTTTTTTTTTCAGATTTCTTATTGAGAAACCTTTCAACAGCCAGGCTATATGCGTCACAGTCAAAGAGGAAATTCAGAAATTTTTGCCCCTGAGGCAAAATTCTATCGAAAATATTCATAAATTTTCCACGGAATCTAACTACTTTTTCTATGAAAAGAACGTTTATCTTTATGCTTCTTTTTAATCATTTCACCCCAAGTAAGGAAATAAAGCCACTAAGATTCAAGGGGTTGCTAAGTGTTAGAGAATAAGAGAAAAAAAAACTCGATTAAGCAGAGAGAACAATAAAAGAACAAGAATTAAGAAGACAAAAAATAACCATTGACATAAATCTTTGAAAAGCTAAGTTGACTGGAAATCAAAAAGACGGAAGAGTGTTCCACAAACGAGAGGTGTGAGAGAAGATCCACTTCAAGTGTAAAATTATGAGACCTTAGCGCCAATCTAGTACTGCGCTTTAAATTATAAAGACTACTAACCATGTAGCAAAATTCGTCAGAAGGGAATTTTCAGTGTGCGTCCGTCGCTACACAAGGTCGAGGTTTAAAAAGGATTTAACGGCAATACATTTTGGTAACGCCTCAGGCGCCGAATAATGAACTCGGCTCTTTCCCGAAACAGGGGTACTGCTCCACCCCGGGGAAACGGGGAGGGGGCTTGAGCTGATATGATTTTGAAAGTGCCCAGCCGAAATCAGTTAAGTATATGAAAGCATTTATAGGAAAGCATAGGGAAGCTACGTTACGGTGATGGGAAAGTGACTGAAGCCGAGATGCCAGGTCAAGACCAATAATATTGCAGATTCTTCTTTGGATTTTATTACGAATCTCTAAATATATAGCACGGGCATCCGACCAAATGTGACAGCAATATTCAAAGCGAGAACAAATAGCAGGCTAATAAATATGTCAGATATATTCTACGAACTGACATTCCTAACATCAGACCTAGATACTTGTTTTATATCATCTTTCCACTTTACAAAACTTCAGTCCAAGTAGGTGGAGGTTAGCATCAGTCATTCTGATGGAAGGTAAAAAGGACTCCTTCATACGATTAAAAGAAATCCGCTGGTTTTGTCATATTCACTTCCGCACAAATACCCTTGGGAAGTTATGAATCCACCGCATAAAGTACACTTCTTAGCTCATCCTTTTGCGCTCACACAACAAGCTCAATCAGTAACCCTCTATCTTGAGTGGTTCTTATGTTTTATATTGGGTGAACAATTAGTAAAAAATTAACTTTATAGATACGATCTTCCAAAAACATTTTTATCATTCTCTACAAATATTTTCAATAAGTGACTTCCCGAAAATTTAATTTATTTTTCTTTTAAAATAATTAAAGGAATTCTGTAATGGTTCGGGATTATAATTGATGAGTGAAAACTTCCCGGCCAAGATCTACTAATTTATAGCTTCTCTCTGAATAAACTTTCTAGCGTCGGTCTGGTGACATACTATACGCGAAACCTGTAGGCCCTTCCTATTGGAGTACAGCGACACAGCATCACTCTGCTATGTGTTGCTGTGGTGATTTACATAGCAAGTCCGTTTTTGTTTGTTTTTTTACGAGGCGATGTCGCCAGCCCCATGTCCAACCCGATTTGGAATTCAGAATTGTCTTTTTCCTACAATATTATGTCACTTCACTATTTTCACCATCTATGGAATAGACTGCTGGTTTTCAAGGCTCTGGTAGCAACCCGTCAAGGAGAATGAAAAATCTGAATTCAAAACATGGATGAGACAAAGAGAAACCACTTCACTATTTTCGACATCTATGGGATAGATTGCAGAGAAGCCCAGGTTTCTTATCCTCTGGTGTCAACCAGTGAATGAGAATGAAAAATCTAATTTCAAAACATGGAGGAGGCAAGAAGAAAACGCTTCGCTATTTTATAAGGTACGCATGCCAATTTATAGATAAGAAAAAAGAGGAAGCTGTGGAGAATTTTGATCTTTTACATCCTGAAGAAACATGGCATTTTCTTAATTGAGGGTAGTTCGTTGATTTGCGTCAAGGAGTTTAGTGCAGCATTTGTTATAATTTCGTTCAGGGAGTTTCGCGTCTTAGCCGCGAATCTTATGTTGCAGGTAGAGATGACAATGACTTAATTATAAGCCAGGTGCTACTGCCATCGAATTGATGTAGTTGCTGATGAGCGGTCGATATTGACTAAGTCGTTAATTTCAAGTGAAATGCACGTAGAAACGACAAAAAATACGTTAGTTTCGAATGAAATTATCCCATCGATTACCTTTGGAGTGATAAAAGGGAAACAGGAAACAGGAAACATAGTTGACCGGCCAACGGAAATATATCTAGGTCTGTTTTTGTTGCTTAATTAGATGGAAATCACACATCAAAGTGACTAACATAAACAATTTAATGTAAATGATTTTCAAAGGTTCATTTCGATTATGTCGAACTTCTCCTGCAACAGGTTTCTATTTGATGATAAATCGTCTATCTGAGCGTGGAAATCTCGAAAACTACTTTTGAAACTTTCAGCTGTTCATCATAACGTCTCGAAGTATTTCTGTTTTTTTTTTTTTATTTCCATATGAATTTTCCCGTTTATTAAATAAAAGAGTATAGAGTGCCGTAAATGATGCGTCTGATGTAACGGCTAGCAAACGCGGACGGAGAAATCGGTGAGCCGAGTTTGGATTCCAATCAAGCTTCTTACGTTCACTTTCGTGCAAATAATATTGTGAAAGTGTTGTAATGTGGAGTCTGGCAAGACGCAACACATAACTCGAGTCAGCCGTGATGGTAGTATTCAGCACTCAGTTAGACAAGACACTGCGACAGCATTCTCTTCTTCCTGCTATGACAATAACCTAGGACTACTTATTATGAATGGATCAGTAAATTCATGATAGTAAGGAGGGTAAGTGTCCCTTAGCACAACAGAGGGCATGAATATATATGTCCATTTCCCAGCTATGGGTTAAATAGTAGTACAGACTGAGCTTTTCGGCTTTGAGTGGCAACCGGTGTAGAAGAATATCAACTCTGAATTCAAGACCATATATAGCCCTGGTTAGCACATACAATATAGCTATTGACAAGCTAATGGAATTTCCAATCACTATAATCTCCACTTCATCGATGTATCAATAATAATAATAATAATAATAATAATAATAATAATAATAATAATATACTGCTAATTTTCTTTCATCAATGAATGTTAGTATTGTAGTAAAAAAATAAAATTATGACACATTTAACAAAAGTTAGGACGTCCTGGATATGACGATAAACTACATCCAGCAGCAAGGCCTCTGATCAGGAGGTTTTGAGGGACGCGGAACCACCTCTTAATTACTGTTGTTCTCAGGTTTACCCTGACCCGAGTTGTTAGCACCTGTTAGCGTACTACCTATGGGGAAATGGTTAACCCCAAAACTGGGGTCAGAAAACAATAAAAGTATAAAAATAGATTTTTATAGTAAAAATACCAGCAATACATTTTTGAAAATAAAATACAGTGGACTCTCAACAAAAAACCCTATTTACAAAAATACGTCAATGAAACCTGATATACAAACTGATTCCTTACAAATACAAAGAAAGAAAGAAAGAAAGAAAGAAAGAAGAAAGAAAGAAAGTGGGTATATGAGGGAGAGAAATGTGAATGTGTAAGTAAACCTAATATTAATAAAATGAAAGATATATACATAGATACATATAGGGAAAGAGAGAGACTAAGTAAGCTCATGTAAGAAAGAAAGAAAGAAAGAAAGAAAGAAAGAAAGAAAGAACGAGTGATATAAAGGAGGAGAGTGTGTATATGAGAGCGAGAAATGCGAATGTGTAAGCATAAGTGTGTGAATAATAACTTAATATTAATCAAATGAAAGATAGATACATAGATACATAGAGGGAGAGAGAGCGATTAAGTAAGCACTTGTAAGAAAGAAAGAAAGAAAGAAAGAAAGAAAGAAAAAAAGAAAAAAGAAAGAAAGAAAGAAAGAAAGAGTGATATAAAGGTGGAGAGTATGTATGTGAAAGAGAGCAATACGAATGTGTAAGCATAAGTGTATGGATAGGAACATAAAACATTTCATCAATAAACGGACGTTTCCCTTCATAAACTTATTGAAGAAATGCGGAGAAAAGCGATTGAATTCATTTTAATAAATTCGTATAATATTCTTGTTTATTATCACGTCAGATAAAGAGATTGACGGATCTGATTTTTACGGCTTCTGGGTTATTTAAAGCCGAATCATATTTAGGACTGTAGGAGGTTGCTTAAAGTATTTCTAAAGAATCTCTGACCAGTCTCGGTGCTGCTTAACTACAGGGATCGAGCGAGAACCGGTATTTTCAACACGATATGCTCGTAAGCCCGGGAAAAAAGCGGTAAAAGAAAATAGACAGACATATATTTATCAATCATTTCACCCTAAGCAAGGATGTACCCCACTAAGATGTAAAGGGTTCCTTCGTGTGAAAGAATATGAGAGAAAAAAATGACTTTTTACGGAGCGATGGACAAGAAAAGAATAGGAAATAAGAAGACAGGGGATAACGATTGACATGGCATTTAAATTTGTGATGGCCAAACGTAACTGGAAAGCAAGTATCCGGAAGAGGATTCCACAAGCGAGAAGTGCGATAGAAGAAACTGTTAACATAGAACTTACGGTTACATCTAAGAATTTCTACTGTAAAAAATGAGACCTTGTCGCCAATCTAACACTGCGCTTAAATTCATAAAGTGTCATGGAGGAAAGCACATTAGAATGATTTCCGTAAGATAGATAGATAGATAGATAGATAGATAGATAGATAGATAGATAGATAGATAGATAGATGTGAAAAGCTCGATATGGAAGGCTATGAACAGATTGGCATAGATATATACAATAGACAGATAGATATAGATAATGAACAGAGATAGATAGATAGATAGATAGATAGATAGATAGATAGGTAGATAGATAGATAGATAGATAGATAGATAGATAGATAGATAGATATGGAGACTAAACATGAGACAGGTGTGAAGAAAATCGAGGTGAACAGAATGGGGTAGTTCGGTAGAAAGAAAGAAAGAAAGAAAGAAAGAAAGAAAGAAAGAAAGATTGGGGAAACAAGTATTAACAAGACAAGGTTAGAAAGAAAGAAAGAAAGAAAGAAAGAAAGAAAGAAAGAAAAAAAGATTGGGGAAACAAGTATTAACAAGACAAGGTTAAAAAGAAAGAAAGAAAGAAAGAAAGAAAGAAAGAAAGAAAGAAAGAAAGAAAGAAAGAACGAAAGAAGGAAAGAAAAAGATTGCGGAAACAAATATTAACAAAAAGAAAAGGTTAGAAAGAAAGAAAGAAAAAAAGAAAGAAAGAAAGAAAGAAAGAAAGAAAGAAAAAGATTGGGGAAACAAGTATTAACAAGACAAGGTTAGAAAGAAAGAAAGAAAGAAAGAAAGAAAGAAAGAAAGAAAGAAAGAAAGAAAGAAAAAAGATTGGGGAAACAAGTATTAACAAGACAAGGTTAGAAAGAAAGAAAGAAAGAAAGAAAGAAAGAAAGAAAGAAAGAAAGGAAGAAAAAGATTGAAGATGTAAATATTAACAAGACAAGTTTAGAAAGAAAGAAAGAAAGGAAGAAAAACATTGCGGAAACAAATATTAACAAAAAGAAAAGGTTAGAAAGAAAGAAAGAAAGAAAGAAAGAAAGAAAGAAAGAAAGAAAGAAAGAAAGAAAGAAAGAAAGAAAAAGATTGAATATGTAAATATTAATAAGATAAGGTTAGAAAGAAAGAAAGAAAGAAAGAAAGAAAGAAAGAAAGAAAGAAAGAAAGAAAGAAAGAAAGAAAGAAAGAAGGAAAGAAAGAACTAAAGAAAGAAAGAAAAAGATTGGGGAAACAAATATTAACAAAAAGAAAAGGTTAGCAAGAAAGAAAGAAAGAAAGAAAGAAAGAAAGAAAGAAAAAGATTGAAGATGTAAATATTAATAAGATAAGGTTAGAAAGAAAGAAAAAAAAAGAAAGAAAGAAAGAAAGAAAGAAAAAACTAAAGAAAGAAAGAAAAAGATTGGGGAAACAAATATTAACAAAAAGAAAAGGTTAGCAAGAAAGAAAGAAAGAAAGAAAGAAAGAAAGAAAGAAAGAAAGAAAGAAAGAAAGAAAGAAAAAGATTGAAGATGTAAATATTAACAAGACAAGTTTAGAAAGAAAGAAAGAAAGAAAAACATTGCGGAAACAAATATTAACAAAAAGAAAAGGTTAGAAAGAAAGAAAGAAAGAAAGAAAGAAAGAAAGAAAAAGATTGAAGATGTAAATATTAATAAGATAAGGTTAGAAAGAAAGAAAAAAAAAGAAAGAAAGAAAGAAAGAAAGAAAAAACTAAAGAAAGAAAGAAAAAGATTGGGGAAACAAATATTAACAAAAAGAAAAGGTTAGCAAGAAAGAAAGAAAGAAAGAAAGAAAGAAAGAAAGAAAAAGATTGAAGATGTAAATATTAATAAGATAAGGTTAGAAAGAAAGAAAAAAAAAGAAAGAAAGAAAGAAAGAAAGAAAAAACTAAAGAAAGAAAGAAAAAGATTGGGGAAACAAATATTAACAAAAAGAAAAGGTTAGCAAGAAAGAAAGAAAGAAAGAAAGAAAGAAAGAAAGAAAGAAAGAAAGAAAAAGATTGAAGATGTAAATATTAACAAGACAAGTTTAGAAAGAAAGAAAGAAAGAAAAACATTGCGGAAACAAATATTAACAAAAAGAAAAGGTTAGAAAGAAAGAAAGAAAGAAAGAAAGAAAGAAAGAAAAAGATTGAAGATGTAAATATTAATAAGATAAGGTTAGAAAGAAAGAAAAAAAGAAAGAAAGAAAGAAAGAAAGAAAGAAAGAAAGAAAGAAAGAAAGGAAGAAAGAATTTTAGTGAAGATATTCATTTCGGGGAGGAAGGAAAAATGTGGATTTTTTTTCTCCCCATCTTTTTGAATACCTTCTCCTTATATTTTTCTTTCCCTCTACATCTTCATAAAAACTGACCCGTATCCATTAAATCTTATGTCACTTATGGCCTTTTGACGATAATTAACAATAATAAAGGAAATGTCTATTTTAAATTAGCTCCGCGCCGTCATCAGTTTCCCTTGAAGAATTTACAAGCTTTTATGGTATTTTCATCTGTGTCTATAAATACAAGGTGATTTGAAATAGAAAACATCCCAACTTTGATAGAGTTCAAAATCTTTGGCGCAGTCTTGTCAATTATGGCATTTCCCAATCTGCAACGTCTTTCTCCCAATCAGAACTTTGTAAGACTCTTACTCCTCTACTTCTATTTCCCAGGCAAATTACAAGGTGAAATCCATCTATCAGTTCTGACCTTGACAGCTAAGACACGCTGTGACGCTTCCAAGGAGTCGAATAATTCTCATTTCCTTCAGCATTGCACAGAAAGTAAGACAGCATTTTACGCCAGAACTGCAACTAAAAATCCCTATGAACCTTTCAATCCTGACCTTTTCAAGAGTCAATTGTTATCTCTCCTCCTTATTTTCATAATCTTCACCTCCTACCATCTTCTCTCCTACTCACAGCACATACTTCATTCATTATTACCATTTCGACTGATTTGAAAGTTTCGCGAGTGGGTGAAATTTAGTATTAAAACTGCGTCGGACTAAGCAGGGTCGGATTATCCTGGTGTAGCATATTTTATATGGAAGCCCAAAATGAAATATTATCAAATGGATTAAGTCCGACAATTATTGTAATATATTTTCCGTTTATACGTTATTATTGTCGATATAATTTATTTAAGCAAATGCTATGTTGTTTTTATAATTAAAGAGTATTAATCGCCTTTACCGGCCTGAATGTTCGAGAAATTACGTAGAAAATGAGTCCTCAAACTGAAATCGAACCTGTATTCCTCTACAGAAACCGTCATTTGATCTGACATGTTATACGATTTAGCTACAGAGAAACGTCTGGCGAGCAAAGTCCGAATTACTGTTTATAAACACACAATCTTCGACGATTTTTCTCGATCGATCATTTCTGCTCACGAAACGTATCTTAACATATGACAGCATATAATGAACTGGATTATGGTCGACAAATAAATTAATATATTTTTCTGATCATACGTTATTTTTAGAGATACAATTTATTTAAGTAAATGCTCTGTATTTTAAATTAAACAGTATTAATTACATTTACCGGCCTGAATGTTCGAGAAATTTTATAGAAAATATGTGTTCTCCGACAGCAGGTTAGATTAAATAAGAGTTCCCCTACAGGAATCCAGGTTCGATTCCTGTCAGAGAATACATATTTTTGTAAATGTGTCTGTTAGAATGAAATATTAGCCTTACTTTCATTTTTACATAATTTAAACGACAATTTATCCATCACACTTTGTATATGGTATGATGCTAATGGGATATACAGTGCTGTTCGATAAAAGTGACTCACCTGATTATTTTTATTAAAAATATTTTTTGTCTATTGTTTTTGGGGTTAAAATAATTTTTAATCCTACTAATATAAAGACACCTTCCCGACCACCTAGGAAAAAAAGTTTATTCACCCTAAAGTATTCTATTGATAATTATAAATTTGGATATAAATGAGATTCAGGAAAAAACTCTGTGCAAAAAAAGTGACTCAGATATTGCATTCTAATGATTAATCTGGTAAATTTAAAGAGATTTTGACAAAATATTGAAAACTATTTTACAATACACTCAGAACAATATTCTAGAGAATTCTAGAACAGCTTAAATTAAATCTAGAGTATTCTAGAATATTCCAGAAAGCCTCATACAGTATAAAAACAGCTTGAAATAGCCACTCAAGTCCCTAACCATATGAAAGGGTACAAACACACATCAGAACCACTTAAGGCATCTATTATTGCCCTCTCAAAAGCAGGCAAGTCTATGAGAGAAATTGTAGAAATTGCTATAACCTCGCAATCAACTGTCTCTCGAGTGCTTAGGGCACATAATGATGCCACTCCTGTTCCAAGGAAGAAAACAAGAGGACGAAAAAAAGAAAGATTGATGATAGAACTGGCAGGGTAATCAAGAGAGAAGTTGCGAAGAATAGGACTTTAACTAGCCAAGAAATTGAAGCCAGTCTAAGCGAAGAGCAAGGTGTTAGTCTTGCCTCTTCAACAGTCCGTCGGTGCCTGTTAGAACAAGGCTACAATTCTTGTACACGAAGATTTAAGTCGCTAATAAGCAAAACCAACAAAGCCAAGAGACTTGAATGGGCTCACTATTACAAAAATTTCACCGTAGAAGACTGGAAGAATGTTCTCTTCTCCGATGAAACGAAAGTTGAGCTAAATTCAAAGGATAAGCTGAGCCACTTTTATCGAACAGCACTGTATGCTATTTATTACAGATGAATGAGACCGAAATGCGATTTGCAGGTCGGGAACACTACAATCAAGCAAACACGGAAGTTTAAATATCTGGGAAGCGTTTTGACAGAGGACGGTAAGTGCGACACTGAGATCCGTAGACGTATTGGGATGGCCAAGGATCCATTCCAAAAGCTGGACAGAGTATTGTGAAACAAGAGGATTTCTTTGGCAACAAAGAAAAGAATACTGACCGGTTACGTGACATCTGTCCTTCTATATGGCAGCGAATGTTGGTGAGCAAAGATGAGGTCTCAGAGATGTTGCAAACAAGGAGAATGCTTATACTTAATAACAGGAAGAGGCAGCTGAAGTATCTGGGACACATAACGAGGAAGATGGGCCTGGAGAATCTGATACTCACGGGTTGAATAGTGGGAAAGAGAGACAAGGGAAAACAACGCGTGATATACCTAGCGGACTTAAGCAATTGGATGACAAAACGAGGCCTGGGGGAGGAAGAAGCGGGAAGGAACTTGTTGAGAGCTTCAAGGGATAGAGGGAGGTGGAGAGCCATGATCGTCTACGTCCTGGAAGGACATGGCACATAAAAAGAAAATTAGGCGAGAGCAGGAAGTTCTACTCAACGACATCTTTTGTGATTCTTTTTACGGCTTTTTTTCTTTTACCTTCATTTTTTTTCTTCTCCGGTCGTATTCCGCCATTCCAGTTTAGGCTCGACTTGTTTATTATTAGGTTGGTGCAAAAATAATGACGTAATAATGTCGTTTTTTGACGTTTAAAAATACGTCAAAAAACGACATTATCACGTCATTATTTTTGCACCAACCGAATACATTTTCCTTATCGATGCGGTTATAAAATTTCCTATTTCTCCTTTTTTTTTTCTCATTCTACTCTTTCTCCTTCTTCAAAATTCCTTCTTTTTATTCACTCAACTTTTTTCTTTACGTACTTATTTATATCTTTTTTTTTATTAATTTTCTTACGCTGTAAACATGGCAGAATAAATCTGCAACAATGTATATGCATCACTATGATTGCATTTATTTACTATTGCCTATTTAAAAGTCGGTGATATCCACAATCGAGAAATGTATATAGATACTTATCTACCTGCTTTTATTGAAGTCCTTCTGCTTCTCCCCGTTAATATCTGCCAGTTAACCAGTAGATTGATTCAATTCTGTGTTTATTAATCTGTTAACATCTCTCCATCTCTAAGTCGGCAAACTCCAAGAAGAATACGAAATCGACACGACCAGGCTGCTCCATCAAAATTATTACATTCACATAAGTAAATAATCTATCTATCTATCTATCTATCTATCTATCTATCTATCTATCTATCTATCTAATTTCAGTCTGTTCATATCCAACTTCAGTCTATTCATATCTACAGTCTGTTCATATATATATATATATATATATATATATATATATATATATATATATATATATATATATATAAGTGAACATAGAAGTCAACACTTCGACAGTCTGTTTCATGCTAGATGCAATCGTCAGCCTATATATATATATATATATATATATATATATATATATATATGTATATTTATACATATATCCGAATGTAATGAGAACGAAAATAATATATAAATTCTAATGTTTACAGCCTTAATTCAAAAGAGGGGTCAAAACCGATAATAATTAATAATTATTTATTATAATTTTTTCATATAGACAAAACCAATTTACTCAGTACAAAGATGCAACTTCGTTTCAGTGCATTTAGTTGCACCTCGACTGGTGAGAACCAAAATAGTTATGAACAATTCTGTTTGTAAGCAAACCGCATGTGAGACGCCATTTCCTTTTTTCCCATTTGTTTGACAAAAAATACATCAAGGCAAAAAAGGGGACGGAATGAAAAAATAATGGTTGTTGATTGCAGTTTGGTGAAAGATGGTTGGGTTGTTAAAGTAATGGCTAGACCTGACAAAGTTCTTTTCGACAACAAGGCTTTAGGTGCAGCATTTCCAAGCCTTCTAAGAGTGAGGGGTGAAGGTGGAAAGGTGAGAATAGAAAATAGTAATACGATGAATGAGGAAGGAAGGAAAAATTCAAAAGATAGTGATAGTAGTAATTGGGAATTTTTTTTGTTTGTTTTTTTTTTGTTTGTTTGTTTTTTGTTGTTGTTTTTTTTTTTTTTGCTTAATTTAAAAACTAATCCAGAGAAGAATTGCATATATTTATCTTGGAGTTATCACTATTAGTTTTTTTAGTTAATGAAAGTGTTTTGTAAATTAGTAAATTAAGAAAATGGAGATTTATTCTTGGTATGTTGAATACATAAGTTATTCAGGTTTAAAAAAAACAATAAGTTGTAACTTAGAAATTAAGATATAAGTTAAAAGTTATGGGATACTAAAGTAATATTATAACCTAATTTTGACCTATTGTTGGACAGAATAACGTGTAATAATAATTATGAGTATAAAACAAATTTATCTGAAAGTATTACTGGTATTATATATGCGCAAAAACATTTTAAGAACCATAATCTCAGATTAGTTAAGGGGTATATAATAGAGAGTAGAAAGCATATCAAAGGAGGTGAGTTATAATTTTAAATGATGGATGGTATGTATTGAAAAGTCTAGCAAGATTTTAATGTTAGATCTTTAATATGTCTGCAAAAACTGCGGTTTCTTTGATTTAATAATTAGGTGTTGTTCAAAAGTTCAGTTGTACATATTTTCCTACTAACATAAAAAAACAAGGTTCGTTGAAAGATTTGCAAGTTCTGACTTGTTTTAGGATTTTCCATTTAACCTTAGGTGTTTTTTCTTCCTCCTTCAGTTTCCAAAAATATTTAAAAAGTGATGTCATATTGCGCTTGCTTGCATTTGTAAGGGAGGATATGTGATTTTAATATCGATCCTTAAATGGTCTTCAAATTGATCACACATACTATTTAATATCCCTGGGGATCTCATTTGATGAGATATAGCACATATATACAATGGATTTCGTTAAGCACCTGTTTGATAATGGACATTGATCAGGGATTCTGCAATTACATAGCTCTATTACTTGGGGTGTATTAGAATTTATGTTTGTGTTGTGTTTATTCTCGTTATGAATTTTCAGTATTCTATTGTGTGATTTAATAATTTTATCTAGATTCCTAGAACAGCTATAACTAATTTTTAGGATATTGCGCGGTTGAAGATTTGATTTAATTTACTCTTCGTAGGAAGGTGCTTGTTTTAAGATTTAAGAATTTGTATCCTAATTTGGTACGGACTAATTTGTTGAAGGGAGGTGTACACCAAATTATCCTCTTTCCTCTATTGTTTTTTTAGAGTAACTCTAATTCCCCCTATATTTAATTTCGGAGGATCTGTAACCACTGTCGGTAAGGATTTGGTTATAAACAATTTTTTTGTTTATCGAATGTTTCTTTCTTAGAAGAGTACTTGTAGATACGGCATTCAACGGATGATGGGATATGCTTAATAACTGGCGCTGGGTGATTGGAATTAGTATTTATATAAATGGGGTTAGCATTATATTTACGGGATAAAGTGCCCAGTATCAGAGATAGAGCGATTGTAAATATAAAAGTGAGCATTGAAGTCAATACTGAGGGGCGACAGACTTTTTTAAGCTAGACGTAATCGTCAAGCTGTCTGATATATATATATATATATATAAATATATATATATATATATATATATATATATATATATATATATATCCACCTATTTCAATCTGTCCATAATTATCTATCTATATCAGTGTAAAATCAGGTATATATATGTGTGTGTGTGCGTATGTGTGTGTGTGAGTAAGTGCGTGTGTATGTGCCAGTATAAAATCAGCTATCTATCTATCTATCTATCTATCTATCTATCTATCTATCTATCTACGTCAGTGTAAAATCAGGTATCTAGCTATCTAAGTGCATTATCTTTGCTCCTCACAGCATCATCTATCAGCATCCTTCCCAATCGTGGCCGAGTAATGTAATGATTAGGAGAATCAGAGAACTGAGTTCGAATTCCGGTCGAGTTTGTTTCATTCACTTTTTCAGAAATACCCTTGGGAAAGGCATGAATCCATCTCTCCCCCGCCACTAGTCGTGGTTAGCAACCAGTCTCCGAGGAGGACAATTCAAATCCGTGTTCCGTCCTGCTGAAGTACATACTAGAAAACCATAGAAAATATCATGAAGTTGACTGCAGTTGATGTGTTCATTAAGTTGAATAGCTTTTCTTATTCATGTTTTCGCTAATGTCTTTTACCTTCAGTCAAGTAGAAAGATCAAATTTAAAAAAAAAAGGCACTGGTTTCGAATCTGAAGTGAATTTAAAGGGTGTAAGGCAAGGATCTGTTTTCTCACCGGACTAATTCAGCAATTACACGCGGTTGGATGCAGCACAAGACCAAGTTTATTGTAGGGTACCCAAGCCCATAGGCTCGCTCAAAAATTCCCCGTAGACCTCGTAAAAAAATGGGTCGAGCAGCTGTCTCCCGAAACGAGACTCTACCTTCGGTATTGCCTCATCTGGGGAACCTCTCTGCCGGGAGATAGAGAGTATGGCCAGCACCCCCCCGAAGTAATCCGTATACCATTAGAGTGAAGCAATCCAGAGAGAATTAAAAGTCCTACTATGAATCATTATTGGCAGCTACAGTCATAACATTATAAGATCTGCAGATGTCATAGTGTCAATAGAAAACACAAAAAGGGAAACTACAGGCTGTCTTACAGAAGGTAGTAAAGGAAAGCGAGAAGAAAGGACTAAGCATCATTTTTAAGAAGACCGAATACATGGCTGTCAGCGACAAACACGATGCTAACTACGAATTGGAGCACCAAAATGAGGCATGTACAAAAATTAAAGATTGGAGGACGGAAAATGTGATGCAGAAATCCGAAGATGTTTTGGAATATCGAAAGATGCCTTCCAAAAGGTAAGCAAAGCATTAGAAAACAGAAACAATGAAAAGCGTACTTAATTGTTATGTAATATTGGTCTTCTTATATGTCAGTGAATGCTGGACAATCTCATCATAGATGAAGAAGAGACTTCAGACGACAGAAATATGATTCTACAGAAGGATGCTGAGAATACCATGGACTGAGCATGTGAGTAAAAACGACAGTTTAAAGAAAATGAAAATAATAAGGTCATTTATACTTGGAATCAAAAAAAGTCAGTTGAAATGACTTGGAGAAACAATCTGTAAAGAGGGCTCAGAAAATTTGATAGTCCCAGGACATACGAAAGAGAAATAGCAAAAAGACAAGTATTGCTTAGGGTAAAATACGTCATATATGTCCTCTTTTACGGCAGCGAATGATGGACGGTCCCCTGAAAGATGAAGAAGAGACTCGAGAGGACGGGAATGTGTTTCTACAGAAAGATGCTAAGGATATGATGGACCGATCGTGTGAAAAATGATGAGGTCTTAGAGCGGAGGCTTATACTTGACATCAGGAAAAAGCAGTTAGAGTTTTTGGTAGATGTAATGAGAAAGAAGGTCCTGTTACAAGTCGAATAGAGGAAAAGAGAGACAAGGGAAAACAACGCATGACATACCTGGTCGGCTTAAGGAAGCTTATAGTTAACATCAGGAAGAGACAGCTGAAGTTTCTGTGACGTGTATTGAGGGAGGAGGGCCAGGAGAATCTGATACTCACACGTCAAATAGAGGAAAAGAGAGACAAGAGAAAACAACGCATGACATACCTGGCCGGCTTAAGGAGGCTTATACTTACCATCAGGAAGAGGCAGCTGAAGTTTCTGGGACATGTATTGAGGTAGGAGGGCCTGGAGAATCTGATACTCACACGTCAAATATAGGGAAAGAGAGACAAGGGAAAACAACGCATGACATACCTGGCCGGCTTAAGGAGGCTTATACTTACCATCAGGAAGAGGCAGCTGAAGTTTCTGGGACATGTATTGAGGTAGGAGGGCCTGGAGAATCTGATACTCACACGTCAAATATAGGGAAATAGATACAAGGGAAAACAACGCATGACATACCTGTCCGGCTTAAGCAAGTGGATGAAAGAACGTGGTCTGGGGGAGGTAGTAGTGGGACGAACCTTATTGAGAGCTACAAGGGATAGGGAGAAGTTGAGAGCCATGATCGCCGACGTCACGAAAGGACACGGCACATAAAAAGAAAAGAAGCTAAAAAATTTTGTCCAAATGTGCATAAAAGGAAAAAAGGGACACAATATCCCGTAGAGGCTTTGTCGGTCACATCCTGAAGGGGCATGGCCCATAGTAGTATTAGTAGTAGTAGTGATAGTAGTAGTAGTAGTAGTAGTAATAATAGTAGTAGTAGTAAAAGTCGGGTATCTAGATGTTCTTAGATGCTTGAATTTTACTACTACTACTAGTACTACTACTACTACTACTACTATTACTACTACCATTACTATAAACCATATTTAAAATTAATAACCCAAAAGCAAATTTTGAAATTTTGATATGCTGTATATATATATATATATATATATATATATATACAATTTCGAAAAAGTATCGTAATGTAGTTATTCTTTTTCTTATGATAACAGATTATTAGTGAAATATGTTAAGACATTTTAACGATAGTTACGCTATATATATATATATATATATATATATATATATATTAACATTCAATGTGTGTTAGCATGTGCGATACCCTGTCTGTTCATCAGCCGCCGACCAGGGGTGATATCACGGTTTTGGTGGCTATGGTGGGACCGCCACCCCTGGCGCCACATGCAACGTTTGTCACCAGGCAGGGTCCAAAGATAACCTAATTGATCGTTCCTTTAAGTAAATTCTATCTGTAATGAAAGATATATAATGAAAGTTCATATATATATATATATATATATATATATATATATATATATATATATATATATATATATATATAATGCGAGAGACAGAGAGAGAGAGATGCACAAAAAACGTGACAGAAATATTTGGAAATTTAATGGGAAATCTCAAGAATGAAACCAGAAGCGGATTGAGTATTTTTTACGATTAATTTGTTCGTGCTTATTGTTTGTCGGTCATTATTTTTATGTAAATACTCCAAGACTAATCAAAGGACGAATATTTTCTATGAAAATTTCTCGGACATCAGGCCGGTAAATGTTATGTAATACTGTTTATTATAAACAGAGAATTTACTTAAATACTTGTATCTATAAAAAGAGCGTTAAACATAAAAATGTCTTTAATAAATAAATTGTCGGACTTTGTCCATTTCGTAATATATGACGTCATTTGTTTACATTTTATACGCCATGAGCAGTTATGAATGTACGAGATTCATGGAAAATTGAAGTTTATAAGCAGTAAATTTGACCATGCCAACCGAGCGATCCTTTGTGGCCGAGCGGTTAGGCACGGTTTCGTATAGGATGCAGGTTCGAATCCTGTCAAAGGACGAATATTTTCTATGAAAATTTCTCGGACATTCAGGCCGGTAAATGTTATTTAATACTGTTTATTATAAACAGAGCATTTACTTAAATACTTGTATCTATAAAAAAAGAACGTTAAACATAAAAATGTCTTTAATAAATATATATATATATTTTATCCCTACTTCACTTTGTTAGTTATCTGTTCTTTCAACCAATAATACTATTAATAATAAGACAGCAAAGACAAATGTAACCGACCAGATACAGAAACAATGGCGACATAAACCGCTTCATGGCCAATACTCTGCCCGTACCAAACAAGCGGACGTAGACAAAACCCGTACCCATCAGTGGCTACGTAGTGCAGGGTTGAAAGCTGAAACTGAAGGTTTTATCCTTGCCGCGCAGGACCAATGCTTGTTAACTAGGAATTATCAAGCACATATACTAAAATATTGTGTTAGCCCAAAATGCAGATTCTGTGATAAATATCCAGAAACAATTGATCATCTTGTATCAGGTTGCACGATATTGGCACCCACTGAGTATAAAACTCGGCATGAAGAGTGGGCCAATATCTGCACTGGAAAATCTGCAACTTCTACGGAAAGGAAACTGAAAGAAACTGGTATGAACACCACCCAGGCGCGGTTACGGAGATAGGACCTGTTACAATTCTATGGGACTACACAATACACACTGACAGAACAATCAAGGCCAACCGCCCAGATATTGTTATTAAAGACCACAAACAGACTGCAATGTATCTTTGAAGTTCTTCAAAAAATGAAAAAAATAGAAATCTCGAAAATATGGCAAATAGGAACATCAACAATCCCTGTTGTAGTCGGAGCCGTAGGAATGGTTGGAAAAGATTCCAGTAGACTAATCGAAGGGATTCCTGGAAGACCATGCTTCAAAGAGATACAAAAAATTGTTCTCACAAGTACAGGCCACACTTTACGAAGGGCTTTATCTATGTAATTTCTTTTTTTTCAGTGAAAAGTGTCATGATGCCATTTCTAACCTTAGGTCCCTCGGCGGAACCCGGAAAGAAATGTGTAAAAGCCAGAATTCAAAGGAAATAAAAATAATAATATTATTAATAATACAAATAATATTATTAATAATAATAATAATAATAATAATAATAATAATAATAAAATTATTATTAATAATAATAATAATAATAATAATAATAATAATAATAATAGTTATAGTAATAATAATATTAATAATAATGATAATAAATTCAAAAGCTGCAGAGGGTCGTTTAACCTTGTGGTTAAGATATTTTAACTTCGCAGTTATGATATATATATATATATATATATATATATATATATAGAGAGAGAGAGAGAGAGAGGGAGAGAGAGAGAGAGAGAAAGGGTGGCAGGTAAAAAGAGCAATTTTTAGATTTGATATATGCTGATAAAAATAAAGTAAGATATAAAAAATTAACTTTTTTAGTTTGAACACCATATCTAACATTCGTGTTTTTATTGTTTTAAGCTACTAAATTTCCATCTTTTGCTCTTGTTTCAAATAACTATAACAAAAATTACAACAATTAAGTAAACTGTGCCAAATTTCTTGTTTTTTGCAGGGTGCCCTGTAGGCAGAATATATTCATTCAAGTATGTTTGGTTGAATAATCTTGACAAATTATGTCTATTTTAATTTTGATCCTCTCAAATTCACGAGTCAATTTCTTAGTGCTGTTACAAAACTGATTACGAAAAGTGCCATAGTTTTGGTTATTTCTTTTATTTTCTCAAAGTACTTTCAATCTCATCCAAGATCATCGTCAGAGATGAATTGCTAAGACAAAAATTAATGTAATTGATAGTTGTGATTTTTTGTAACTGCGTATGAAACGCATTTTTAAAAGAATTGCAGGTTGAGTATTTTTAAAATATTAGCAATAAAAAATTTAAACCCAGTTATCTCCCTTACATATTCTTAACGTAAATTGACTATAACGAAGGTCGCTTCACCCGTAAAAGGGTGAGCGCTCGCTACCAAATCTAGTACTCCACTTAAATTCGTAAAGTTTACGTACCAAAGAGACGAGTTCATCAGAACAATTACTGTGTAAGTATTTATAGAAAAGGTAGAGGGTCGCTACATTACGGGATTAGTGACTGAAGCCGCGATACCGGCTCAGGACAAATAACACAGCAGATTTGTCTTTGTGTTTTATCAAGGTTCTCTAAATACATAGCAGGGGGACCAGGCTCTTTTTGGCAGCAATATTCGAAGCATGGTAGACCTATAAATTTGTAGGATAGATATCGAGTGAGAAAAATTGTGAACCAACTATTCTAAAAATTGATTCAGCATATATATATATATATATGTGTGTGTGTGTGTGTGTGTGTGTGTGCGTGTGTGTGTGTTATTTATTCGATTGGTTAATCACGGTAAAGCGCACAAGGGTATTTTTAATACATTTTTTTTAAAGAAAATAATCGTTTACCATTGCCCGAGGAGACACTATATAAAAAAACACACACAACAACCAACACTAAACAAAATTTATGACGAGTGTAGTAGCAATATTTTAAAATGCATTTGACTTTATTAACATTTAACACTATTTTGCAATGTAGCATCTCTGGTTACTCATCTTACATGGGGAAAGCTTATTTACAAAACATCGTAACTACAACGATGAATTTTACAATAATTATAGCAAAGTGCATTCACTCTTGCTTGCAAAAATCCCCATCACAACGATTACAGTTATATTAACTTTAACTTCGTAATTCACCCCTGAGAATGAACTTGACTGAACAAAATCTATGTCGCCTTCCTTAATGAATTTCAACTTAACATCAAGAATATAATTAGACAGCTAGAAAAGAATTATTATGAAATAGATATAATATGTCTATATTATTTAATGAAACATATATATATATATATATATATATATATATATATATATATATATATATATATGATTCGATCGGATGTCCGGTCACGGTGATGAGCTGTGATACAGCGAAACAGTCTATCTGTGAGTGACAATATATGTTCCCGAACAATTAATTCGGTTGAGCAATTTAGAGAGAAAGCGTGAATTTGTAAACAGTGAGTACTACTGTTGATAATGCAAGACTCTCTTTACGGATTGAGTCCTCTCGGTCACTGGCATATTTATTTAAAAGTAAATACGCAAAACTTCATATTATTCTCTACCGGGCGGCAATAGCTTAGGGGTAGAACCTCTCACTGATGCCAAATCAGTTGGGTTTCGATTCAGTCTTGAAGCGGTCGGATGTCTAACCACACTGATAAGCTGTGCTGCATATATATACCAGACTACATATACATGTATGAAAGTGGCAGTGAAAAGTGATGTTAAGTAAACGTAATTCAAGTTTTCCCGTCTTATTAAACTGACGCACACGTGCACACCTATCGATGATGTCTTCTTTTCGTCTGTATATTTTCCACTGACCGATATTAATCGGATCGATATTGGAATGCAATTATTTACAATCAGCCCTTATCGAAATCAATTAAAGTTGATCAAATATGTGATTGCTTCCTGAATTCAACAACAGACCCCCACACTCTCGCCGAACACTGGTGGAATAAGTAGATTTATCAATCTATGTCTTATCTATTTATAAATAGTGGGCCTTACACAAAGACGCGCATGCGCGCTCTCATGTACACACACAGAAGCAGATAGACACACGTACATGTATTTATAAGTAAATTTATCTATGTTTAAACTATTTATAAATGGTAGGACATGAATACACACACGCGGAGAAAAGTACATGAATGCATACATATATATGTGTGTGTCTGTGTGCGCGTGCGCAGTGGGCACAGAGGGAAAGCGGTTTTTCTCGGTTGGATTATGAAGTGGGTGTATGTCTATGTCTCAGTGAGGAAAATATATCGCTACTTACCACATCAAGCCGAGCGTTCTTCCATGTTCCTTGACAGATCTAAAACCGTTACTGCGTTTGCTTCCATTTTTTTATGAAAGAGCCTAGATTACTGGTGAGCCGAAAGTTATCCGTGGCTGTACTATAATTTACCAAGAAAAGTCACAGCGTGTGTGGTAAATGGAGAAAGTTTTAGCTGATGGATAGATCAACGTCGGCTGAGTCACCGCGAAGAGGAGATATGATGTTGAAAGACCCGAAACCTCTATTGATTCACGCCTAGCATCATCACTGATGATGTGTACTAAAGCACCTAATATATATATATATATATATATATATATATATATATATATATATATATATATTTCCAAGCTGATAGAATCCAGGTAGAACTCAGTGTCCAGGACAGAGCAAGAATATAATAAAAGGCTCAAACACTAATATTCTATGGTTATAATTTATTGCATTGTTCTATCCATCACGATCCAATTCATCAGAAAATTTTTATATTATATATATATAATGGTAAACCGCAAGTAACAACAGCCTGTTTCATGCTTGAACGCAATCATTTCTAATTATTATATATATATATATATATATATATATATATATATATATATATATATATATATATATATATATATATATATATATTGCTAGGAGGAAAAAATAGCTATCATTACTTTTCCCGACCAAAATAAATTATCAAACAAAAGATCCGAACTCATCTCAAAATGCAGACATGAAAATAAATTTTTACTACGTAACCTAAAAAATTAAAAAACGAAAAAATAAAATAAAAACAAATAAATATACTAATAAGCAAAAATAACAAAAAAAAAAAAAAAAAATAGAAATAAAACATAAAAAAATACTATGTTACTTAAAAATCGAAAACCGAAAAGAGAAAATATACAAGTAAAATAAATTAACCTAAATTCATCCAAGTAAATAAATAAACAAACCAATCCCAAATAAAGATAATCAATTAAAAACTGTTCCCGCCAAAATAATACTTAGAATGAACTACAACAATCAACCCGAAAACTGAACAAATAGTTTTAATTAAATTCCCAAACCAAAACAAAACTGTTAAATAAGTGATATAAACAAATTTTTACTACGTTAATAAATAAATAAATAAATAAAATAAGAAACAAAAAAAAAAAAAACAAGCAATATAATTTGACCTAAATAGATAAACAAACGACTTCCGGTGAAATAACCGCCATAATAGAATACCCACAATGCACCACTAACCCGTATATATATAAATAGCCGAGAAAAATAACAGCACACGTGGCTTGACGATTGCATATAGCATGAAACAGACTGTCGCCTCTAAGTGTTGACTTCTATGTTCACTTTTATATTTACACACGCTCTATCTCTGATATTGAGCACTTTATTCCATAAATATAGCGCACCTTAAGACTATATTTCTTTATATATATATATATATATATATATATATATATATATATATATATATACACACACAGTGTAACCCGGATATAAGAGACCCGGATATAAGAGAGATTTTCTCTGGTCCCAAATTAGAGCCTGTGTTAATGTATATATAATAGACCAAACCCAGATATAAGAGAAACCCGGATATAAGAAACTTCTTCTCCGGTCCCGACAACTCTCTTATATCCGGGTTACACTGTATATATATATTGGATGGGGAACCTCTAGGTAGTGTAATGGTTAGCAACCTTGTCTCGTTAGAACAATTAAGACTGAGTAGTGATTTCGATCCTTACTTTCGGCCTTGTGCCCCATCCAAGCTACGCTTGGAAAATCGCTATATATGTTGGATGGACTCCCCCGTCGTATTCGACGTATGATGGTCAAGCAGCTCAGTTCCTAGGAACCGGCAGACACGTCACCAGCGCATATGATTTGATTATAGTGGTGAAGGCTTTTGTACGGAACCAACTACACTTTTTGAAGGGCCGAATACAGACGCCTGGTGCCACAAGAATTCAGAATTGCCCTTCTCCTAGATCAGTTGTCATCCAAGGCTATAGAACCCAGTCTGTCCTACTATTTACCCATAGATGGAGGGAGAAGAAGACGATTAATATCTTTCTCTAGGTTATTAGCACGTAAGTGAATATAATGGATTCGAATGGAATTCGAATTCTCCGATTCCTCAATCCGAGCCGCTATCCACTACTCCAACGTGCCTTCTCATATATATATATATATGTGTGTGTGTGTGTGTGTGTGTGTGTGTGTGTGTGTGTGTGTGAAAATATATAGAAAATAGGAAAAATACTCGTTTGGTAAATAATCCAAAGTTCTTTAGTATTTTTGTTATTATTTTTAAAAAATAGTGCTCGATACAAAAGTAGAGCATAAATATAATTATTTATTTAAAAATATGATTCCATCACTACAAAAGAGTTCTCATGTTTCAAAGCAAGAGCCAAAAACTTCAATATAATTATTTGAATTAAATTGAATTAAAGTACCGTTACCATAGTAATTTTAATTTTAATAATGAATATGCTTATAAAACGCGTAAATTTCAGGAATTAGTTATTCCAAAAATGTTTCGCTTGAAGATGGAACAGAGCTTGGTACTTTAATTCAATTTAACGCAAGAACTACCGACTTTCCAATAGTAACACTCACTACTGGATTGACTTGCGACAAACACGTGCATAACTGTTACCTTTATTCTTATTGTCCTGGTTTTTACAATAAACCTTTACTTATTTATAATTTGAATAATTCATCGCCCCCATGAGTAACTACACTATAGGTAGTAACTAAGTCAATGGACTATGGAATCTAGCTGGGGTCTGTTGAGTACAAGTTGAGGACTTATGCGAGAACTACTGACCTTCCAATAGTAGCACTTAGTACTGAATTGACTTGCGACGATCATGCGCATAAGTGTTATTAGGCTGGTGCAAAAATAATGTCGTTTTCTCACGTATGTTAATATGTGAGAAAACGACATTATTTTTGCACCAACCTAATACCTTTATTCTTATTGTACTGGTTTTTACAATAAACCTTAACTTATTCATCCATCTTATTTTCAAGTATATATATATATATATATATATATATATATATATTCCTATTAGCACGGAATATAACAAAAAAATCTTTATTATTATAAAACTTTTTGAACTTTTGTATTCTTGTGTGTTTGCCAGAAGTCATATATAGAGAGTGGTTGAAAGAAAGGTGTAAATTTATTATCGTGTAGGAAGAGGGGAGAGAAGGAAATGGCGTCTGTTCGTCTCAGATGGTGACCTAATTTAAAATCCCGATTGTGGAGATAAGTGTTTATGTTTATGTCCGTTTTTCACCTCTCCTTCTTTCCACCTATCTCTCTCTCTCTCTCGTTCCCCCTTCCTCTGTCTCTCTTTCCCCAGCTCTCTCTTTCCACCTCTCTCTTTCCACCCCTCTCTCTCTCGTTTCACTTCTCTCTTTCCGCCTCACTTTCTTTCCACCTTTCTCTCTCTTTACATCTCTCCCTTTCTACCTGATCTTTCCACCTCTTTCTCTCTCTCTTTTTCCAGTACTCGCTCTTTCCACCTCTCTCTTTCCATCTCTCTCTTTCCACCTTTCTCTTTCCACCTCTCGCTCTTTCCATCTCTCTCTCTTTCCACCTCTCTCTCTTGTTTCACTTCTCTCTTTCCACCTCTCTTTCTTTCCACCTCTCTCTCTCTTTCCATCTCTCTCTTTCTACCTGATCTTTCCACCTCTCGCTCTTTCCATCTCTCTCTCTTTCCACCTCTCTCTCTTGTTTCACTTCTCTCTTTCCACCTCTCTTTCTTTCCACCTCTCTCTCTCTTTCCATCTCTCTCTTTCTACCTGATCTTTCCACTTCTCTCTCTTTCCAGCACTCACTCTTTCCACCTCTCTCTTTCCACCTCTCTCTTTCTACCTCTCCCTCTTTTCATATCTCTCTCTTTCCACCTCTCTGTGATTTTGTGCGCGCTTATTTATATTTGAGTTTTCTTTAAACCAACAATATTTTAAATATTTAAAAAATATTTTTTGCCATATTGAAAAAAATATTTTTAAGTGATATTCACTTAAAAATATTTTTTTCAATATGGCAAAAAATATTTTTAAAATATTTTTAAAATATTAAAAATATATTTTTACATTAATGTGATTTTAAAATATTTTAAGTGAATAAGATTTAAAAATACGATTTGTTTATACAGTAAGTATTTATTCATTTCAAATTTCTTCAAACAGACGATATTTTAATGTTGAAATCAGCTTCAATGTTTTATAACCTGAACTGTCTGTGGCCCAACAGGTCACGGGTAGTCTAGTAGAGATTTTCAAAGCGTAGCTTAGATGTGGCACAAAGCCGAAAGTATGGGGCACCCAGTGAGGATCGAAATCACTACTTATTCGTAATTGTTTTAGCGAGACAAGCTTTCTAACCATTACACTACCCCTGGTTGCCCCAGTGTTAGTCTAGTATAAATTAAAATCTCGAAGATTTGACAGCAATTTCCAACGTTCGGATCACAACATGGCTTTTTGTCTTCCTTTCGTGTCTCTTTCTCTTGTTAAATGCAATAATCATATTTACTCGCGAGATATCTCCTAATGAGTAATTATATAAAGACGGATTTACTTAAAGCGTACTTTTGTTAGAGTCTTAACGGCCATTAAAAAAAAATGGAACTACGACATAAAAATGGAATTAAGCAGAAAGGCTTATCATTTATCTTTGAAATTATGGTTCACGCAAAAACGCAAGCTTCAGATGAATCGAAATCGAAATCACTTTCGATTAATAAAGAAAGAAAGAACAAATTAAGTTATTAAATTATATTTATATCGTTCACAAGAAAGAGTTTTTTTTTTTTTTAATCATTCCAACCAAGCAGAGCAAGAAGACGCAAAAAGGGTGGGTGAATAATATGGAAAAAAAAAAAAGAAAAAAATATTTACCAGAGAGAACAATAAAAGAACAGCAATTAAGAACACAGAGGATAACGATTGACATTGCACTGAAAATTTTGAAAATAAAAGTTGGCTGGAAAGTAAGAAGACGGAAGAAAGTTCCACAAGAGAGAAGTGCGAGAGAAGAAACTGTTAACATAAAACCTACGGTTATATCAGACGACAATCAACTGAAAAAACGGCGCTTAAATTCATAAAGTCTAGCTACCAATGAGGAAATCCCACATCGAACAAATACCATAGAAATATTTACACAAAAGCTGCAATGAAGCTACGTTACTGCGGTCGGAAAGTAATTTAAGCGGAGATGCCAGATGTGGACCAATAACATTGCAGGTACTAGCTTTTTAAGAGTTAGATCACTCAGGGGATCTATAGCTTAAAATACCTCATCCCTTCAGGATGTAGGCGATCGTAGCTCTCCGCCCAGTCTTTTATATGATCTGTGAATTTCCATGCCTTATTGTTGCAATATTATCATTGCTCAGACCGACAAGAAAGCGAAACTAAGAATCTCACGCGTGATATTATTATAGACAATTAATATCAGCGACGGAATATGTGTCCTTGGGGGTTTTCCCCCGACGTAGATTATTCTTCTCGCGAGGGTACAAGACTCGCCTCTTCTTCCTCTCAAGTGGGTGCTTATATATCAACCTGTCATCCGGTTTGTCCCACGCGTGCCTATCCTATGCGCAACATTGTCAACCACATGTTTATACGTCAAGGGCAGCCCCTAATATCTAGTTAAAGCCCGAAATTGCACCCGGCATGTAGGATGCTATCTCACGTCAGCCCACTGATTGAATGCAAAGTCTATTTTGGTATCATCTGTGGTTGGGGAAAGAGAGTGAGCTGTTTTCCCGTTGGACTTTCACCTGAGGTCAAGAAGGAAAGCTATTTAATCCAGAGATAGGAGTGTTACAGTTTTTTGTGTATATGTATGTAACTAGTGAGCGAGTTAAAATGACTTAACTCCCTTTATAGTCTACCAATAGAAGGTTAACCAATCAGAAGCCGCAGAACATTCTATCCGTCGTATATAAAGGCGGCCATTTTTGTTTACTTGTCAGGCGAAGATGACAGAAGGAAGTACTACACTCTGCTACTTTGCTGTGATATCCACTGCTAACCTGAACTACGCTTTCCTACTGTCTCCAAAATATTCACTGCTAACCTCTGGATTCTATACTCGAAGACGACCGTCATAAAATGTCTAACAAGGGGAACGTAAAGAGAGATGGATTCTTTACTTCCCCAAGGGCGTTAATACAAAGTGGTGTAGATAGAAACGTGAATAGTGCCAGTACATTCACACTTGGGATAAGTTTAAATTAACCTTTTTTTTCTCATCTAGCAAACCACTCGATTACACACTTAATAGAGCAGGCTCTCTTGATAACTGACTCATGTACATCAGTGACGTCCTAAAACATTTGACGCGAAGTTTTATATTTTTAAAGTCGGGATGACGGAACACTTTTTATCAATGTCCAAGCTGAAATGGATAACAGAATCTTATAATCGATATACGTAAACGCTGAACTAATCAATCAATATGGTCGCTTTCGATTTCTGTCTTTTAAAGATAAATGAAACATCTCAAAACGAAAGAAAATGACCTTGGCAACAGAATGTCTTCATAATCAAAGATTGTAAATTATGTTTGAATAATGAGAGCAGATTATAAAGTTATTACTGCCCCACCCAGTTTTATTACATTAATAGTATGATTAAGTTCATACATTCAGTCTTTGTTCAATCTCTGGGTTTACTGGCTACTGGTTCGTCGATTCTTTTCCTGGCGTCAATTTTCAATTTTCATGGGGTCTCAGTTTATTATTTGTGGTCAAAGCACTGCAGTTTTCGTTTTCTTTCTCCCAATATGATTGGCAGATCTCATTTTGTCAAAGCCAATTAGAAAAAAGAAAAGTGCTTATAGAAAAGAAAAAGTGTTTGATCAGTTTATCATTTTCGATCTTATAAAAACTGTAGTAGAGAATAACTTGATATTATCAAAATAAAATAACCAACCGACTGTCAGTCGCTTGGTTCCGTTAATCTTTTTTTACGGCATATCAACATTTTCCAGTTTATTTAATTCCGAATTCTTTCATTTTGATCAGCAACAGAGAGACAGAGGTCGAGATCGCACGAAATTTAAAAAATGAAGATATATTTTTTTCCTAAGGCTGCCAGATTAGAAAATTAGAAATATTAAAATTAGAGAGTATCCCCCTCTCTCTCTCTCTCTTTCTCTCTCTCTTTCTCTCTCTCTCTCACACACACACACACATATATATATATATATATATATATATTATAATTATTTAAAAAAATATATGATTCCTTCGCTACATTAGAGTTCTCATGTTTCAAAAACGAAAGCCGAAATCCTCAGTATAATTATCAAAATTAAATTGAATTAAGGTATCATGACCGGTTTCATCCTCAAGCGAAAATTAAATGTGTCGCCCCCGTATTCCGGGATGAAGCGGATGGTGTTTCTGACGCTGATGGCCACGGCTCGAATGGTGATTTGGACGACGCGAAAGGAGGAAGTCTTGCGAAGCAATCGTCTTTCTCATTCGGATCTAATTCGATTCTTTGAGCATCAGCTTAAGATGAAGATGAGATCGGATAGAAAACGATTGCATTCGACAGTCTTTAGCGAAAGGTGGGTAAAAGAAGCGAGCTTGCTTCGTGTGAACGGGGCTAGCCTTGATTTTCTCTTCTAGGTCAACCTATTGCACATCGGGGTGGCTTCCTGTGTAACCCTCCTCTTAGTTAGGTTAGACAAGCTTCAGTGTATCTAGTTAATGTGAGTAAGTGTTGTTTCTGGCCTGCATCCCGGCCGTTCTTTGGTTATGATCCAAGTCGAGATTTCCATCCTCCCCAGTTTGTTTTGACCCCCCGCTTTTCATCTCGACTGGGTCAGTTTTGTATTTTCCCATTCCAGCCTAATATTTTATACGTTTTCCCACTCCCTTAGCGAGAGCGTCTCTTGATTTTGTCCCCTGGGCAGAATACAGCGGCCTCTCTGTTTTATGGGTTGGACGGTCCCTACTAACATCAATTATGTTTAGTTTGTATTTGTGTTTATTTTAAGTTTATTATTGGGTTCATTTCCCTCCCCTCTCATTTTATCATTATTAGAATTGTATATATATATCATCATTAGAATTTTTATGGTATGGGGCGCGATTTTGGTAGGTCTCCCTTGAGAGCACGTGGTATTATGGTGGTTGAAGGATTGTTTGGTGATGGAGGAGTTCTTTTGGTGAATGGGTAAAATGTAATGTACGAATGGGTCGCAAATCTGATTAGCTAGGTATAAGATAGTTAGTGTTGACCAGACTCTACCCCTCCCCTTTATTGGCCTCGTGTCACAATTTGTACTTTTTGTATGAATAAATACCAGTCTTGTTCTTATGTCCATCGTCTTTGTCATGTTGAATTGATAATGTTAATTATATTTTATGAATATGTCCTGAAGATGGTTTATTAGACCGAAACGTCCGACGTTGACATTATATTAACATTAAAACAGCATAATTGCATATAAGTTTTTTCCCTATATTTTTCTTCATATATATATATATATATATATATATATATATATATATATATATATATATATATATATACCAGAGTAAACAAATAGTAAAATATTTGTTAAGATCGTACGCATTAAAACTGCTCAATATCAAGTTGGATAATATATGAAAAGATTGCTTAATTTTTAAATATCAATTTTATCCCGACTTCCAAGTTTCTTGGTAAAATTTACAGTCTTCAGGGGTCATGGTTTTAAACGGTATTTCCATTCATTTTTTTCAATTTGTTCCGCGTTTTTTCAATCCGCTTTTTACTCCGTTTTGTAAACAGGGCTATGAATAAATTTAACGTTCTTTTACACGCGCACGATCATAAAATTTTGCTTTTGTTTACGTCTTCCATCTTTTTCATCTGTAGATTTTTCTTCCAGTCGTAATTTTTTCTTCGAAATTAAATGAAATTTAATGGTTTATATAGAAGTTGTTATGTTATATTATTAGGTTGGTGCAAAAATATTGTCCTTTTTTCACATAGTAACATATGTGAGAAAACGACATTATTTTTGCACCAACCAAATACTAATTGAATTGTAATATTTGCTAAATATTATTATCAATTAAATTATAATATTTTGTTAATATTTTTCATTAATATTTTAATTGATTTATTATATTATATTATTATTAAAGTAACAAAGTAAATATTTTTTAATATGCCGGTACCGACCCATTATGGAAGCATCATAGGCTTTGGAAGTTAATATTGATCATTTTTCTTCTAAATTTGGGATAAAATTCATATAATATTATTAATACTCTATTTTTAATATTGTTTTATCATTTATAATGAGCACTATATGTAACAATACTTACTGTTCTTAAGTCTTAATCGTATATATATATATGAAAAAATATAGTTATAAGGTGTGCTATATTTATGGGATAAAGTGCTCAATATCAGAGATAGAACGTGTGTAAATATAAAAGTGAACATAGAAGTCAACGCTTAGAGGCGACAGTCTGTTTCATGCTAGATGCCTGACGATTGCATCTAGCATGAAACAGACTGTCACCTCTAAGTGTTGACATCTATGTTCACTTATATATATATATATATATATATAATTATTTATTTAAAAATATGATTCCAACACGCTACATAAGAGTTATTTTTAAATAAATAATTATATATATGCTCTACTTTTGTATCGAGCACTATTTTTTTAAAATAATAACACAAATACTAAAGAACTTTGGATTATTTAACTAACCAGTCCTTTCCTATATTCTATATATTTTCATATATATATATATATATATATATATATATATATATATATACTGGGTGTAAAAGTTCAATTGTACAATTGTTAGATTAAAACTGTTGTATCTTAGAAATGATTAAAGATATCTTACTGGAATTCTGCGAAGATTTTATAACACTACTAGACTCTATTTTGAACAATAAGAATGTATTTAGCTCTAAGTTGAAATGATGGTCCCTTTTCATGTCGAGAATACCTTATTCAGAGTTCTTCCATGCTGTTCCCTCTTTTTTAAACTTATTCACCGTTCTCTTCATGGTTCTTGAATGAACTTTGAAGATGGAAGCCAGAGTATGAACGTTGATATCATTACCGAAGTCCTGAATGATCTTTTCCTTTCATTATTGCTCAGGTGAGAAAGCATAAAAACGATTTTAACCTGTTCTTTCTTTAGCTGAATAACTCAAAGATTTTCTTAGTAATTCTTACAACAAATGCTGTCAAGATGGCTAAACGTCTTATCTGAAAACCTTGAAAAAGGTAACTCAATTGGTTTTTTTTTTAGATATTAAACATTTTGTGTGATGGACATTTTTGTTATTACACGATTTAGACAATTTTGGTTTTTATACCCGGTATATATAAAATTATACATGCCTATACACTCAGACAAATATATTATTAGGTTGGTGCACAGATAATGACGTAATAATGTCGTTTTTTGACGTTAAAAATACGTCAAAAAACGACATTATTACGTCATTATTTTTGCACCAACCTAATATAATGAAAGGTGAGGGATAAGTTAAAAACGTAGACCAATGATTTTAATGGATTATGAGTAAAAAATAAAAGTAAAATTGTTTAATACAAGCTAAGAAAATGATTCTGTCACGTGTAATCATTTGAAAATATTTAATAGACAACAGAGAAATAAACACTTCAGTTTTGTGTAACCTTCTAGCAACACTAGTTTCCTTGTTACATTTGCGTCAAGAGAATCTGAGAAATGAAAAGTATAATTATTTGTTAATTTACAAGCATGGACAGTAGAAAGGTACTAAATACATATTTTTATTACGAAATTTGAAAATGTACTAAATACAGAAAATTTTGAATGTCCCTGAAAGTTCAGTACAGGACAGGAGACAAAATTATCCAATACAGGACACGTCTAGTATATAATGGACCCCTGGTAACCCTATTTTTCCGAGTGTTTAAAAGGAGGACCTGGGTTTGGTTTGTACGTGAGTAAGTAAAGCAGACTGAGGTTTAGTGTGTCCAAGAATGTAAAAGGTAAAATGTTTGGTTTGCATGAAAGTCAAAAAGTTAGACATAATACTAGTTTTTACGACAGTGCAAAATGCAGACAAAGGTCTGGTTTGTAAGAGTAAAAAAGACAGACCTAGCTTTGTTTTATACATAAGTCGAAAAGATAGATATAGTTTTTCTTTTTGCACGAGTTTATACATAGGTTTGGTCTGTTCAAAAATAGACACATTTTGCTGGATCTTCACTTAAAGGGTCGAAACGTCTACAGCAAACAATTCGCGTCTTTTTTGTAAGAACTTAACCATCTGCCCGAGGATCTAGTCGGCACATTCTTGGCCACAACTGCCATCATAGATTTGGCTATTAACCTCGCATCAGTGATAATCCATATTAAACAATTATTCTATAACAGAAACCATTGAACAGTGTAAAGTTAGAATCTTTATTCTTTTATCTCGTAGTTCTGGCGATGTCATTTAAATGAAATTCGCGAAGTTTTAAATAATCTAACAGCTCCATTTTTGGATAAAGGACTTCATAGCCAAATATTGCAAAAGAAAGACAGAATAAATAAAGCGTAAGAATTTGACACTATTTACATTAATCGGACTATTGTCCTCATCTTTGTTGTCATATTTCTCACAACGTTTCGGCCGTTGTACGCTTCGGCCTTTTTCAGGTGGTTAGAATGTCGAACTGAACCCTTTATTTCGCTCGCTGGAGTAGACTGTTCTAGTTCCACGTGCCATGTCTAATGGATGTCAGTTGTCAGTTATCTCCTGTTAATTCACCTCTCCAAGTTCTCCACTGCCTTAACCAGGTATAGAACTTCTTAAAAACACCAGGCACAGTGGATAAATTTTTTGGTTAGATCCAGTGTCAGAACCTAATGAGTTGTGATAAATATGGTAACAAATATGAAGGCAATAGTCCGAATAATGTAAATAGTGTACATAATAGCTCATCTCAGAAATATAGACAGATACGTAAGAATTTGAAACGAATTTTAAAAGTCACCAAACAAATGTCCAGAATACTGATCTCTTCTATTCACGGTTGTACAGCTACACTTTATTGGAAACACAAGAAACAACGTTTTCTTGTCCCTTCATTTGGAAGCACCGACATATTTTTCCTACACATGAAGTAATCAATGACAATCTTGACAAGTATTTTTACCTAGAACAGTCGAAGTTGAATATCGTTGAAGCAGTCAGGGAAACCGTTTGCCTAAAGATGTAATTGCTGTGTGACAAACTGGACAGTCAGTCATGATGAGCGATGAAAGGAAAAGCTCGGAATAACTCGAGATGCATGGTAACTCCATTGGAGATTCGAAGCTTGGCCTTAAGGGTGACAATTGATTTTTGCTGACCTTAAAAGTTAACACAAGAATCGATGTAATGCTCTTTTGGTAAGCCGTGGCTTCGTGAAAAAGTTTCGTCATAGGTACTGTTTCTCCAAAGAAGGGCTGAAATCAGACTTCTGTATTTTCTTTCTCAAAACTAAAATTTCGAGCCATGGATCTGCAGATAATCGTATAAACGTTGTGGAATGTTACGAATAACCAGATTCTATACTGCGTCAAAGATAGATTAAAGAATAATTTCAAAAGCTAGTCAAAAGCTGAACGTAGAAAAGAAAACAGCATTCGGCTGTATTTTGGCATGGAGACAATCCTGCAGTCTGGCGGCAGACGACTTGAAGCAACATAGCTAGAAAGAGTTCGAAATGAACT
>OZ010588.1:80282033-80292033 GCA_963932145.1 Acanthosepion lycidas | reverse complement strand
TTTCCCAGGAAGCTGTCACGCGTTTTCCATTCTTTCTTTCTTTCGTTCTTTCTTTATCTTCTTTTTTGTCTTTCTTTTCATGTCGCTAGTTCTGTGTATAACTATAAATTAAATTAAGTAGCAAGTTCATCCTGACCCTGGATGGTAGCACCTGTTAGGGTTCCTGCTATGGGCAATACTGAATCCTTAATCAAAAAAAAAATCTCTACAAGTATCAAAATGTTTAAATATAAATGTGTGTTGTTATTTTTACTATAAAGTAAAAATAACAACCCATATTTATATTGCAATTACCAACAATGAATTATTGTAGAAAATGACTATTAGGTTGGTGCAAAAATAATGACGTAATAATGTCGTTGTTTGACGGTAAAAATACGTCAAAAAACGACATTATTACGACATCATTTTTGCACCAACCTAATATTAATACATATTTTGTCCTGAGTAAAACGATAAACTACGTCCAGCAGCAAGGCCTTTGATCAGAAGGTTTTTAGGAGCATGGAACCACCTCTTAATTGCTGGTGTTCCCAGGCCCACCCTGACCCGGGGGGTAGCCCCTATTAGGGTCCCAGCTATGGGTTAATAGTTAACTATTATCAGCAATATTTTTTTGAAAAAAATTATTACCAGTAATACAATTTTGAACGAAAAATAATACAAGAAACATATTTTTGACAAAAAAAATATTACCAGCAATAAAAAATTTTGTTGGCATTAAATAACCTATTGAGGTTGATATGCCGTAAAACAAAATAAGCTAAACCAAAACAAACTATTAATATATATTTATAGTGAAATTGCCAAAAATACATTTTACAGTAAAGTTACCAACAATACATTTTATCTGGAATTGAAGGCATACAACTGCTTTCAAAATATTTAGATTTCGGTATTAAATAACCTATAGAGGTGTTGATATGCCGCTAAACAAAATTAAACAACCAACAAATCAATTTAATCTCTCTCTCTCTCTCTCTCTCTCTCTCTCTCTCTCTTCATCAATTTATTTACCCATTTTATACCATTCTCTTTTTCTCTTGATGTATAATGAACTTAACTATATATGTTATTTTGAAATTTAATTACTAATTTATATAGAATATAGCCTATAAATAAATACAATATTTTTATTGAAAACCTTATTTTCTTCCAAATTAAACATACGAGGATTTTATTATTTCTATAAATAGTATAAAATCAAAACATTTAATATCATCAAATTATATAGAATATAAATTCCATTGTCCAAGCTAATTACAACTCTTCGAAAGAAATTATTTAAAATATATAATACATAAATTAATTTCTCAAACTAAAATAATATAAATAATATTTACATTATTAAAAAAGCAAGAAGAATAACAATATTTACTCCTTTTTTGATTAGACATTAAATTATATCACTTTACATCTTCCATAATTTACCTTGGGTTTCAGGTTGCATAATGTATATTTATGGTCGTTCTGAAATTTAAAAATTCTAAATAAATTTACTAGCTACAGTTTTACTTCTCTGTATAATATTTGCTGTAAAATAAAATCCTTACATTTGCCTTGACAAACTCTATCAGTGGATGTAAAGCGTCGACTAAGATAAGATTTTGTCTTTATTCATATATATATATATATATATATATATATATATATATATATATATATATATATATATATATATATATATATATATATATATATATATATATGTATGTATATATATATGTATATATATATATGTATATATATATGCCTATATTATATATATATATATATATGTATATATATATGTATATATATATATATATGTATATATATATGTATATATATATATATGTATATATATATATACATATATGTATATATATATATACATATATATATACATATATATATATATACATATATATATATATATATATATACATATATATATATATATATACATATATATATATACATATATACATATATATATATATATATATATATATATACATATATATATATATACATATATATATATATAGTAGATTTTTTTATTCGATATTATTTCTTAATTATTATAAACGTTATATTTAGTCGGTATTCAGTGAAGTAATAGATAGTGTCTTGAACTAAGGAATCGGAGAGCCGAGTTCGAATTCCAGTCGAATCCATTACATTCACTTACGTGCTAATATCCTTGCGAAAGTTATGAATATAGCAGGGCAGTATATAGCAGGGCAAACCAGGTTCTATAGCCTTGGATGACAACTGCTCACATATGGGAAAAATCTGGTTCTTCAGTTATGTATCGAAAGATACATGATCGCCTAAGCGTCTAACACGCATGACACATAACTGACACGTATCCGAGTTGTTGCACCGGGTTTTTTTTTATTCATTTTCTTAAGAAGCTAAATTAATAAAAAAAACGGCCTAAATTGAGAAGTCTTGCTAAATCACACCGACAGGAATTGAACCTGTATCCCTTTTTCCACAGAGAAAATATGTCTATATTAAATCAGCGAAATTAATATTATTATTAGGTATTATTTTTCATCAAATTTTAAAGTATTGAAATTCTATAGCTAAAATACAATTACAATGCTACCGAATAAATTATTTAGATATTTTTTGACGTACAACGCGTAAAAGTACGTGCGATACACTGCCGTCGTTAGCCACCAACCAGTTTCGGTGACTAAGGCGGTAAGGTGAGATAATAATGATTTACTGATACAAGTCCAACTAATTAAGCCATAGCTGGAGGAAGAAGCCGGGCATTTATACTTTCCCCAGGGGTATTTGAGTGTAACTGATTATTATGAACCAAATGGAACTGGAATTCCGTTCTCTTTTTAACAATTCCGAGCGATTACCCGCATATCCAATCATACATAACTCAGTAGTGGTGACCCATTTAGAAACTGACCAGGCACGACTTTGCTTAACTTCGTTGATCGTTCGGTAATCAGTGTTTCAACATGATGTGGCCGTAAGCAAAACCTGGCAAAAGGGCTAGAAGTTACTTAGGGCAACAAAAGACAAGTAGTTTTGAAAACCATTGCGTAGAAAAGAAAAGAAAAAGATGCGCCTAACTCAGCGCGTTGGTCAGAAAATCCGTCTCTTAAAAAATCAGCAAATCATTTCGATTTTAATTAGGTGTGTCTTATAAGTGGAGGAACGTTGGTGTAATGGTTAGCGGCCCGGATTGAGAAAATCGAGGGTTGAGTTCATTATATTTACTTACGTGTTAATACTCTTGAGAAATGTATGAATCCTCTACTCCCCCAGCTATGGGTAAAATAGCAGAATATAATGAATCGGACTTGAATTAAAACACGTTACTCTAATTAACCATTCTAAGCCGTTACTATTAATTAATAAATTGTTTGAATGAAAATTAATTGAAAAGACAATTATACTAAATGATAATTATTCGCACTATTTACATTATTCGAACTATTGTCCTCATCTTTGTCACCATGTTTATCACAAAGTTTCAGCAGTTATACGCTCCGGCCTTCTTCAGGATCATTGGAATGTCGAACGGAACCCTCTATTTCGTTCACTGGGGTAGACTGTTCTAGTTCCACGTAAAATGTTCAATGGATGCCAGTTATCAGTTACCTCATGTTAATTCCTCTCTCCAAGTACTCCAATGCCTTAACCGAGTATTGAAAACACACTCTTTGGGTTCTGTCACTGGATCTAACCAACGCCTTTATCGACTGTGCCATGTGTCCTTGAACATGGCACGTGGAACTAGAACAGTCTTCCCCAGTGAGCGAAATAAAGGGTTCAGTTCCAAGCGCCTGAAGAAGGCTGGAGCGTACAACGTCCGAAACGTTGTGATAAATATGGCAACAAAGATGAGAACAATAGTCCGAATAATGTAAATAGTGTACATAATACCTCATCGCAGAAATATAGACAGATAATTATTCGACATGTAAAATTCTTTATTGCAATAAAAATGTCAAAATTAAAAGAGGAAATACACAAATGATAATTATTCGAAATACAAATATCATTAATAAAACAATTTAGTAAGAAAAAATAACCTTAAGTTATGCGATCTTTTTTTTTTCTTTTTATGTCCTATGTCCTTTCAGGGCGAAGGCGATCATGGCTCTCCATCTCCCTCTATCCCTTGCAGCTCTCAACAAGTTCCTTCCCTCTGCCACCTCCTCCAGACGACGTTCTGTCATCCACTTGCTTAAGTCCGCCAGGTATGTCACGAGTTGTTTTCCTTTGTCTCTCTTTCCCTCTATTCGACCTGTGAGTATCAGATTCTCCAGGCCCTCCTTCCTCATTATGTGTCCCAGAAACTCCAGCTGCCTCTTTCTGATATTAAGTATAAGCTTCCTCCTTGTTTGCAACCTCTCTAAGATCTCATCGTTGCTCACACGCTCGGTCCGTGATATCCTTAGCATCCTTCTATAGAACCACATCTCCGTCGCCTCTTCTTCATCTTTGAGGAAATCGTCCAAAATCCAAGAAGGACAGATGTCATGTCACACTTCAGTATTTTTTTCCTGCACGTAAATCGTCAACTACTGAAGATTATTCGTTAAAAGATGCCACTAATTTTTTATGTTTTCCATTTGCGTCGCGATATTTCTTGGCGCTCTTGATATTTTGGCAAACCTGCTCTTATTTTTGCAATATTTGTTCTCTTTTAAGAACGTCTAAGAATTTCCATCTTGTGGGATGATTGGATGACACTTGCTGCGGCAAACGCCCTATGCTATCCTTCAAGGGCGTACTAGTTCTAAATAAATTACCATTAACTCTCTCAAAGCAAGAACACATACGTATTTCAAACAGGTATTTCGAATAATTATAATTTAGTATAATTGTCCTTTCGGTTAATTTTCATTCAAACAATTTACAGTTCGAATAACTGTTTTCAAGCAATTATTTTCGAACAATCTTCTCGATACGAAGAAATTCTAGATGGCTCTATTGGGCAAGAGGAATTAAATATCGCTTTATAGGAATATTAATTCTACCCGAAAATCAATAATGATAACGAGAAGCAAAGTTCCAGACAGTGTCATGGAATATATTATATAACGTTTGGCGCTTTCTTTTTATGATTAGACAAATATTTCGTTTTCTACCGAGATGTCACCATGTTTTAAAGTAGGCAGTTTGGTCGGGGTGGGGAGACATGATACGTTAAGCTTTCTATCAAAACATACCACCTATGGAACTGTAATAAAATAAAAACAAGAAATGGTGGTGAGTCATGATCTCCACCGTCCTGAAGGTACGCAACACATAGAAGAACACCGAAAAGATGTCAGTGAATGAGACTTCTTTTATAGAAACGATATGCGGGAGATTTTGTCAATATTTAAATGTTTGTTCATGCATTATGAGAGTACGAAGTTCGCCATTTAATAAGTCGTGACTTAAAGTATGTTTTTCGGAGTTGCTTTTACCTTGCTTCGTTGAAAATCGCCTAATAAAAAATAAGGCTATGTCTATATTCAATGTTCATAGCATCATGCATAATTCGCTTCCTTTTTGAAAATTCTAACACGGAAGCTGTTTCGAAACTAAAGGCTTCGATTTTAATATGTTCGTCCACAATGTGAGAGGCGGGTGATGACAGGAGAGAACGAAGCTTGCCCTCAGTAACCCATAAATTGTAGACATTGAAACAGCGACAGTCTGTTTTATGTTTATATTCAAAAGTCTGACTATGCGTATGAGAATGAAACCGATTGTTGCTGTTGAGTGTTGAATTCAATGTTCACCATCACATTTACATACGCTCTATCCCTGATATTGAACACTTTAAACCATAAATATAGTATAAAACTATATTTTATCATATATATATATATATATATATATATATATTTCCGAGATGAGGTATTATGTACATTATTTACATTATTACGGGTATTGTCCCCATCTTTGTCGCCATATTTATTGCAACGTTTCGGCCGTTGTAAGCTCCGGTCTTCTTCAGGTGGTTGGAATGTCGAACTGAACACTTTATTTCGCTCACTGGGGTAAACTGTTCTAGTTCCACGTGCCATGTTTAATGGATGTCAGTTATCTCCTGTTAATTCCTGTTAACATATATATATATATATATATATATATATATATATATATATATATATATATAGGGCGGGGTTGTAAAGGGTTAATGAATGAGGAATAACCAAAACGGAAGTTAGAAATGAAATGTTAATTTTTATAACATGAACAAAATACAATAGTCGCCAGCGACGTGAAGTAGGTAAACCCCTGCTAGTGGTGGACCACTTAGAGAGCATATTACCCCCACTTACAATAGTGTCCAAAGTATTTATGAATATTGGGACATACACATTAGTGTTCATAGTTATTATATATATATATATATATATATATATATATATATATATATATATATATATATATATATATATGAGAGAGAGAGAAAAAATAAAGACTGCGAAAAATTTGTTAGAGATAGAAGAAGAGAGTGAAGAGTGATTACTTGTACATATACAGTTCTTAGACCTAGAAACCTAAGGCCACGTGGAAGTGCAGTAATATCTCTCAGCTTAACCACGCCCATTATTTTCAGGTGGATGAAGAGGAAACACGCGCACAGGATGTATACCAACAACGTAAGGGAACGATGGCGTTGTAATGTCGCTGTTCCAGTTTGGCAGAGGAAATCAAAATCGATAGCCCATCACTCGCAAACGAATTTAATAAACTCTGAAGCGTATCAAATGAAAGATTACGAACAGCTTTGGAAGTGAGATGAAGGAGTGGGACAGAACGTCGGTCTGTACAAAGGGAAGAAAAGCGAAAGTGAACGAAGCGACAATGCTACTAGCGGCTAAAATATGTAAAATCTTCTTCTTCAAACCAATTTTTCAGGAAAAATAGTTTTCTAAAGTTCACTAACTCTTATCTTGCTTTCCAATTCTGATGGGCGCCTCCTTCATAACTCTTGTTCAAAGTAGTATGGAATGTCTACATCTTGATTATATCAACATAATTATTTATCATATATGATATCATATATTATATTATTCTCTTCGGGTGTTATATATATTTTTTTATTCATAAGACAGATAGATAGATAGATAGATAGATAGATAGATAGATAGATAGATAGATAGATATGAACAGAATGAGATTGATATGAATAGACTGATATATATATATATATATATATATAGATATATATATATATATATATAAACAGACTGACATAGATACATATGGACAGATTAAGATTTATATGAATAGACTGTGATTGAGAGAGATATATGAACAAATTGACATAGATAGATAGATAGATAGATAGATAGATAGACAGACATAGATAGATAGATAGATAGATAGATAGATAGACAGACAGATAGATAGATAGATAGATAAAGAACAGAATAAGATTGATATGAACAGACTACATATTTATATTTGTATATATATATATATATATATATATATATATACATATATATATATATATAAACAAACTGACATGCATAGTTACATATGAACAGATCAAGATTTATATGAATAGATTGAGATAGAGAGAGATATATGAACAAACTGACATAGATAGATAGATAGATAGATGGATAGATAGATAGATAGATAGATAGAGAATGAGAATCATAGGTAATGAACATAATAGATAGATAGATAGATAGATAGATAGATAGATAGATAGATAGATAGATATGAAAGACATAGATCTAAAAAGAGAGATAGATGGTCGTCCTAGAATATGGGAACATCCTTTTGAATGTTGTTTGTAATTGTAAGGTAAAGCAATTTTGTAATCTTCACTTCTTATTACGTTTGCCTTACAAGGCTTCGTTTCGTCAAAATTTCGATATTAACTGCGTTTCGCCATTATTTTTACTTCGTCAGTAAACTTTTCAATATTGCGAGCATTTTTAAGACTGCATTTGATGAGGCCTTGCCAGGCACTGATTCGATTCCCTTGTCGCAAAGACTCTGCACAAAATATTCTTGAAATGAGTCACATCCTCACCCCGAGGTTCATCTCACGAACACCTACGAAATTCTATTTGATTTCTTATGTATCTTCTCTAGAGACATAGTATTTCCCTGGCGGCTAAGAGGCACGAATTTGGAATCCACGGGTTATGTGTATAACACATTGGATTTCTCTGTCCATTTTTTATAGGTTGTACTAAGACAGCTTTTTGATATCTACCGTGGGGGTTAAACTGTTCGAATCATATTTTTCTGCATCAAAAGAATTTATGTGGAAACTGATAACGAGAGAAGAGGGAGAGTGTGTGTTAAGTGAGTTGCTCTTTGGTCGCAATATCCGGGTGTGCAGGTACGAAATAGACTGCAGCAACATTATGAAAATAAAGTTATGAATTTCCTGATCGGCCTTTCAACACGCGCCCTAGAATTATTTATTTCCAGATGGAATCCGATCGAAATACGATGACGATCAAAATGTATCCACAACTAGCTTAAAATCTGGTCTATCGGGCGGCATTTAAGCTAGTTCCTGTGGAGGGCTATTGATCACAATAGCTAAATTCGATAGGCGACAATAAACTACAGAAGAACTCAAAATCGATAGCTGCATTTAAGTATTGCATTAATATTTAAGTTTACCTTTTTAAAGTTCACTTCTTTTGTCGCCACTTAATTTAAAGACAATTTGATGTACGTAGGTCCTTATTTTCCGTACAAACAATTATTTTTATTTCATGGTTGACTTTTGATGAATTTTACAATTAATTTCGATTATTTCCAATTTAATTACCAGTTATAAAAATTGTTATCGTACAAAAATTTCATCGCAAAAAAGCACTTAAAATATCGCCAAAAATAATCACAGTAATGAAAACTTGGGAATCCAAAATTTCTGTAGCATGAGCTATTGAAAGTTAGAGAGTTGTGGCCCTTTAATTGAAAAAGTGTGACACAATGACAAAATGACACACTGATATTCGATTTTTTTTTTATATAGATTTATTTTTTTAATATCACGTCACTTCTGGACGTAAGCTATTATAGCTTTCAAAAGTTTCTTTCCTTTGTTTTCTGTGAATCGAGAGAACGTGTTGGGAAAGATAGTGGAGTGTTTCCTTGATGACTTCCTCATGGTTTTGAACTTGTAGTCTTTCTAGAATTGCTGCCATCCAAGGCTAAAAAGACCTTCCCTCCGTAACTATTCAATCCATAGGTGAGATGAAGCTAATTGAATTCATACCTCAATAAAATTGCCGACGTTTTGGTATAGAGGCGGCTGAGAGAGAGAGAGAGAGAGAGAGAGAGAGAGAGAGAGAGAGAGAGAAAGAGAGAGACAGAGAGAAATAAAACAAAGGCTAGCTACAATTTTATATCGAAAATGTTAAAGATACAAGGAAGTTCAGCTTTAAATTTAAATTTTTGTTGTTCGGTATTTCTAAATGGTTAACGTAAACATCCCACGTAATTCATATATATATATATATATATATATATATATATATATATATATATATATATATATATTGGAGCCGATCCTGATAGGAATTAGAGCAGAAAAATACAACTTCACAAATTTATAAAGAATTAATATAGATGCTTGCTCTTCCTAGCCAATAAAATAGACCACGTCTTGGTCCCATTCGCCATATTTCTGTTGAGATCCCTTGTTGTTACCCCTTTGTGCTATGCACATCGTAGCGCACTACCCTTATTTCCATTGGTGAGCAGTATGTTCCGCCCGAGCAGCTTCTTCCTACCAACCGCTGCTCTGCGGAAACCGACTGCCGACACGATGTTTTCCCGATCTCTATGATCTTAACCTGTTCAACTCTGGGGGTTAACGGTTATCTTCCCCACATATCCACCTAAATAGTGCCCTTTGGATAAACTTTTCAACCATTAATTACTTGAACATCTACCTTTGAACTACACAAAAAGATATATATGGCCGGAAAAGCTGGTTTTATAGCATGTAACATCTCATGGTCTGTGAAGAGAACAAATGTGGAATACACACAAA
>OZ010588.1:80267033-80279533 GCA_963932145.1 Acanthosepion lycidas | reverse complement strand
TATATATATATGAACCCTAGAAATGGTGAAACACGTAATAGAATCTCGTTCTGATGAAACGGTTTTCCATTTGTAATATTTTTAAAATTTCTCGGGATTCTGTATCCTATTTTTTACACATATTGTCGACCCCGGAAAACATACAGACAGTCAAAAAAACATACAAATCTTTTACTTTTCAAACGATTCTTTAAAACTGAATAAGGATTTATCATAAATTCATTTCACAAAAGGCTTCATGAATCTTTTAATTTCGAGCCATTCTGAAAATAAGATGAGGATTCACCTTAAATTCAATGCAGAAAAGTTGGTAGAACGTATCAAGAAATTTCAACATCATCTAGAAAATTTGTAAAGAAACGATACAAAATAAATATTAACGGTTTTTTGGGGTTTTTTTTTTTTTACAATGTCACTCAATTTAATTCTTTTCTTTCATCACTAGAAAGGACATCTCAGCGGGAAATAATACAAATGATTTATTATTTAGGCATACACACAAATACACACACACACATTTCTTTCTTTCTTTTTTATTTGACGAAGCCTAGAAAGGCAAAAAAGCGTAATCCAGTCTAGATTCAATGAAACAGTTTTCTATTTGACATATTTCTTTAAACTTTTTGGGATTGTGTATCTTATCTTGTACACTCACACATGAGAGCGGGTTGATTTTTTTTTTTACTTCCTTTAGCAAACCGATATTACACTCAACGTGAAAGCTAGGGTTAGATGTTATAATTACCGAAACCAAAAATTTAATTCATAGCTTTTAGCCATTCTTGAGCATTTAGTTTTCAAGATCGTTGGAAAAATGTGCAGAAATATCTAATTTTAACAGTATTTTGCTTACAAACTGACTTCAAAATTTTACTATTTCAAGAATAAATCCAAATAAAGTTGATATCCATTCAATGTATCTATATACATTCAAACCAGAATTGTAATTATGGAACACCAGCAAAATATGTAATTTTTTTCTGTATTCGATGAGTAAAAGCGGTGAAAAAATTTGTAATAGCCTACAAAAAAGCCGATTCTATGAATAAGATGTGTTAGTTCATTTGTTTGATCATAATTAATAAAAGTATATATACGTTCTTTTCATAGATACAACTATTTAAGTAAGTGTTCTGTTTATAATAAACAGTACTAATGACATTTACCGGCCTGAATGTCCGAGAAATTTTCATAGAAAATATTCGTCCTGCGACAGGAATTGAACTTATCTCCTACATGAACCGTCATATAGCCTGACATGCCTTAACCGATTGGGCCACAGAGGCGGATTCAGTTAGCAGGGTCGATTTTACTATTTTTAAACACAATTCTCCATTATTTTCTTTCATTCATTCATTCATATTTCCTCAATGCGTATCCAAATGTAAATAAATGACGTCATACATTATGAAATGGAAAAAGTCTGGCAATTATAATTGTTCGAACTTTGTTGATTTCATAAAAGTATAAAACAAGATATTACTACTGCACTGTATAGCATATTACATCATAATGTAGCTAAATCGTTCGGTATAATTTTCCTTTGAAGTACATGAATCTCTTATTTGGTGGCACAATGTATTACTAATAAAAGGCATATGAAATTTGTAAAGCTTCAGCAAATCATAAATTTTATCAGAGTGTTCTATGAGAGTTTCAATGATACACCGGAATTATTAGGTTGGTGCAAAAATAATGACGTAATAATGTCGTTTTTTGACGTATTTTTTAACGTCAAAAAACGACATTATTACGTCATTATTTTTGCACCAACCTAATAAATTCCAACTCCCCGATTTTGAACCTAAATTAATCTTATAAACTCATTTCCTAAAAAAAAAAAAAAAAAAAACCGTAAGTATTTAGAAAAAATATTTTGTGTCGTTATTTATCATGTGAAACCCAACTTTCAAATTGAGTTCAATACAACTGTTCCAAAATCGACCTACACACACGCGCGCGTGCGCACTGGCACACAATATTAGATGGAGAATAAAAAAACGATGTATTGATAAAGTGAAATGAAGGGGTTTAAGACAAAACAAAATAATCACAAAATTCAACAGAAAACAGGGAATTAAGAAACAGATGGCAAAAATCGTGCCATGCGCCATGTTGAAATTTAAATAAATGTTTTAAGAACACAACATGTCTCTTTGACAAGACAATACACTCAATGCATTAATTATTCATTACTAGCAGCATGGCCCGGCGTACGACTCATACAGCAATCCCTATCACTTGACTTAAAATATTTTTGCCCTTCCTTGCCTTTAAAGGAGTGCCCTTAGCCGTGCTGATGTTGCTACAGGCCTTACTTCTTGCCTATCTCACACTGCGAATTTTTTCTAAGCTCTATACTAAACATTAAATCTGTTACGAAAAAAAGAACTAAATAAAATGAACACAAAACGATCAGCTTTAAAAAAAAGGACTCGTAACTGGAAAAACCGAATGAAAAAAGAATATTAACAACAAATACTTTTTCACACCGAACCCAGTTCTGCGGAATCAGAATCAACGTTGAGTTTAAGCAAGCAAATGAGCCAATTGAAGTAAAGTGCCATGCAGATTAAAATTTTATCCCTATTTGCCCATAGCTGGGATCCTAACATTTGTTAAATCTCCGGGTAAGGTTGGACCTGGAAACAACAACACTTAAGAGGTAGTTCCATGTTCCTCAAAACTTCGAATTTCCCAATCAGAGGCCTTGCTGCCGGGTGTAGTTTATCGTCATGCCCAGGACTACACAAGGTAATGAAATACAAACGACACGTCGAGAAATAAGTACGTCAACCTTGTTTCACTTGTTATATGTATGTTTTAATCAGGGCTTTGGTAGGTAGGTTATACTTAGGATAACTTTTGCTATATTGGTTTAACAGCGCAGCTATCATCTCCGGGACCATCTACTCATTTCGATGTTGTTGATGGTAATGGTAATGGGCTCCATTAGAAGTACGCAACGGAGAGGTCCATCACCCTTGGCGGGTGAACCAAGGCTCACTCTCATCCTAAGCATGACTATTAATATAGACCAGCACTCGGATAGACATTTTTTCAAGGATTGTTGTCACTTGATCTAAAAGAAACTCGTCCACTCATTTACTTCCCCGTTCCCCTTCGGTCAAAGTGGATGCTACTAAGAAGCCCGATCTTCAAAAGGAGAAATCTGTTGGATATCAAATAGAAACACTTCGATCGAGATAAAACAACCTCTTCTCTTTCTACCTGGGTGTCAACAGTATCACAGCTGCATCATCATTGTGCGTATGAGGTAGAGGATAATACGCTAATTTTAGGGTTTAGAGAAAAAAGAATCGCCTAACTACTAGACGGTTCCACGTGTTATTGAAGATAGCTTTGTGTTTCTGAAATACGAAATAGAAATCTCTGATCCCCGGGATTTCAGAAGATTCGCCACAGTGAGGATTTTGCCAATTTTCGCATTAATATTCATTGTTTGCTGACAAGATATTTTATTTATAGTTCTGGTGTGAATTAAAACATTTTCTGAACTCTTCAAAACTTCTTTTAAACTGGCTAACGAATGGACAGTTTTTATTTTCATCAGAACTAAAAACTATTGTCCAGTAATAAGACAACGCAAAAATGATGTAATTTTTCCTTGTTGGTCGTATTCAGTTCAAATTGTTGAGACCATATCCTCCTGGCATCAATTTAACTCCTTCCTCGGCGTAGATGTGTATATATTTTGTTTTACCGAAAGTTGTCTTTTTTCAGGAGAGGAGGAATAAACACGTCCAAAATATTGCATTCAAAAAACATATGTGTATATACGTGATTCTAGATTTTTTTTTATGTCTTTCTAAGCTTCTAACGAGTCAGATTTTAGAGGTGGTAGTCACCGCTGGGGTACTTCAAGGTACCTCAGTTTCTTAGTTACTATATTAAAAAAAATAAAAATTCGTCTGAAAATGAAAGTTTTTTTTTACCAATATAATTCGCGAGGAAGGGTTTGAATTGACGAATTCTTTTTGACATATTTATTAACTTATTATTATTATTATTATTATTATTATTATTATTATTATTATTATTATTGTGGCTCCTTTTCTTCGTCTTTAGAATATAGGTTGTTCCCTTCCTTTACCTTAAATAAACAATACTACTCCTGTTTGATTGTGAGGATTGATAGGTAATACCTTGTCAACAAAACGGACGAAAACATGTATCAAAGGCGCTGTCTGAGTTTAGGGGAAAGAAAGAAAGAAAGAAAGAAAGAAAGAAAGAAAGAAAGAAAGAAAGACAGGGAAGATAGAGGAGGCGATAGCGTTCACGTGCGTTTAACGTCTGCTTCAGTAAAATGGAAAACTTTGCTACTTTCGTTTGTACCCTCTTGTTAAAATAATGACCTGCATTCGTGTTTATGATTGTTTTCGAATTGTTTTATTAAAGTTACTAGGCTCAAATATTTAACGATCCACTAAAAATGACAGAAAATTCAAACAGGAAAAAAAATGAAATTTCCACGGTTATTGCGAGTAAACTATAATTTAAAAAAAAAATCATATACGTTGAATGTTACAAAATTCCCAAGTTTCATTGAAACTCATAAAATCCGAACTTGGGAAAAATAGTCCCAATAAGTTGAGAAAAGAAGACGTTAGTTTAAATTATAATACTGGCATATATATATATATATATATATATATATATATATATATATATATATATATATATATATATATCAAGGAAGAAACTGATAATCTCAAAACCACATTCGAAAAAGACTCTGTTGTTAACTTTACCTAGTCAAAAAAATAAACTCCCATTCTAAGACGTTCTCGTAAATTTAAGTATTAACGCATTCACTACTTCATTATATAAATAAGAAACACTAGCAGAAACACGTACCACCTTAATTTTAAGTGTGAATTCAAACTTAGATATAAAATAGCAGTTATTATAAAATCCTAAAGAGAACACACGAGAATTTATCTTCTCGTTTACGTTTCCTTAAATTTATAACGAAATACAGACACTAGTTAACAATGGTTTTCCTAACTCCCTCATCGACCAACAGACTATTTCTTTTTAAAGTAACTATGAATACTGAGCATACAGAAAAAATCAATAACATTAACTTCTACTTCTAACATTATCTTCTACAAAAGCCAAATATATGTCAACTGTAAGCAAAACGAATTTTCTCATAGAAATATCATAAAAAATACATAACCCCTAGTCGACCAGAACAAGAAAATTAAATAAATTATCTATTACAAAAAATTTAAAACATTATCATCAAAAATAACAAGACACCCGCAAAATCAAAACTAAAAGGAACCAACATTATTTACGAGTTCAAATACCCCTTAAGAAGCTGTGTTCTTGATCAAGCTAAACTCATAATTACATTAATCAAAAAAAAAAGTGGATTGAACAAGAAGCGTAAGAAATTGAAAAAAAATTGGAAATACCGTTTAAAACCACAAGTCACTGATTACTGGAAAATTTACCAAGAAACTTCAAAGTCGGGATAACACTGATATTTAAAAGTTAAATAATCTTTATATATATATATATATATATATATATATATATATATATACGGATGTGGTGTGTGGTGTATATGTGCGTGTGTGAGTGCCTATGCGTGTACTTATACGTGTACAGTCTTCATCTGTCAGATATGTATAAAGGAGTGAAACTTTAACAAAATATTGCAATAACAATCATAAATATGAATGCAGATCATTATTTAAAGAAGTAAGAGGGTTTAAATGAAAATAAAATTAGCAAGGTTTTCCATTTCATTGAAGCAGACGTTAAACACGTGAAAGCGTTATCGCCTCCTCCATATTTTTTCCAATCACTCTCTTCCTCTCTCTCTCTTTCTCTCTTTCTCTCTCTCTCTCTCTCTCTCTCTTTTACTTTGTTATTCTCACTGAAATCAAACAGAATCTCTAATAAGTCTCTTCCGTCTTTCTTCGTGATCACAACGGCATAGTTCATTACTTATGTGGTATTGCCAGGGCGCAGAGTACGTGCTAAGTAACGAGTTAAGTAACCGAGGGTCCATCAGAAATATAATATGACCGGCATTAAAAAAAAAAAAAAACAATTCTTCAACTAAATATGGTTACACTTTTTGAAATGTTCCACTTCATATTAAAATAAAATTAGGAGAAATCATTGATTTTAGGGAGAAAAAAAATCGTACAGGACAGTGACAGCTTTTAAATATCGTCGTTGACATTCTCAAAGGTCATCAGGTGACATACGCCTACTTTGGAATTTTTTTCTTCCATTATTGAAATGAGCAAAATGATGTTTATAATGAGATAGAGAATATTCTGATACAAAATTCGTTTGTGATTTTAGGCCACCCCGATTTTTTTTATGAATCATAATATGCATAAAGGTTGCATGGTGATTTCTCCCTTTTCACATTTGGTTCCTTTTTCCAAAAAAAAAAAAAAAATACACGTAGGTCCATTTAACATCGCATGATGATATTCCGTTCATATTTGATACAACCCCTGAACTGTGAATAACATTTGGAGACATCAGATTGTTGGATTATAGAAGAAGTCTAATCGAATTTTAGGTGTAAAGGATTATAATATCCCTGTAAACATACAACGACTGGTCAATGCCTTCCATACGTTGCATCTCCATTTTCGTATGTGTCTCTGTGCACAAATAAAAACCAGAAAGAGGCCGCTGCAGGTTCACAAGGAAAATATTGACAGTACTAGATTGCCGACTAGATCTCATCAATTCACATTTGAATTGACTACATGTAACCGTAAGATTCTTCTGTCGCACTTCCCGCTTGTAAAACTCTCCCCATGGTTTCCAGCCAGCTTTGACTTTCAAAAATTTAAATGCAATGTCAAGCGTTATCTTCTGTCTTCTTAATTCCAGTTCTTTTATTGTCCTCTCTAGTTAATAGTAGTTTTTCTCATATTCTCTAACACTCAGTAACCCCCTTGCGTCCTAGTGGCTTTATTGCCTTTCACTTTCAAAAATTTAAATGCAATATCAATCGTTATTTACTGTCTTCTTGGTTAGTCTTCTATCGTTCTCGTCCCTTAATAATGTTTATCCTTCTTTCTTATACTTTCACACGCAGTACCCTATTGTGTTTTGCGTGGCTTTACTGCCTTGCATGGGGTGAAATAGTTTTTAAAAGATGTAAAAAAAAGATGAAAAAAAAAAACAAACAAAAAACGCCACAATGATAAACAAAGTCTCAAACTCTGTTTTCTATATATTTTGTTGTTTATCCAGAGCTCTGCTAACTCAGTACGGTTGGGTAGGTACCGGACTCGTTACAATTTCAGACAGGTTGATCTAACCGATCTGCTCTTCGATTCGACCCGGCCTCCTACCATCTTACTATCACGACGCGTGGCTGGCAGCACGAACAAGCAGAATTGAAACTACCCGAATGACAGTCTATCCCCGCTATGGGCGGATCAAAACTGACTACTTCGGTATTAAATGTGACTGTTAATACAAAACGCAGCAGAAATATCTCCCACATATATCTTCCAGAAATACCTCCCACATAATGGTAGCACATTACCTAAATGTAGACACTATTGGCACTATGCCACTTGCCATTAGGTAGAAGGTATTTTTGAGAGATATATGTGGAAGGTATATGTGTCGCACCCTGTATTAGCCTAAGACCGGAAGCACTAGATGTCCTGTTTGTTGTCACTTGACCACAAAAATTTTTATTTATTTATTCTATGATTTTTTTTTTCTTTGCCAACTGAGTGCCGCTTAAGCAACGCAACTTCAAAGACTGCTGGTCAGAAAAAACGAAACATTTCGGATCGAGATGAAATCTCGAACCTTCCGTCTGTTTTTAGGAGTCTCACTTATAGCGTCACAATTCCAAGCCGACTAAACAATGATTTGATTTTGTTTTTGAAGAAATCTCATTTGAGCTAAACATGTTACGGTCGAAAACATAAATCATGCTTTTGAATTAATTTCATTTTTTAAATTAAACTTAGAATTAAAATTCTAAAGTGACTTTTGACATCTTTACGCGATTCAAAATAGTACATTAATGAATCAAATTTAATGAATTAAAACAATTTAATCAAAATTATTACGCAGTAATTATTATCATTTTATCAAGTTATCTATCTTGAAAATCTAATTAAAGCAAAAGCTTTTGTCATTCATAAGTTTTACGCTTAAATGGTCTTTGTGAACAGGGAAAACACCATTAACATTTAACCATAATACATGCCGCAAACAACAAAAGATTTTTTTAAGGACGTCAGACATTTGGGGACAATTACTTCATCTAACACAAATTCAGTGTCACCTCAGGATTAAGTAAAATAAATAACTTTATCTTAGCCTTGATTTAAAATACCTTAAAGTCCCAAAGAATTACATAATGAAACTTATAAGTCGACGATTCGTCCTCGCTTTGAATATTTCTATCACATTCTGATGCTCCTGCTATATATTCAGAGATTCTTGATGAAATCCAAAGAAGAATCCGAAATGTTGTTGGTCCTGACCTGGCATCTCGGCTTCAGTCTTCTCTTCCCGCCGCCTAACGTAGCTTCTCTGTATTTTATATAAATATTTCTATGGTAATTGTTCTGACGAACTTTAGCGATGGTAGCTAGGCTTTTGATTTGCGACAAGGTCTCAGCATTATACGTTTGAAATATTTAGAAGTAACCGTAGGTATATGCTAACAGTTTCTTCTGTCGCTCTTTCTTCCTTTCTTCCGGACTCTTGTATTTCAGATAACTTTGATCTTCAAAAATTTAAATGCAATGTCAATCATTATCTTCTGTCTTCTTATTTTTTGTTATTTTATTGATCTCCCTCGTTAATAATTTTTTTTCTTTTTCTCATATTCTCTCACACTCAGTAACCCCTTGCATCTTAGTGACTTTATTGCCTTGCCTGAGTTGAAAAATCAAACAAAAAAAAAAACACACAGAGAAATGATAAAGGTATTCAAAAATGTTCAATTAAATTGTTTTTGTTTGAATTTCCGCCATGAGAAATTTATCTTTATTTACACGGGGGCTATTTTCCCCATCGTTGTTGTCGTAATGGTTCGTCCAGCCGTTGTGTTCTCCGGTCTACTGCATATGCCTGTCAATCCATATATTCGAATTGAATCGTTTATACAATTTCCAGAGATAGGTTTGTTCTCATTCTGCTGTCCATGTCTATGTTTAATTCGACTAGTTCGTATTCAGCACTTCTCTTTCTGCAAACCAATTTAATTTGATCTCCTGCAAGGTAATCAGTTTAAATCTTGAAGATTGATATCAACCATCCGAAACATTTCGGACTTTTAACTTCTAAAATCTTACTTTTTATATCTTTGCAAAAAGAAAATAAAGATTTTATGATAGAATAATAAAGGGTGTTCCCATAACTTGATCTGATTTTAAATGGGAATTAAGTTTAAGCGTCTTATGATTTTTTTTCTTTTTCTTTCAGATTTAAAAACTTAAATCTTTGGCAATTTCAACTCTGGAAAGATTAACAATCAAACAACGTGTTAATGTTTCAAGAGTGCAATTGGAAAAATTGTTTGTAAATTCAAACAAACTGGGTCGGTTGCAGATGTGAAAACACCATTGCGTGCTTGCTTACGCCGTTCAGCTGAAAACATTGCTGCAGTGCACGAGAATGTGGCCGAAAATCCAGACACCGCTATTTGTTATCGCACGCAGGAATTGAACCTCTCCACAACAACGTTACATCATTTTCAATTGCACTCTCGGTTGGTCGACCAAAATAATCGCAAAGTGCACGAAATGCATTTCTGTTTTGAACGTCCATTTTCTTAATAGGCTTCGATAACTTTAAAATGTTGTTTGTTTATTAATCTTTCCATGGTTCAAATTGCCAAAGACTTACGTTGTTAAATCTGAAAGAAAAAGAAAAAATCATTAGACCCTGAAAATTAATTCACATTTAAAAACGGTCTAAGTTATTGGAACACCCTTTACAAGTAAAAGAAGTAAAAATGTAAACGCATCTTTATTCAAAATATACTCATGTTTAATCGTATTTATCTTTTTTCTAAGGTTCAAAAAATATTTACATTTTATTTCCTATTGGACATTTTCTGTTTAACTTTGAGCATAGCGAGAAAGTCGCTGAGCCGGTATATGGTAGCTTTCATTGGTTAACAGGTCGAATGTATTGGGACACTTTTTTTTTTATTTGCTGCCTTTTTAAGCAAAATATTTAAAGCTATAATTTAAAAAATATAACAAAAAAGTTACTTTTAAAAAATAAATTCAGCTCATAAATTTGATTATAGAATTCCGAAAACCAGTTAACTCTGCGTTAAAACATTAAGATTGTAACTTTATTTTTATTTTTTTTATTCAGTCTGCAGTATTAGTGTTGGGATCGTTTCGTTAGTTAGCTGAGTGTTGATTAGAGCCCACTCTTGAGGTGCTAAATGTATTAGCATTGATTGGCACATGAAAGCCATTACTTGCCAAGATCGAGGCGACCACTCAAAATGGACGCGAAGCAGTCGAGGCTAACACCGACAGCATCATAATCCGATCATAGGAAAAGCATTCTCCAACTTCAATCAAGGTTTTCTGATTTTGATATATCTGCCAAGTCTGATGCATAGCCCGTGGAGTTCAATTTCTCCCATCGTAGAATAACAGACGTCTGTTGGAGTTGTGTTAAGCAACAAATGGACCAGACATCCGAAATGATTTGGGAAGAGAATAAATTCAATTTTTTTGTATGTGATTTAGGAAGAGTATCAATACAATTTTGTTGGGTACGATGGCATAATCTGTTAGGTAAACTCATAATGAATTTCAGTTTTGGGGTACCAATTTGGGATGACGGGTGTATCGTTCTAATTACTAACTGTACGTGACATTTAAAAATAAATCTAAAGCATACTAACGTAGGATAATATCCAATGCAAAAGTCGTCAGAAATATCAATGATAAATCTCCAGACTGATTTCTATAGCATTGGTTGGCAATATTTCTAGAGATAGTAATTCTCCCAGCAGCCTTAGACAATTTTGGAAATGCGTCGGCCCATAAAAAAAAAACGGACAGTGACTGAAATTCTTCAGTTATTCGAGGTGCACGTTTTGTCTTGTACAAAAAAAAAAAAAGTTTCTCATCAACATGTCCGTTTTAACGTTTCAAAAGTCTGAAAGTTAAGCGATCTTTTTGGTTGCATCTCTGGCCTGTCGCTATTGCAAAGACATGCAACAGAAAGAATATTCGATCAACGATTAAATTCACTTTACATGATATTCTATACGAATAAAATCCAATTTTATGTAGGGCACATTTGAAAAACCACTTACCTGTATATTGAGGCAATAACCATAATATATTTTTATATGTGTTGTATAGAAAACAACCTGCAACACACACCGATAGGTACCATATATTATACAGGTATAATTTAGCCAACATCTAAAATTCGTCAAGTCTACTGATAAACACATTAAAATCAACTTCTATAAAATATCAATACCGTAGATTACAAAGTATTGCGAAACAGGAGGATTTCTTTGCTAACGAAGTAAAGATAACTGAGCTGTTACGTGACATCTGTCCTTCTTTACGGCAGCGAATGTTGGACGATTTTCTTAAAGAGGAAGAAGAGACTCAAGGCAACAGAGATGTGGTTCTACAGAAGGATGGTAAGGATATCACGGACCGAGCATGTGAACAACAATGAGGTCTTAGAGAGGTTACGAACAAGGAGGAGGCCTATACTTAACATCAAGAAGAGGCAGCTGAAATTTCTGGGACACATAATGAGGAAGGAGGGCCTGGAGAATCTGATGCTCACGGGTCGAATAGAGGGAAACAGAAACAATAGAAAACAACGCTTGGCATACCTGGCGGACTTAAGCAAGTGGATGACAGAACGTGGTCTGCCGGAGGTGGCAGAGGGAAAGAACTTGTTGAGAGCTGTAAGGGAGAGAGGGAGGTGGAGAGCCATGATTGCCTACGTTCTGAAAGGACACGGCACATGGAAAGAAAGAACATTTAAAATTCATCGGATTTACTTGTAAGGACATTAATGTCAACATCAACTACTATAAAATATTAATACGGTAGACTACACATTATACCAGTCAGTTTTTTGATAATACTAAAACGTATCATATGCTATTGTAAAATGGATATTATCATTCATACGCCATTTGCATCAGTGATGTAAACAAAAAAAAACAAGGTCACCAATCTCATTCTGTGAACTGTAAAACTGTGAGTTCGTCTGTCAACACGCGGGTTAGACTCTCATCCTTTTAATGAGTTCCGATTATAAGAGACGGAGCATCAAGGCAGATACGGGTAGCAACCGGGGTAATCAATGGAGTCTTCATGGACCCGGTGTGTGTTGTAACGTTAATAAAATACAGAATTTGTATTGCTATTTTATTATTTTATATTAATTTAGGTGCTAATATTCCAAATATATTCGCCAAAACACAAGTTTTAATGGGATCAATTTTATTTTAG
>OZ010588.1:80247033-80264533 GCA_963932145.1 Acanthosepion lycidas | reverse complement strand
CATAGTAGTTGTAACGAAAAAAAGTGTGTACATCAAAAAGAAGAGAAAAATTGTAGACGTTTTTGGTTATAATTTTTAAAAAATATATTTTGCTTTATTTTCCAAAATTTTGCTACATGGGTTTCCGGTCTCGCGACCGTCATCAGGCAAAGAGTGGAGATTTCCACATATTATTAAAAAATAATTAATTTTTTTTCTTTATGTTTTTCGATGATAAATATTCTCGATATGAAACATTCACTTTTTTGTGTTAATGATCCAAACGTTTTTCTTGAACTGACAATGAAATATATATATATATATATATATTTTTTTTTTCTTCGACACTTACCCTTTTAATTACCCCTCAGGCAGCAGATAATGCCCTCCCGAAGGAGAGGTGCCGCCTGACCGGATTCTTCCAAGAAGATTCCTAACTGGATTTAAAAGTGTTTCCAAACAAGATTTAAATGGTCCAAATTTTACTACCCCAAGATACTCATGTGTTTGTAAATGTTATTTTAGCTTTATATCATTCAGTCTGTCCGTGGCCATATATATATATATATATATATATATATGTGTGTGTGTGTGTGTGTGTGTGTGTGTGTCTCTCTCTCTCTCTGTGTGTGTGTGTGTGTGTGTGTGTGTGTGTGTGTGTGTGTGTATGATGAAATCGGGTTTACAAAGCTATTGTACTTGACATCCTTTTGTACGGCACAGAGTCGTGGGCTCCATACAGGTACCATATACGCCAGCTGATTGTTTTCCATAAAAGCTGTCTACGTGAAATCTGTGGAATTAAACTTCAAGATAGGACATCTAACGTAGACCTGTTTAACAAGTGTAATATTGGCGGAATCGAGAGTTTTATCATACAGTCTCAGTTACGGTGGACTGGTCATGTCTTGGGAATGTCTGATGACAGGATACCCAAGATGCTAATGTACAGCCAGTTAGATCAGGGCTACAGGAAAATAGGATGCGCATGGTTACAAAGACAAGCTGAAAAGCAACTTGTCAGTTGTCAATATACCACTTAACACCACTAAGAGCTTAGCCTTGGAGCGGATAGAATGGAGATGAACGTGTTTTAGTGGACTCAACAGTTTTCAATCTGCTTGTCTGAATCATATTCAAGAAGCGAGAGCAAGAACTAAAAGGTCAGCCAATCTAACAGTGATCTCATCTTGCAATCGTCACACTTGCTCCATATGTGGCCTCATTTGTAAATCACTAGCGGGTCTTAAATGCCACTTAACATTATCGCACCAAATTTCCTAACTGACTCAACTAAGCTGTCAGATCCACATACGTCGAAACCGATGAGAGAGTCCATTATATATATATATATATATATATATATATATATATATATATATATATATATTTAATACACACACACACACACATATATATATATATATATATATATATATATATATATATATATATATATATACATATACTGGTGTGTAAATTTTCCGTTAATAGAGCATCTTAAGTATATCATCATTTATTCTGTTAGCGCATTTTGCAACGTTTTGATCACCACCCCTCCAACACACAACTGTAATAAGGTTCACTTGTGGTGATATTTTAGTCGCATGGCGACATTCAAGACAGAATAGTTCTTTAACGAGGTACGTAGAAGATTTTATCCCCTATAGTATTGGTTGCCAAAGTTCTGCTGCTTATTCATAGTTATGAATCCATCTTTTCCCGATGGGAAAGACATGGATTCATAGCTTTCTCCTGGGTAATAGTACATAAGTGAATACAGGGAACTCGACTGGATATTCGAACACGGCTCTCCCATTCCTCAATCTGAGCGGCTATCCATTACGCCAGCGTTTATTCTTATGTATAAAGATGCTGAGAAGAAAAGAACATGTAAAAAGACTGCTCAGCCAACGAAAATATCACTTCGTTCTCTTGTCTTGAGTTATTTTTTTTGCAGGGAGGGGGGGGTGATTGCCAAATATTTTTACCCAGATCAATAGTCTTATTATTATTCTCATGCATTTGATATAAACAGTATGTATTAGGTTAGTGCAAAAATACTGACGTAATAATGTCGTTTTTTGACGTTAAAAAATACGTCACAAACGACATTGTTACGTCATTATTTTTGCACCAACCTAACACATACCTTTTTCTGGAGGTTCTCAATAGACAGACCATGTCTTGAAAATGGACTATGAATTTAGAATCTATATAAATAGAAATATTTTATCATCTGATGATCACTTCAGGTATGAAATTCAGTCCCAAAGCAATATTAGTTTTATATCCAAATTCTCACATAAAGGAGGATAGATAATGAAAAAATTCCCCAAACATGAAAAAAAATAAATTAAATTGTCAAAAAAGTTATTAAGAAGACCAAAGGATTTTTTTATTATTAAATGATATTTTTTAATCCTTTTTAGAAACTTCAAAATTTTGATTAAAAATGTTGTGTCAGACGGTAAGCAGGAATTAATATTGGAAATTTTAGCATATTTTTGCTGTGAAAAGCACACTGATTTGAAAATTCTTGTCAGATTTTAATTAAACTTTCAGGACTTATTCACAAATAAATGAAATTATTATAGAAATGTTTCTTTTTCAGAAAATATTGGGAAAATATTTTTATTACATCTCTTACCTACCCGCCGCCAGCTTATTTCATTTTATGAATTTTCGAGAAATTTACTTTTACATGGTTTAATGTTAATATTAGTTATAAGAGAAGTCTTGATTACCCAATGAATATATATATATATATATATATATATATATATATATATAGAGAGAGAGAGAGAGAGAGAGAGAGGGAGAGGGAGAGGAGGAGGAGAGACAGACAGACAAGAGAAAGAAAGAATTAATGGATTTTTATTTTTTTTAAAAAATAAGCCCTCTGGGATATACGAATTCTCGAAAACCCTGGGCTGGTAAACGCTAATAACAATATTTATAAAAACAAAAATGTCTACTGAAACACGGCTCTACCCTACATATAGGTAACTCCAGGAAATCGCTAAAAATTAGACTACCATGATGAAAACATGCTCCAAACGTAGTGAAAATATAGTTTTATCGTCAAAATCTTTGTTATTATTAAAAAGAAGGATCTAAGTTTGTTTTTTTTGAATGTTTAATGAATTTTTTTACTTCATTTTAGAACATTCGAAATTTTGATTAAAACGCTTATTTTTCTTGAGTCAGCCGTTGTACAAACTTTTATCCTAGCAAATTTTAGCATCTTTTTTGCGGTGACAGATACATTAATTTTGAAATACTTGCAAAAATCAATTGTCCGATATTAATGAAATTAAATTTTCAGGACCTATTCACAAATGAATGAAGTTATTTTTGAAATTTTTATTAGAAAATCTTGGTAATTTCTTTTTTTTTTTTACGTGTGTTTCAGTCACTTACTTAAATGTATGAAAACTTGAGAAATTCAACGTGATAATTAAAACTATATTAATTAAAAGTAAAATTCTTTGAAGAATTTAAATCACTAATTTTTTTTACAAAATCGGACCCCGTCTTACAGAAAATCTGTTCTGAATCGAAAAATAAAAGAACGCTATTATCTAAGACATTATTTAACTAGAGAAGCTTTTAATTGCTTTTATAAATAATATATATTAAAGACTGTCATGAGTCCTTACCTATAACTACAGAATGAACTTTTCCTAACACTATGTATACTACGCCTCTCAAGTCGAGCCGATAGTAGTTCACTCCAAACAAGACTGAAAGTCATACTAACACCTTCTACATGTTGTATTATTATTTCGTGTAATATATCTTCGTTATTTCTACTCTTGTGTTCGTGTTGTTCTTCCTTGGTCCTAACCGGGACCATAACAAAGACAATATTGTCTGAAGAAAAAATTTTTCGATGAAAAATGAATTTTTACAAGATATGTATTCATTTTTTACAATTTTAAATTGAATAATTTATAAAGTTTCTAAATCTTTTAAAATTCAGTTAAATGCAATAACTTTTAGGAAATATTGTTATTAAGTAAAACTATATTTACCAATCATATATTGTATAGCTTATTACAAACTGACAATTTCGAATATTTTTTAAAGAATTTCGATTTGTTTTTGCATGTGTATATATGCACAGGATAGTTGTACAAACTGATAAATCTATCATTAAATAGTCATGTGTTATAAAGGTTGTCCCCTTTATAAACTTTATCGTTTGTTCCCCCATACTTTGAACACTTTCGGCGGTCAAATGGCCGTCAATAAATCAATTAAGACGTCAGAAAATCAAGACACTGTAGTTAAAAATTGCTTGTGGATAACATTTTATGCTGTATGAAAGTAATATTTGTTTCAAATCATATAAATTTAACTTTAAATTTGCTAATTTTTCTCAAATAACGTTTCAGAAATATATATTTTATTTTTTCAAGATTTTTAAACCCGAGAATTACTTTTGTTTACAAATGTGTCAAAATTGGCCATTTTTATCGATTTTATTGAAATAAAATCGATTCAGGTCAATATAATTTCTGTTTGGAATACACCAAAGAGTAATTTGCTGACTAGAAATAATAAATTTTAAAAACTTCAGGTTTTAATTAAAGTTAAAAAGAAAGGTTCTGCATTTTTAAAAATTAATTTTAAAACTTATGATTACTGAATTAGTGAAAGGAAGGTACCTACCTAAATATAACATTTATAGCAATAAGAAATATATACATATACACACTGGTTTCAGTCGATATAGCACGCAGTGTATTATGAAAAATAAATTGAACGGGCATATAGCAGATTTTTTGTAAATAAACCATTAACCAAAAACATCGGAATAGAAGATTGTAATGGTCAAAAACATTTAACATGGGATGCTGGAAAGTGGCAAAACGTGATTTTTAGTGTTGGATTCAAAATAGAGTTACATTCTAATGCAATGGAATATGTAAGAAGACCAGGGAGAAAAAAAACAACAAAAAAAAACAATGCAAGATACAGACAGTAATATTTGGTGGCGGACACGTAATGGTGTGGAGGGTCATCACAAAAAATAGTAGAAGAATATTGGTAAAAGTTGATGGAAACCTAAGCAGAGAAATCTTCTACAAAGATGAAGAATATTGGTAAAAGTTGATGGAAACCTAAGCAGAGAAATCTTCTCCGAAGATCAAGAATTGTTTTCAGCATGACGATGCTTTTTTGCCACAAATCACGTGAAGCAACAAAAAAAAAAGAAGCTTCCCCTGGATGAAGATGCTCATCTTTTAGAAGACTGACCAGCACAAAGTCGTGATTTCAATATAATCGAACCATTGTCGTAGGAAGTGAAGAAACAAGTGCTCCAACGGAAACCAAGCATTCTCCAATTGCTTTGGGATTGCTTGCAAGAAGAATTCGAAATAATTCCCAATGAGAATACCTGGGCTTTATTCCATTCAATGCCAGATCGAATTGAGGCAATTATCTGAGCCTAAGCAACAGTGCTGACTGCTACATACATGCTTTGATATTTGTACATTCTGTAATAATAAATAATAATTTATTAATATAAATTTACTTGGAGAAGGAAAAACAGAATACCACTCCAGTATCAATCCTAGCTATGGTGAAGTAGGAAACGGAAAACTCTTACATAAAACCAAAAAGGTAGATAGAACTCAATACCCATCTTAATGGTCATCTATCTTGAAGAAGGTGATTGATATAATAATCAACCTTTTTGACTTCATGAGTATGCTTAAGAATAAAACGAAATACCACATCGTCCATCACGCGGCTTACCAAGGGATGTGTTCATCGGTGACACATCAGGCTGAGGTTGCAAAACCTGCTTCTGGTAAGGAAATGAAACGTTAAGATAAGGAAAGGTCTAGTCGGCCATCTTTATCAAGTAAAAAAATTGACTAAAAAATCCAATATTTTTTAAATGGAAAATGGGGCAAGTTTAGTCATGAGTAAATGATTCAGAGTGCCTTTCGAAGAATCCAGGAAAGACAACCTTGATGTTGTCTGTGTGCAACAGGTGCGTCGACTCCGTTGTGATTCTATTGCACATGTGGGATACAATTTATTTTAGGATGGCCACATGGAGAAAAAACAACATGGATTTGGAATTGCAATACGCAAATCATCAGTTATTGTAATAGACAATATCATGCATAAGTCAGAATGACTGATGATTACTGACTTTGTTGTTCATAGCTGTAAGATCCGAGGGGTACCAGCTGATGTCCCAACAGAAATACGTGCTGTATCGTAAAAAGAAAAATTCCGCACAAGATTAAGTAAAATTTGTATAGGTGAGAATTAATAGGGATTTTAATGTTACCCCAAACGTTTTTAAACGTCACTGCTCCTTTAGCCGTAGAAAGAAATCAAATATTGAAACAGACGCCTCAAACAACAATGGAGAACTCTTGTTAAATCTTTGTTACTCAAAAAGTTACTCTATCCTTAACAGATACTTTGATCATGTCATGAAACACCACATCACATAGCATAGCCTATATAATGTATCAAAATGATTACTGACTTCATTATCTCAGGCTCATGGATTAAGTAATTTGTGATAGATGTTAAAGTATACAACACCGACTTTGATCAGATCATAGATTACTTGTAACTAAACTGACAACAGCAACAAAATAGCTCGCTCCAGCTCACATAAACCAATGAATACTCCAAGGTATAACATTCAAGACTTGAAAATAAAACGATACTTCTAGAATATGTTAATAAATGAGTACAAATTGATGTCAGTAAATCTAGATCGAAAGATACAAGAATCTAATAATGTTACCGTCGTTAGCTCAAGGATATGAGACCATAGCAAGAAAGATGTAGACGGAAACATATATAGACAATGGCTGACAACCTTCAGTTGAAATTATTGATACAAGCAAGAAACAAATTGAAGAGAGAAAAAATGGACGGGAAAATAGCAAACAATAAAGAAAAAAATATTTAATTCTTTGAGAAACTGGTATATGCGCAAAATTGGAAATTAAATTAATGGTACCAACGGAATAGAAAATGTGTTAAATTGTTAGAGAAAAGCGAAAAACTTCGATAATATAATACAAAACAAGATGCCCTCGTCTCAAATATCATTTTGAGTCGTATTTCAACACTAATCAAACGAAACTTTAAAAAAAAATGTAAAAATAGAAAACATACGTATGATCGTCCAACCATGACAAATCCCATCCCCAAACAGAAACTATAATGGATCTATTGATTGATGAGATTGAAAAAGAAGCTGCTAGAAAACTACGGAAAAATAAAGCACGACTCGACATTAAAGCTGGACTTTTGAAAATAGCTTACTTTCTAACTGAATTGAATAAGAAGGTCCCCTATTTTATCAAAGAAGTCTGGAATCAGATATATTTAAATATACCTCCAGAAAGTGTGGTCTGTTACGCATTCATGTATTATGGAAACGGAAATATAGCCCTCAAGACTTTCACACCAAAAGAAGTATCACGATTGGATTCATCATAGCGAAAGCATTAATAAATATTATATTAACTAGGCCAGGGGTCGGCAACCTTTTGCTGACTATGTGGTGACTTAAAATCATTCAGTGTGCCAACAGCATACGTATTTTTTATACAAGTCAAGGTCAATATACCTGTTCTACAATATAATTTATATCGTAATATATACAACTAGCAGCATGGCCCGGCGTTGCCCGTGCTTGAGTAAAAAATCTCACGACTCATACAGCAATCGCTATCACTTGACTTAAAATATTTTTGCCTTTCCTTGCCTTTAAAGGAGTGCCCTTTGCCGTGCTGATGTTGCCACATGCCTTACTTCTTGCCTATCTCACACTGCCAATTTTTTCTAAGCTCTATACTAAACATTAAATCTTTTACGAAAAAAGAACTAAACAAAATGAACACAAAACGAAAGCTTTAAAAAAGGACTGGTAACTGGAAAAAACGAATGAAAAAAGAATGTTAACAACAAATACTTTTTCACACCGAACCCAGTTCTGCGGAATCAGAATCAACGTTGAGTTTAAGCAAGCGAATGAGCCAATTGGAGTGAAGTGATATACAGATTTAAATTTTTCCCACTTGTGACGAATGCAGCTATCGATATTTTTTGCATCTTAGCATGCTAGTTAACATTCGTGTCAGTCAGCTGTTGGCTCTCACGCTGGCCAATAGAATCTTCCTGCCTATTTGTGGCACCCAGCTATAGGTTCTCACTCTGGCCAGTAGAAAATGGCAGCAAACTACATGAAAACTGCCGAAGTATGAAAAAATTGATTATTTCCACTATCGACGGGAGTTGGGAAATGCAAAGTCGGTCTTGGACTTCCCGCTAACTTAGAGCATGTGCATGTGAATTTTGGTGCAAATCTGTCGAAAATTGCGGCCGTGCATTCGTTACACACACATACACACACACATATCCTGCCTTTTATAGATAGAGATTATACGTAAAACACATTAATGAAATAAACCTTTTTTAAAAGTTTTTAAGCTTTTATTATTAATGGGAATCTAGTGAGTGAGCAGTTTTGAAAAAGCTAAATATCTTTTTTGTGTCGTAATAGTTATTGGTTCGGACATCGTGATGTCATTTGCGGCTGCGTGCCTTTGGAAATTACTTGGCATATGTCATAATTACTTGGCACACATGCCATCATATAACACCACGAAATTGCATAGCACTTCATTAAAAAAAATTGTATATCTGATATGTTGATCTCACAGCAGCATATAACTACATCAACAGAGATTTTCTTTTCTCATTCTTTAGAAACGGCCTTCCAAGCTCTGAATCTATTGAATGCATTAATCTAATAGAGGACCTGTATCGATCTATAGAATCTTACATATCTTACGAGGACCCCAATGCAGAAACATATCAGACCTCACCAGGAATACGTCAAGGGAGAAATGAGCGTCCCAGTCTATTTTATCTTTTCGTAGACTATGCTCTGCGCACAAATGTGATGAGATGGGCACTAACCATTTAAACATTACATACAGTATCCCAAAAGAGTCTACTGTAAGACAACGATCCTGTTTTCCCTCTCATGGACGTCCATAGTTGGAAAAAGAATGATCTTGAACAAAAAGTCAGCTTCCTCCATCAGGTGTTCCAAGAAAAATAGAGATAGCAACTCAAACGGGTGTACGTACTAAAAATAATTTTAGATAAAAAATCATTTCAAATAATATATATTAGGTTGGTGCAAAAATAATGTCGTTTTCACACATATGTTACTATGTGAGAAAGCGACATTATTTTTGCACCAACCTAATATATATATATATATATATATATATATATATATATATATATATATATATATATAGCTTATGAAAAATTAGGTAATCCGTATGAGTTTTTGAGTATGAAAGTATAGAAATTTTAAATTACATCTAACTTACTTATGTCTTCTCTCTCCCCCCTCACTTCCTCACTTCATTAATTTACATATACGGCCCGTCAAAAATGTGTAAATTTCTTTTCATTTTTGTTTCAACCTTTGGAAGTAAAGTCTGATGATCCGCAGTCCTTTAAAAGGGCTGTGATGAAATAATTTATTACATGGAACCTTAAAGTGTTCTGTTTTTATTTAATATATATATATATATATATATATATATATATATATATATATATATATATATATATATATAAGAAAGAGGTTATAGTGGTTCCAACGAGAGAAAAGTATGTATATTAAAAAGAAGAGAAGAGAGCCATATTATTAAAAATAATTAATTTTTTCCTTGTTTTTCAATGTTAAATATTCTCGATATGAGAAATTCTCTGTGTTTGTGTTAGTAATCCGAATGTCTTTCTTGAATTGGTAATGAAGAGTTCTAATTAATTATTTTTAATAATATGTGGAAATCTCCGCTTTTACCTAGAGACGGTCACGCGACCAGAAACACGTGTAGTAAAATTATGGAAAATAACGCATAATATTTTTTTCTAAAAAAAAACACATTACAACCAAAAACGTTTGCGGCACCTCTCTTCTCTTCTTTTTAATATATATATATATATATATATATATATATATAGCAGTGAAATTATACATACATATATATATATATATATATATATATATATATATATATATATATATATGTATGTATAATTTCACTGCTGGCATGTAAAAGAAGAGAGTTATATATTCCTTAAAACGTAAAAAAAATTAAAATATACTGGTATAAGATGTTCAGAGTCTGCGATAATAACGGCGGAATCTAAAGGATTATCAATCGTAGATGTAATAAAGATAGCACGAATTTGTCTGCCGATTGCACCTGTGTCAAACAGCTTACCAAATCTTCTGCTGGACAGTGGCCATTTTTGAAGCTGTAAAATTGTCTCAGTTATTCGTCCAGTCACTTACCTGGAAAAGAAACAAAAAACAAGGTTCAAAATTCAATGATAAAAACAAATACCACAAGATCAATGCAAACATTTCCCTCCCGTACAATAAAACTGCTTATAACCATCGTATATATTTAGTCCATTTGACTTATCCAACAAGATCAGCCGCCATTATGAAGGGAAGTTCACTTTTAGAACAGACTCATTATGCTTATTTGTTAAATTATAGCTTGTTTTAAGCTCTAATTTTAGTTTAGATGCCGATTTATTACTATATGTTTCTTATTTTTAATCATATCACCGCAAGTAAGTCGGTAATGCCAGTAGTACACAGGGGGTTACAGGGAGTGAAAATGAGAGAAAAGACTGAGTATAGAGGGGATTGAGAAAATGACAAAAGATGAACGGAATTCAACAAAATAAAAAATAGCGATTGATGTTGCTTTTAAATTTTTGAAGATTGTCGTTAGCTGGTGTGTTGTTGTTTTTGAGGATAAGGTTAGCTGTCTTAAATTTTTTATAGTAGATGATTAATTTGTTTTTGTTTTTTATTCGGGCTTTTTTTATTCCTGATCAAACTGAACTCATAAATAATTACATCGGTCACACAACTACATGCCTTCCAGATGCTTTATGTTACACCTATTTGACCCCAGCTCCATTAGAAACCATTTAAACACACACACAAACCTACCAGACTCAATTCAAAATATACTAATATACTAATAGAATATACTAATAGAATATACTAATATACTAATAGAATATACTTATAGAAAACACAAATATCCACTTGTAAAAAAAGATTAAAAATAATAGAAGCCCTGATAATAAAAAAGAAAAAGTCAACTCTCAACAATATTAACTGTGAACAAGGCCATAAAGTGCTAACCGTGTTCGGAAAATAAAAATACCTCTATAACACACTAAAAGCATACACATAACACACACACTCGTTTAAACTGAAAAATTAAACTATCCTTGATAATGGCTAAAAGTATAGCCGAAAACGCTCAGAACTATAGAACATTTGAACAGTTTCTGCACATTCTGTGTCCATAAAAGAAAATTCTTGTACGAACATAAGAAAAATTAAATAAAAAGCTTAAACGCAGTACCTTTTCTGTTGTCTTTAATGAAATATGCATAAATGAAGGATTGCTACCGAAATACACAATACACACACACACACGCACACACACACACATATATATATATATATATATATATATATATATATATATATCAATTTAAACATTATTTTTATTGGATACTTACATTTGAGTAGCCGCTGCGTTTATATATTTAACAGTATATTTAATTTCCTCTACCAGAATGAATTTGGGGGAAATTTTATTAAAGAGAAATATGCGCTCTCCGGCAGGATTCGAACCTGCAACCCTCTGGGCAGAGGGAAACAGTCGTTAGATCTGGCGTGCCTTAACCGACTTGGATATGAAAGTGAGCAAACATGATAATTTCGAGCCATCTATGACACTTAAAGTCACTGTTCAGACCTTGTTTTACCAGCAAGTCTCTTCCTTGTGGCTGCGTCAATAACAGACTATAAAAGAACAGGTTTTAAAAAGACTGAAGATTACGATTGACGTTGCATTTACATTTTTGAAAACTGCTATTTACAGAAAGGCAAAGAAGAGAGTTGCACAGGCGAGAAGGGCGACAGAAGAAACAATTGTAATAGAATTTACGGGTATATGACCATATTTCAAGAGTAAAATGATGAGACCTAGTTGCCAATCGAGTGCTACATTTACATTTATGAAGTGGAGATATCAAATAGGAAATTATATATATATATATATATATATATATATATGTGTGTGTGTGGGTGTGTATATATATCCTATTTATATATATATATATATATATATATATATATATATATATATACATACTATTTATATATATATATATATATATATATATATATATATATACTATTTTTTCATCGGAAGAGAATGCTGATCCAAAATATGTGAAAGCCTCAACAGTTTTAAATTTCGTACCATCAATGAAGATGGAAGAATTTGTGAGAGATGGATTGCCCGGTACTGTCTGTTATATTAGACTAGTCTTCTTTATGTTGATCGTGTGTCCAAATGCTTTCGCTGTTTCAGAGAATTTATCAAGGATAGTTTGAATGTCTTTTAGACTGCGAAGCTTCATCTGCAAAGAGAAGATCACGTACCAGCTGCAGACTAAGTTTCGATTGTGCTTTAAAACGTTGCTGATTGTATAGACCTCCATACATCTGAATTCAACATCGACTCCTTCGCTCAGGTTAGAGAATGTTTTTTTCAAGCATAGCAGAAAAGAAAAGTTAGACGAGAAGAAAAGAATATCCAGATTAGCCAGAGCCAGCACAGTATTCGGTAATTTTAAGTATAGGTTATGGAACACCAAATACGTGTCTCTCAGAATAAAGATCAACATATACAGATCAGTTTTTCTCTTAACCCTTCTCTATGGTGCTAAAACATGGGCCCTGTACCGCAAGCACAGGCGTCAACTTGACGCCATTTATATGCGCTGTTTTCGTGCCGCATGGGATATAAAACGGGATGACAAGTTCAAGAATAGTGCAACTGAATAAATGTAGCAATATCAATCATTCTGGCAAAAATACAACATAGGTGGGCTGGTCAGGTAGCGAGAATGGATGAGCATAGGCTTCCCAAAAAAGTTCTGTATGGACATCTACCAAACTCCAAGCATTCAGTTCAACGCCACTCTTAAGCTACAAAGACAAATTGAAAGACAACTTTAAACGTCTCATCTTTGATCTGAAAACCTGCGAAGTCCAAGCATAAAACCGTATGCAGTGACGTAAGACATGTTTCATTAAGTTAAAGGATTTTAAAGACAGTAGACTGTAGCACCGTGATCAGCTTCGTCAAGCTCTGATACAGATAAGCCATCAAAATCTTGCTTTAACAAATTTTTTCTGTCAGTGTGGCTTTGTCGTCCGCAGCAAAGCTGGGCTAGTATGACACTTAAAAAAGCACAAACGAAATATGTCCTTCCTCTACATGATTTTCTCCACAATAGACCCTGCTAGCATGCGTAAATGTAAAATGAAAGTACTATCCACTGCTGACGCTAATTTATTGTTCATTATATATATATATATATATATATATATATATATATATATATATATATATATATATATATAAGATAAAATACATCTACCAATGAACACACATAGGCGCGTACAAACACAAACACAGACAAACTTAAACACACACACACACACACACACAGATGCATATGAAATCTGCTTAACCAATGAAAACCAACCAACACAAAAATTAAAAATACCAGAACATTTTTCTCTTTTTCTTTCTTTTTCGACATTGGATGTTGACTTCAATGTCCACTTTTATTTTTTCTTACGCTCTATCACTGATATTGACTACTTTAATACATAAATATAGCATACATTAAAACTATTTTATACCACATATATATATATATATTATCATACACACACACACACACACACACACACATATATATATATATATATATATATATATATATATATATATATATATATATATATATATATATGATATAACGATATATAATTTTGAATAATTTTATATATCAACAAACAGTATTTTGAAAAATATGACAAACTGTAAAGGAATTTATGATTCTTTTTTTGTGACGCATTTCATCCATTACGATTTCATCAGATTGGGCTTTGTTGACGTTGCCACGTCTGCACATGCGCACGAAACGAGAGACGCAGGTAGTTTTAACTTTTTTGAAAGGACATTTTTGAGAGAATATTTTCTTCTAAATCTAGCCGAAATCGTATGTATTCTTTTTCTTTTTCTCCCCATCACCTTTGTTCCTGACTATACCACACTGTGACAATGTAAAATCTACCAAGAATGTTAATATATTGTAAGAGCCTGGATGCAAATTTATCGGGGCTGAACTAGCTATCAAGGCACTTTCCAGACATTTTCGTGTCGGTGTATTGTTTTCTCTTTTAATCAAAGTAGCATTCCCTATGTCAAAATTGTGTTACGATGAACAACCAATACGTATTGTGTTTTGTGATTTAAAATGTCTCTTTGATGTTTTCCTTTCATGCGCATGTGTAGACATTGCAACATCAACAAAACCCAATCTGATTAAATCCTAACGGATGAAACGTGTCGTAAAAAAAACCCTTACCTTACCTGATTTCTTACAAAGAATACATATTCTATTCATACAAACCTACCCTAAAAATCTTCTCGGAATTAAATAACCCACTGAAGTGTTGATATCCCGTAAAGCAAAATAAATCAAACCAAACCTTCAAGTTCTTCTAAATTCTTTGTTTGGTATAGTAGTCTTGCTCATTTAACAAAAGCAAAAAGTCACTCAGTGTTAAGTCAGGACTCCTGACTGGTCATTCAAACATAAAAGAGGGAGTTACTTTTGAATCACACTGTGTATGTTTTAAATATATATATATATATATATATATATATATATATATATATATATATATATATATATATATATATATATATTGTGTGTATTTAGGCAGCATCTTTTCATTCATACACGTTTCATTGAATAATATAGACAAGTGTTGTCTATTTATTTTATGTAAATTTTTTTCGTAACGTCTGATAAGTTTAATAACATTATCGTTGAACAATAATTTCTTCGTTCAACGATAATGTTATTAAACTTATCAGACGTTACGAAAAAAATTTATATAAAATAAATAGACAACACTTGTCTATATTATTTAATGAAACGCGTATGAATATATATATATATATATATATATATATATATATATATATATATATATATATATATATATATATATATATACATATATATATATCAGGAATATATTCATCACTAGACGCACTAAGATATACGAATAAAAGCCACAAAAATAATTAATTAGATTAATTTATAACTATTTATATAATTTTCGCTCCATCGTTACGCCTCCATAATTGAACCCCTAAAGATATATAAAAGTAGATGCATATGTGTGCACGTGACTTGTTTCCCTATAAATGGAAGAAGTTCTAAAAATGCAGAAATGGTTTCGTTCTCGCAAACCTGATTTTCAAAATAACACCGCCAATAAAAATATTACACTAATTTTATTTCAGTCCGATCTACAAATAAGAAGCATAAAAAAACAAAAAAAACAAGGGCAAAATAGAATTAAGACTTGATGTAGACACCCCGACAGTGGATAGAATTTCTTAGAATTTTCGACTTCTGTATTGATTTCATTTCTTCTTCTTTTTTTTTCTTTTTTTTTTTTCATATTGTTGTTTGTTAATCTATTTTCTAAGCAACTTGAGGCCGTTTCGAATATTTCGGAAAATACGCATTTCACTTTTGTTCGGCGTAAATAACGGTATCAATTCTTCGATTGAATTTGGTACAAATTCTCAGTCACTTATCTTTGCGCTTTCTTAATATTAATAAAAGACCATCGGAAACGGACTCAGCACTCCCGAATTGAAAGTAAATCGCCTAATCACAAACAGCGCAAAAATAAGGAAGCGAGGAAAATAGTTATATCCTTCTTCTTCTTTTTCTTCTTCTTCTCCTTCTTCTTTTTCTTCTTCTTTTTCTTCTTATTTTTCTTCTTCTTCTTCTTCTTTTTCTTCTTCTCCTTCTTCTTCTTCTTATTCTTCTTCTTCTAACTTCCGTGTCCCTTCCGGATGTTGGCGATCATAGCTCTCCACAATTTCCTTTCATTTGTAGCTCTTAATTTTTTTTTTGTCTATCTCTTACAAATCCCGATCCGTCATCCATTCACACAAGCTCGCTTGATACGTCATGCATTTTTCCTCCGTATCTCTTTCCATGAATCTCTCCTTTGAGTATTAAATTTTCCAAGCTCGCTTTTCTCATAATGTGATGGAGAAATTCTCTTCTTAATGTTAAGTACAAGTGTCCTTTTTTCACATCCTTTTTTGACATCTATTTCGCTAGGTGGCTTCTGCATTGTTTTCTTCTGTCCTTCTTACCATGAATCTGTCCTGTGAGTATCAAATCTTCCAAGTCCTCTTTCCTTATATGACAAATTTCAACTGTCTCTTTAAGTTTTAAAAGAAAACTTTATTGTAACAAAACAAGTTCAGTTGACCATTGATGACAATTCCAGAACAACGTAACTATAAACAATTTTTTTTGCTATCCTCTGCCAGCCGCAATGATGGAGAAAGCATTACCTCGAACCATCGCCAGTGAGACACGCTGCAAGATCCACTTGGTTTCGCGAGGCTAGTCCCTTAATCGAGACGCAATCGCGCTAATCCTCGGAAGGAACGACATCGAACGAGGGCCAATAACCCCTGAAGTCTCCACTGCCACAGGAGTAAAAAAAAAAAAAATCTATCAGCAGGAGAAGAATATTTAACTATTTTTTTCATGTCAGCGTCCCGGACGACAGATCCTGGTTCAACCGCAGACCTGATCAAATTACTGGCCGAAAATATATCCGCACAATTCGCATCCCAAATCAACGACTTCCGCATTTTAAAAGGGAAAATTGTAATGCCATCCGGCCGCTTTCCATCGCCACGGTCGAGGCCTATGGGTTCTATTTGGAAGGGAACCCAGCTTCATCCAAACCTCTTTTGATGATGTCGTTCAATATAAGTATAAGTGAACTTTTTGTTTAAATATTCTCTAAAACGTTGCCGTTTCCATGTTCAAGTCCATGGTGTTCTCAGTATCTTTCTGTAAAACCACATTTCTGTTGCTTCAAGCCTCCTCTTCATCTTTGAGGAGATTGTCTGTCATTCACTTCCATATTGATGGAATGGTATTACATAACAGTTCAGCTTGCTTTTGTTTGTTTCTAACGAAACTTTTCTGTTTCTTAATACTTTACTTAGCACCTTTCAAAATGACACTGCCTTTTCTGATTTCAATGTCACACTTTCCGTCCTCTGTTGATACACTTCTCAGATATTTAAGTTGTTGTACATGTTTGATTTTGTTATGCCCAATTTGTAATTTGTGCGTTGCGCTGACCCTTTTGCTAATAACCATGCATTTTGTCTACTTGCAATTGATATTAAGTCCTTCCTTCTCGCTGTTCTTATGTAGGAGTTATTGTAGTTTCTTTTCTTTGTCATTTCTCTGGTTT
>OZ010588.1:80189533-80242033 GCA_963932145.1 Acanthosepion lycidas | reverse complement strand
TTTATATTTACATACGCTCTATCTCTGATATTGAGCACTTTATCCCATAAATATAACACAATTTAAAACTATATTTCTTCATCTTCTCATATATATATATATATATATATATATATATATATATATATATATGGCATAATGAGAAGCCACGTATACTTTCTTAATATGTATATATAGAAAAAGTTGCAAATTAAAAAAATAATAATGTTTTTTATGAAAGTATTTATTTATTTATACATATATATATATATATATATATATATATATATATATAAATACTTTCATAAAACATTATTATTTTTTAATTTGCAACTTTATATATATATATATATATATATATATATATAGAAAATTTGCAAAATAAAAAAATAATAATGCTTTTTATGAAAGTATTTATTTATTTTTATATATATAAATAAATACTTTCATAAAAAACATATTTTTTTAATTTGCAACTTTTTCTATATATATATATATGTGTGTGTGTGTGGATTTTACTGAATTTTCTCATAAACATTTTGTTTCTCTCCCTCTTCAAAAATGGGAACTGAATATATTGTTGAACATTTGCCAAGACGGGAGTACAGTGATCGGATAAGGGGCGCGTATATCAAATTAGTCTTATTTCATCTCTCATCATCTGACATTGTCGCATGGACGACGCAAAGGCCAGTAGCTTTCTTGTTTGCTTCAATCTCCGACGGTGACCGTCTAGAACCGGTGTTTTTGAAAGGGTTCACCCTGGTCCATTCATCCCATTTTTATCAACCGATCTTTTCGTCTTTCTCTCTTTGCTATTTCTTTCTTGCTTCTTTTTTTAATCAAATGCCACAAAAATCTATTAATACATACACGCATTTTATACCATTGTACTGGTTCTTCCTCGCCGCTTATAATATCGGTTTGCATTCAGTGAAAAAAAAAAATTTTTTAGTGTAACAGACTTTATCTAAAGAACATTGAGGAAACAGCAAAAATTTAGTTTTTTCAATCCAACATGATCCCTATAAGAGTCTAACCAGTTATTAAACCTTTCTAAACGTATCCCTGTAGGTAGTTGTTAAAAGAAAATCCTCCAAGGCCCAAGCGATCAACACTGGCGTCCGCAAAGACTGGCTTCATCTAACGAAATGGATGTCCGACCATATACTGGAGGAAACCTAAGTAAAATAATTTATATATGTTATACTTTTCGAAGTACCCGGCGTTGTCCGTGTGTACATAGCTGCAATTGTATAACCCCCCCCCCTGTATACCCGCAATCATCTGTCTGGTAATGTCTGCTTGCATCTGCGCTTGCATGCGGCATTCTTTGTTATACTGAGCTACTCCCCACTCATCTTTCTTAAGGTATGTCCTTAGCAATGTTTGATTGTTCTTAATAAAGGAATTCCATCGATAAGAGTTTCTTGTGTGGTCGTTGGTCGGGTTTAAATTGTTTCAATGTTTTAGACATTCAGTAAATATCCTATGACCGTAATAACTTTCAAATAGTATAGCATTGTTTACAAATCTAATAATAGATAGATTTATAAATTGATATTTTATAATTTTTACTTTTTATTTAGGTTCTATATAGTACTGAAATCTCGTAGGGCCCATTTAAAAAAAAATTACATTATTAACAATAAGTGATTTTAAATCTTCCCCAAAAAATATTTTTTAAAGATTTCGTCAGATTTTTTTAATTTCTTTTTTTTTAGGGGTTATCAAACATTTGCGGTTATTTTAAGAAAGAAAGTATTTTTTTTTTAGATTGTAAGAATGTTATTTGGGTATAAAAATTATTTTTATTGATACAAGTTCTACTAATTAATCAATCTGCTCGGGGGCAAACAAAACGAGGCGGATTCATAAGACTGAAATCGGAAATGTAATTCAGAGCCATTCTCATTACCCCACCAACACATCCAAACTTACAGCACAAGTAGTCAGCTATTTAAATATTGACCAGGGTCGACGTTGCTTAAATTCGGGTATTGTACACAAACCTTTATTTCAACTTGTCATTGCCATAAAGCCCCAGATTTTATGAAGTATATATATACATATATATATATATATATATATATATATATATATATATATATATATATGTTTGTGTGTGTGTGTGTGTGTGTGTCTAGGACTCTAGAATGTAAATCAGTCCGATGGGATTCTGCAATAGCTAAGAAGAGATATTTATGACTCGTTTCCAAACTAACAAATTAGTATAAAACATTTGGCTTGGAGTCTATGAAACAGGAAGTGGTACTTTATGTGTGTGTGTGTGTGTATTCTGATAACCATGTTCGCTTTTTTGATTCGATCTACTTCATAAAAATATAACAGCGGGCCTGGTTATCAGAACATATATATATATATATATATATATATATATATATATATATGTGTGTGTGTGTGTGTGTGTGTGTGTGTGTGTAAAAAGGACATTGAAGTCAACACTCAGGGGCTCTGAGTGTTGTCTTCAATATTCACTTTTATATTTATATTTACATACGCTCTATCTCTAATATTGAGTACTTTATCCTATAAATATAGCACACCTTAAAACTATAATTCTTCATATATATATATATATATATATATATATATATATATATCTCCAAATGTAAAAGAACGAAGAGTAAGATTTCAGCGTTGAAAACATTAATTTAAAACAAGGCCAATACAAAAGTAGAGAAATAAATATTTATTTATATAGCGTTACATTAGAACATAAACACGTACATGTTCTAATATAACACTGCATAATATATATTTACATATATATATATATATATATATATATATATATATATATAGATCAAATATGGATCGGAAGCACACACGCGCGCGCACACACACACACTTACGAATATATATTATTATCTGAATCCCACATTGAAAAATCAGAATTTTTATACCCTTACCTATATATAACAATATTTATTGTTTTTCAAGTAGGCTTGGAATTATGTAATATCTTGAAACTTCGAATGGACGCGTCGTGTTTCCTTAAATTCGGAAGCCCTCAAATTATACCAACGTTGATTCTAATTTAAATAAAATATAAATGTAGAGCAATTTAAGACAAAATATTTAGAAAGTCAACCTTCCTGCTATCGCGGTTTCTATCCCTTCTACCGTCGTTTCTGTCAACTAGATATTGTCGTAGATTTTTTTTCATCACATTTCTAAATACGTTATATCACATACACACCTGTATTAGGTTGGTGCACAAATAATGACGTAATAATGTCGTTTCTGACGTATTTTTAACCTCAAAAAACGACATTATTACGTCATTATTTTTGCACCAACCTAATATATATATATATATATATATATATATATATATATATATATATATATATATTAGGAAGACAATCGAACCTAGAAAATATTAGAATACTCTCGTGTATCAAGAATTTTTCCACGCGAATCTTCCACTTTTTTTCGAATAAGAAAGCCAGCCGCAAAAAGCGATACACCTTGGGTGATTTCCGCTAAAAGTTTCATTTATGTGCTAACAGCTAGGACTCTAGAATGTAAATCAGTCCGATGGGATTCTGCAATAGCTAAGAAGAGATATTTATGACTCGTTTCCAAACTAACAAATTAGTATAAAACATTTGGCTTGGAGTCTATGAAACAGGAAGTGGTACTTTATGTGTGTGTGTGTGTGTATTCTGATAACCATGTTCGCTTTTTTGATTCGATCTACTTCATAAAAATATAACAGCGGGCCTGGTTATCAGAACATATATATATATATATATATATATATATATATATATATATATATGTGTGTGTGTGTGTGTGTGTGTGTGTGTGTGTGTGTGTGTGTGTGTAAAAAGGACATTGAAGTCAACACTCAGGGGCTCTGAGTGTTGTCTTCAATATTCACTTTTATATTTATATTTACATACGCTCTATCTCTAATATTGAGTACTTTATCCTATAAATATAGCACACCTTAAAACTATAATTCTTCATATATATATATATATATATATATATATATATATATATATATATATATCTCCAAATGTAAAAGAACGAAGAGTAAGATTTCAGCGTTGAAAACATTAATTTAAAACAAGGCCAATACAAAAGTAGAGAAATAAATATTTATTTATATAGCGTTACATTAGAACATAAACACGTACATGTTCTAATATAACACTGCATAATATATATTTACATATATATATATATATATATATATATATATATATATAGATCAAATATGGATCGGAAGCACACACGCGCGCGCACACACACACACTTACGAATATATATTATTATCTGAATCCCACATTGAAAAATCAGAATTTTTATACCCTTACCTATATATAACAATATTTATTGTTTTTCAAGTAGGCTTGGAATTATGTAATATCTTGAAACTTCGAATGGACGCGTCGTGTTTCCTTAAATTCGGAAGCCCTCAAATTATACCAACGTTGATTCTAATTTAAATAAAATATAAATGTAGAGCAATTTAAGACAAAATATTTAGAAAGTCAACCTTCCTGCTATCGCGGTTTCTATCCCTTCTACCGTCGTTTCTGTCAACTAGATATTGTCGTAGATTTTTTTTCATCACATTTCTAAATACGTTATATCACATACACACCTGTATTAGGTTGGTGCACAAATAATGACGTAATAATGTCGTTTCTGACGTATTTTTAACCTCAAAAAACGACATTATTACGTCATTATTTTTGCACCAACCTAATATATATATATATATATATATATATATATATATATATATATATATATATATATATATTAGGAAGACAATCGAACCTAGAAAATATTAGAATACTCTCGTGTATCAAGAATTTTTCCACGCGAATCTTCCACTTTTTTTCGAATAAGAAAGCCAGCCGCAAAAAGCGATACACCTTGGGTGATTTCCGCTAAAAGTTTCATTTATGTGCTAACAGCTAGGACTCTAGAATGTAAATCAGTCCGATGGGATTCTGCAATAGCTAAGAGGAGATATTTATGACTCATTTCCAAACTAACAAATTAGTATAAAACATTTGGCTTGGAGTCTATGAAACAGGAAGTGGTACTTTAGAGTAATCTGTCCAATCCTGTAGATGAGACAGCGTCGATAGCCAAAGACCAATAAAGTGGAAAGTACCAATGCAAGGATTTTTATTTAAAGAAGAAGTCAATTCTCGTTTAGAGATGGTTGCATATTCGTTACCACTAAGTTGCCTGACTTAGCGCTATAGTCGACAAGATCATGTTGGAGACTAATTAAGTAAAGAGTTCAAAACCTTCATGTGTGTCCAACCAATATATCGCTGTGCTTGACTAAGCCAATTTTGGTAAATAGCCACACTGGGTACCTTTGGGCGTTTGTCATAGAGAGACGCTTAATCTGTTTGGTATTTATTCGTAAGTTTGTTCCTCACTGGGTGTTTCATTCTTGTTTCACCGGAGCTGTTTTTTTGTTACATTTTCATAGACCTCTGTCTTTCTTTTTCCTTCTTCCGTTCTCTTTTTCTTTCTTTCTTTCTTTCTTTCTTTCTTTCTTTCCATTCATTCTTTCTTTCTTTCTTTCTTTCTTCTTTATTTATTTATTTATTTCTTCCTTACTTCCTTGATTTCTTTCTTTCTTCCTTTCTTTGTTTTCTTTCTTTTTCTTTCCTTTTTCTTTCTTACTTCCTAACTTTCTTTTCCCTTTATTTCTTCTTTTCTGTCTTTCTTTCTTTTTTCTTTCTTCCTCTCTTTTTTCTTTCTTTCTTCCTTTCTTTCTTTAGATATTTTCTATCGTTTCATATGAAAATCGATCAAATAATACGTGAGGGTAAGCATATTTTCTGTTACATTTTCATCTTTCTTTCTTTTCTCCCTTCGCTATTTCGTGCTTTAGCATTTCATTGGAATAAGTTTATTTCTGGATAACGGAAGCACTTTATATAAAAGAGTATAAAACTACATTCAAAATTGGTTGCATTGAAACTAGTCGCAAAGTAATGGAAATATTCTGAAGAGATGTAAAATGGAATTACTACCACTTCTATAAGAAGCACCTTAGAATGCGAACACAAAGCAAATAATTTTGAATGTAGTTCTATAGTCTTTTATATAAACTGCTTCCATTATTTTGTGATGCCAACAATCACTCGGTTTGACACTTTTGTGATGTCAACGAATACTCATTGTCACTCTTGAAACGCTTGTTATAGTAAAGACTTTGTAATCTTGGATAGAACTATAGTAACGACGTTGAACAGTACTGGTGTCAGACCCCTTCGAATATCACTCGCGCTAATATTACTTACTCGATAATGCTCGCTTGAATAGTAATCCGTATAGAGAAATAGTATAGTGAATAGAGTGTAGAATAGCGGTCCTTATGGTAATAGAGTAGAAGTGAAGATCATTTATACTTAATTGCTACCCATGATTAGTAGTTAAGATGATATATTCTTCATTATGACTAAAGCTGAAATTACTTAGGGCTACGAATAGGAGACTGATTATACCAAATAAAACAGATAACACCAAGTTAAAGGAAAACAGTATTGCCATAGAATAGAGAAAGAGTTTTAAACACAGTTAACAAACACGGGAAGAAACAGAAATGAGGATTTACAGGAGGATTCTGAGAATGCCATAGACGAGACGGGTACGCAACGAAGACGAACGAATAGACACTGAAAATAAGAATCTAGCTTACATATATATAGGTTTTATGACGTCAACGAATACCCGTTGTCAGTTTTGTAATGCTCCCTGGAGTAGAGCCTTTGTAATCGCAGATACAACTATAATAACCCCGTTGAACAATACTGGTGTATTTCGAATATCACTAGCACCAATTGTACATGCTCGATAATACTCCCTTAAATACTTATACGTATAGTGATCCGAACAAATAGTATAATGAATACAGTAGAGAATAGTGGCCCATGTAGTAATAGAGGATAGTTAGTCGTCGGCTACTTCCTACATATATGCGTTTCCTCCACGGTCACGTGGTCAACCTAACTCAATAATGGGATCACTATTTACATTATTCGGACTATTGTCCTCATCTTTGTTGCCATATTTTTTACAACGTTTCGGCCGAAACGTTGTAAAAAACATGGCAACAAAGATGGGGACAATTGTCCGAATATATATAGTGTACATAATACCTCATCTCAGAAATATAGACAGATAATAATGGGATCGCCCGTGTTTTTTAACTGGCGATCTATGTTCAAACTCAAGTGTCGGTAGTGACACTTTATTCCTATATAACACATTATCTTCAAATGTCTTTTAGAATTACATTTTTTAAAATAACAGAATTTTCTAAAAGTAATATTCCTGAGTACTAAATAAAGAAAACAACTCATAAAACTTTCTTTGTCCGTGACATCTACTGGAACTGGGCCACCGTTTAATTTTCTCCATGGTAAAATATTTTTTGCTGAATATCGATTTTATTATGAATATACGAGGAAACATTTTTTTAAGAAAAACCTCTGGATCTTACAGATTTCCTGAAAGTTACTATTTCTATTTTTAGCCATTGAAATCTTAATTTATCTAATAGATAAAGGCTGAGAACTCTTCAACAAAATTCCACGCATATTTTTATCCACATCAGAAAGCAATTGTTGACAGCTGTAAGGTTCAGCCATATAGATAGGCAGAGAAATTAATTGACAATAAGGAGACCAAGATTGACAGAGAGAAAGATCGATTGATGATGATGATCGGTACATGGCAGAGAAATCAGTTGATAACGGAGAGACTGACATTGACAGGTCGACTGATGATTAAGAGACTAAGATAGATAGATAGATAGATAGATAGATAGATAGATAGATAGATAGATAGATAGATAGATAGATAGATAGATATAGACAGAATGTGATAGATAGATAGATAGATAGATAGATAGATATAGACACAATGTGATAGATAGATAGATATGAACAGTGTCATGTAGATAGATAGATAGATATGAACAGTGTCATGTAGATAGATAGATAGATAAATAGATAGATAGATAGATATGAACAGCATCATGCAGATAGATAGATAGATATGAACAGTGTCATGTAAATAGATAGATAGATAGATAGATAGATAGATAGATATGAACAGCGTTATGTAGATAGATAGATAGATAGATATGAACAGTGTCATGTAAATAGATAGATAGATAGATAGATAGATATGAACAGCATCATGTAGATAGATAGATAGATAGATAGATAGATATGAACAGCATCATGTAGATAGATAGATAGATAGATAGATAGATAGATATGAACAGTGTCATGTAAATAGATAGATAAATAGATAGATAGATAGATAGATAGATAGATATGAACAGCGTCATGTAGATACATAGATAGATATGAACAATGTCATGTAGATAGATAGATAGATAGATAGATAGATAGATAGATAGATAGATAGATAGATAGCGTCGAATCTGCCATTCTTTAGACTGCTAGGCAACAAAGAGCCCAGCAGGACTCAAAACTCTGTGTGTGTTTATAACCATTGCAACGAAGGCATTTAGACATATAATCTGCAGTTAAATACATAATCCATAATGTGAATATTAAATGTGTAATTTAAAATTTGATTTACTGGTAATATGCATGGAAATTAACCAAATCACATGAAAAAAAATGTTTGAAACGCTCAGCAATCAACAGAAAACACAATCATACGAATAATATTCAGAGACCGAAAATGGTAAGCATTACTTGAGGAAGTGGTAGCACCTGTTAGGGCCCCGGCTATGGGTAAATCGTGAACCTCCAAACAAGACACTATGAAACTAAAAAAAATACATTTTTATGGCGAAGTTTCGATACTTCACTAAAAAGAGCATACCCAGATAAAAAAAAAACTTGATAAACAATTTTTTTCATCATCTAAACGTTTATGTTATTCTTAAGAGGAAAGACCAAAGTAGTTTTGCTGATTTAAAAAATATAATCCTTTCTAGCATGTCTAAAATTTTAGTTAAAAATCTTGTTTTTTTTTTTAGCCAGAATTGACATAAAATCGATCATGTCAGCTACTTTTGATAACTTCGTATACAAAAATGAAATTCTCTGTTTAAAAATCTTCTAAAATTCAAATTTACTTTTTTCAAAAGTTATTTGAGGGAAAATCGGTGTACTTAATGTAAATGGAAACAAGCAGTACTTAATTTTTTAGCAGAAAAATTTAGTTGAAAATAAGTGAAGCGTGTCTAATCGTGGTGATTGGTTTTGGAGTTGTGAATTGACACTTACGTCAATGTATCGACGACTAACGTCAGTGCAATTCATCGGATGGAAGGACAGAAGGGACAGTATTTTCGAATTTTAAGTGAACCAGCTTATTTAACTATAAATATTTTTTAAGAATTAAATACTTTCAAAAGTGTAATATTTTATTTTTTATGTTCTTTTTAACGAAGATATGTCCAGAGTATGCACTCTTTCCCTCCCTAAAATTGGATCTAAAAAAGAAAATAATTAATAATTGCAGTACGTCTCTCACTAAAAAACGATGAATTAGTTATAATTAAAAAGTGAAATTAAAATATTTAGTGAAAAAGAAAATTAAAAATTTGGAACTGAGAAAATGATCGTCGGTCAGAGAATTTGATACGTGCTAGAAAAGCAATTTCTTAAGGCCTTTCTCTTAAAACACATGACCTATTATTTCTGTACTGTGCATCCATAGTTTTAGAGAAAAGGTTTTCAATACATTTTTTGCACATTAAAAAAATATTTTAAAAATACGATCGTGTCACAGATTGTTTTAAGCTTTCAAATTTATGATCTCTAAGAATAGATATTTATATAAACAGCATTTCCAAAAACACACAGATTCACACATAATTTTAAAATATTTAAGAAACTAATCACATTTTGTATTTAAAATTGGATAAAAAAGAAAACAATTCTTGGAAAAATTTATTTTTCATCGGAAAAATATTTTGGTTTCAGACAATACTCTTCTTAATATATATTATTCATAAAAGCTGCTAAAAGATTTTGTTTTTATTTAAATAATGTCTTAGTTTCATTGGGTTTCGTATTTTACAATTCAGAGCTGAATTCTGCGTAACATCGGGCTGAAATGTACTAAAAAATTTGATGATTTATATTTATAGAATATTTCAGCTTTTTACCACTATAATCACAATATTATACAGAAGTCGAATTTTCGAGTTTTCATATTAACTAACAGATTTAAAAAAAAAAAATATTTAACATGACTTTCTAAAAACCAAACATTTTAAAAATAATTTCATTCATTTTTTTAATAAGTTCTGAAAGTTTCACTAAAATCCAACTAGTATTTGGTTTTTGCAAGAATTTTCAAATTAATGTGTTTTTCTGTTATCCTTACTTCTTGCGATCTGACTCATTCATCTTCCATTTTTGGCGCTTAATCTTATTTTTTTATCTCCATCTTCGTTCATTGTTCATGATATAATGGAACATGAGTACACCTGTGTTCCCCCTCACTGGAATATGATTGGCTGGTGTCCGTCATAAATACAGAGGGACATGTAGGAGAGTCAGGAGAGTCTTAGTTTTCATAAGTTTCTTAGGGCTTTGAAAAAAGCCCTAAGAAACTTATGAATATTGCGTGATCACTGGCGTAAAAAAAAAAAACAAGATTTTTAACCAAATTTTCTATCGCGTTCCATATTTTAAAAAATTTTTTTTAAATTAATTAAAAAATGCTTTCGTGTTTCCTCTTAGTAATAACATAAACATCTTTATATAAAAGATACCAATAATAGCTATTCATAGTAAAAATAATACCTATTTATAACAAAATTATCTACAATATATATTTATAGCAAAATGACCAACAATAATTATTATCCGTAGTTGAAGACATCCAATTGCACTCGAAATATATTTAGGTGAATCGATAAAATTGCCCATAAAGGATGATATGCCACTAAACAAAATCAGCCAACCAACCATTAATAGAACGGGTATGTCACGGAAAGGGATATATTTGAACGAAGTAGCTAAGTGGTTTTGGCTACTATAACCAAGTAGAATATGGTAGCAATATTCGACTGCTACGCGTCGTAGTCGCAGGTAAGAAGAGTAAATCAATGGCGTAGTCCAAAAGGGCATCTTTATCGACTTAGCTCTTAGACTAAGACTCTCCTGACTCTCCTACACGTCCGTCTGTATTTATGACGGACACCAGCCAATCATATTCCAGTGAGGGGGAACACAGGTGTACTCATGTTCCATTATATCATGAACAATGAACGAAGATTGAGATAAAAAAATAAGATTAAGCGACAAAAATGGAAGATGAATGAGTCAGATCGCAAGAAGTAAGGATAACAGAAGAAGCAAAAGGACGGTTGAATGGATGCCCAAATTGATAATAAACTCCATAAGAGAAAAAATCAGAAAAATAAGTTGGAAATACGAAATAGAGAATTTTGTGAAAGAGTAAAATTTCAGTATTTATGGGAGGCATTTTTCGAAAGGTTATTTTTTCCCCCAAATAGGCTCGTACATTGGGGGCGGGAATGATAATAATGATGCTATTTGAGTGGGTGACGATAATGATGATGTGTGTCTATATGATGCTGACCAAAAGATCAATGATTTGTAGGAAATGAAGTTTATTTGCAAGTAGAGTGATTTTAAGATTTATCAGTTGAGACCAGGGAAATGCAGGGTAAATTGAAAAATAAACAGACTGGTACATTTTTTTCAAATTCCATGTGTGTGTGTGGGGGGGTCTATGTGTGCATGTTAGAATTTCAGATATAACTAAAAATATATCTTTAAAAAGACAAAATATGAATAAAGACAAAAAGAAATCTTATCTTTGCCAACGCGTTTCGTCCTCTGATGATAAATGTAAGCATTTAATTTGTAACAAGTACCGTATTTGACGGCATATAAGGCTCACTTTTTTACTAAAAATATCTTCTAAAATTCTTCTGCGTCTTCTATGCCATATATAGATTTAAAATTCGCGATAGTCAGCCAAAATTAGCTACATGGCATACTCCTATTAGCTTACACTTAAACATGAAAGAGCAATGGAATACGTGGCTGGTTTAGCCTGATCACGACTTTACACTTACAGGAAGAATAAAAAAAGACCCAACATTGTCTGCGAATGGGGGAAGCACGCTTGGGATAATATTAGACCAGAAACTGTTGTGAAATCTTTTAAAAAGTGTGGCATTAGCAATGCTCTCAATTTAATCGGAAGATGATGCATTATTTAACGATGATGAGAGTAGTATTGAAAATAAGTATCAGAGTTTTGATAACGAAGACGACGAATTTTATGGATTTGAAGATGAATAAAATTTTAATGGTAGCTGTACTGTTTTGCTCAATTGTAATAATTGCTTGATTTTTATTTTGTTTTTTTACCTTTGGATATAACAAAGATTTTATAGGCTCGTGTTCGTTTTTTCCTATTATTTTTCGTTTAATTTAACCAAAATAATAGCTCATAAACATAGCCTGGGTTATACCATTTAATAAAAAGTTTATTATTTTTACTAATTGACAAAAATACCCACAACAAGCCCTACCAAATAGAATCCACTTTAAAAGAAAGGAAACTGAATCTTAGTACAAGAAGTGAAGAAACCACCCTTGACTACGCATTCCTTTATATTAGAAGGGAAGCCTCCTCCTCCTGTGGAAACCATATACTGATAGAATGCACAAACCTTACACACATTCGAAGAGAGTTCTACAAGATTAAGAGTACAAAGAAACTATTTACAAAAATTGATCCAAGTCATATAATAAACTTCCTGAAAAGAATTGGTCTGATGTGTTATTAATATATGCTACCTTTTAACACTGTGCAAACAAATTGTCTATACTAAATGGGAATCCTTGTCCTAGACAGTAATACCTGGAATTATTTTTCAGTGTGCAAACAAATAAACTCTAGCTTATATAGTTTATACACGTTTACAACTCCTATATATTTAATATATATATATATATATATATATATATATATATATATATATATATGTGTGTGTGTGTGTGTGTGTGTGAAAAATGTGTGTATATAAATATAAATAAATATATATATATAATTATTTATATATTATATGCGCGGTACTTATTAGAAAGCGCTCAATATCAGAGATAGAGCTAACAAACTCACATCAATCCAACCAAATATATATATATATATATATATATATATATATATATATATATATATATGCATTTATGTATGTATGTATGTATGTATGTATGTGTGTGTGTATAAACTAAATTTGGCATTAAATGAACTACAGTGGTTGATATGCCATAAAACCCAACCAACCAAAACTCTACTATTTTTCTTTTTTTGCTCTGCTAAAATTGCGGTGCGTCTTATACAACCGTGCGTCTTATATGCCGTCAAATACGGTACTTATAAAGAAAAATAATATATATATATATATATATATATATATATATATATATATATATATATAAACAATGCCACTTTTATTGAACGAGAAAATAACTTAGACAGAAAATTATCGAGAGGGCCGCTATTGAATCTTATCAAAACATAAACCTGCATCCCAGATTTTTTTTCTAAATATCTCCATTCCTGATATAATTACTACTTCCCTAAGCCAATATACATGACTGTAAAATGTTCAAAAACTAAACGAAAACGGTTTAACTGTCTGTTATTTAAAATATATGAAATACATAAATTTATACCCAACTAAAATAATTTAAATATTAATTAGATAAAAATTCAACATCATTTACTCACTTTCGTTTATTAAACATTAAATTACATCACTTAGCATCCTCCATAATTAACCTCAACTTTTTAGTTAACCTGATGAATTTTTATGAGCGTCTCTTAAATTTAAAATTTTGAAAAACTCACATTTTTATTTTATTTTTTTATTTATTAATGCTTCTTGCGAATAAAATACTTATATTTGTTTGGTTTGGTTTGGTTTGTTTTACGGCATATCAACCTCAATGAGTTATTTAATGCCGAAAAAATTTTTATTGCTGGTAATATTTTGTTTTGTCAAAAATCTATTTCTGGTAATAATTTTTTCCTTCAAAAATATATTCCTGAGAATAATTTTTTCAAAAAAAGTATTGCTGGTAATATTTTTCTGAAAATGTATTCCTAGTAATATTATTTCCAAAAATGTATTTCTGGTAATATTTGTTTTTCAAAACGTATTGTTGGTAACATTTTTTCCTTCAAAAATATATTGTTGGTAATAGTTTTCTTCTTCAAAAATTTATTGTTGATAATAAATTTTTTACAAAGTATTTCTGGTATTAAAACCTATTTTTACACTTTCATAATGTTTTTACCCCAGTTTCGGTGTTAACTATTTGCCCATAGCTAGGACCCTAACAGGTGCTACCACATATTAGTTACATTCGAAAAGAGGTTAAGTCAAGGTCGGGTCGGGGTGATTTTTTTTTTCAAACGAATGATGACATCCGTTCAACGCATTTCGTCTGGTCTTTTTCAACGACAGAAAGTTTTTCGGCACTCATCAGTAATTTCTATGATTGAACTGAAAGTTTTTAGCTTCTGTTTTTGAAACATGGTAATTCCTGTGTAGCGATGGAATCATATTTTTAAAACACTAATTATAATATATATATACATATGTGTGTGTGTATTTTTATATATCAAGAAACAACATTGGGAAAATTGTATGAAAGAGTGAACATTTTTTATTTATGACACGTTTCATCCTTCTGAAGTCCTGAAGAACGAAAACGCATCCCGAATAAACTTTTTCCACTTTGCCATACATTTTCTCTAATATATATATGTATATAATAAAATGTCACTATGTCAAACTTTTTCCATTAAAAAGAAATATATTAAATGCCAGTGTCAGTGTGTCACACTTTTCTAATTAAAGGGACACAACTCTCTAATTTTCAATAGCTCATGCTACAGAAATTTTGGATTCCCACGTTTTCATTACTGCGATTGTTTTTGCTGATTTTTTCCCATTATCTATTGTGACGATTTTTTTTTTTTTTTTACGATAACAATTCTTATAACTTCGAAATAAATTTGGGAATAATTGAAATTAATTGCGAAATCAAGCGAAAATCACTCAGGAAATAAAAATAATTGTTTGGACGGAAAATAAGGACCTACGTACATCAAATTGTTTTTAAATTAAGTTGTTGTTCTAAACAATCCTCAATACCGATTACTCAACCCAACTAAAAATAATATCAGTAAAATCAGCAAAAATATCCTTGGAAGCGTATGCAAATTCACTCTAGGAATTATCCAGCGGCATGAAACAGCAGAAATCATAAAATGGTTTACTAATATAAAAAGGAAAAATGAATGGACATTCATCCAATTCCATATTTGTGACTTCATCACCGAGAATCTTCTAATGTTGAGTATAAATCATGCAAAATATTACTGTCCTATTACCGATCGCGAAATAAATATCATAAAGCAGGAACAAAAACCTATACTATTCCATAATGGTTATCTGTAGACCAAAAGAAGTAACCCAGAATTTAATATTACTATGAGAGCGTATGATTCTGCGGGAAAATACAAAGCCGTTGGAATTCTATTATTGTAGCGGCTTAGGTTTATTTTCGCCATCAAGGACACGGAATTCTATAGAGAAGACCGTGTAATTCTCCATCGTAAAACTAATTTACGAAATTTAGACCGATTGAGAAAGTTTTGGTTTGGTTTATTTTGTTTTACGGCTTATCAAACTCAATGGGTTATTTAATGCCGACAATTTTTTTTTTTATTGCTGGTAATATTTTGTTTTGTCAAAAATCTGTTTCTGGTAATATTTTTTCTTCAAAATTGTATTGCTGGTAATATTTTTTTCAAAATAGTATTGCTGACAATCGTTAACTATTTGCCCATAGCTGGAACCCTAACAGGTGCTACTACTCCGGGTCAGGGTGGACCTGGGAACACCAGCAATTAAGAGGTGGTTTCACGCTCCTCAAAACATCCTGATCAGAGACCTTGCTGCTGGACGTAGTTTATCGTCTTACCCAGAACGCGGATGTAGTTTAACTTCTTAACGAGACTGAGAAAGGAAATGATAATTATTTTTAAAGAGCACGAACTAAATATTACCACCATCACTAATGTAAAAGTGATCAACTTTCTTCATGAAACCTTAAACCGGAATAATCGTTACTATAAACCATGTACAAAAGATCTGTATGACCACAGATACATCAGTAAAGAATCAAAACACCACAAAATTCTTAATAATTTCCATAAATCAGCCCAAGTTAGGAAATATTTGATAAAAATACAATTAAATATATAAAGGGAGACCACAGTTATTTTCCCTTGGGTTGAGCTCATGGGAGTTTTGTCCAATTTAGAGAGTAGAACTGTTCTGTTTTTGTTTTTGTTTTTTGGGGGTTTTTTTGTTTGCTTTTTTTGTCTTTGCTTCCGTTTTGGGGGGAAAGGCCTCTTTTACCTTCCTGAGCACGAGGGTGTCCACAAACGTGGAAACTGGTCAACATGTGCACGGCCTGGCGAAAGAAAAAAGTAATTTCTATTTACTTATCTGCGCCCGATCAAAAGCCATAAAGTTGGTATGTTATTTCTTTGTTCTCGTTCTGTAAATCTCCTCGTTCCTTTGGGACAATATAGACAATCATTTTCTTTGGGACATATGTAAATCTTTTTAATATATATACGTAAGTTGTTTGCCTTATTAAATGTTTTTTTTTTTTTGTTTTTTTGTTTTTCTTTTTTGTTACGCTCGCGTATTTTGTCTTTCTATATTCGTATTCAGTGTTAGTGTATCAATAGCTACACTAATGCTAATATTAGTATCGGTGTGCTATTTGATGGCTAAAACACGTTATTCTTCCTAACACAAAATAGTCGGTAAACTCTGTGTGGCAGATACCACCATACTAATAAAGGCTTTAGAACTAAAGAAGTAAATTTAAAGGATTTAGAAAAAAAAACCGAAGGAGATAAAAATAAACCAAAAGACCATAAGCGTAACATCATATAGTTTAATCCATCTTTTTACCGTAATATCCAAATTAATCTTAGAAGAATGTTCTTAAATTTAATTCATAAGCACTTTAACTATTCACGAAGACTAAAAATGATTTTTAACAAAAACAATGACAAAATTAGCTATAGCTGTGTTAGTAGCACCAATAAATCTATATCCCAACATAGTATTATTATATTAAACAAATATATTTTCAATAAAGACAACGTAATATTTTTCTAAAAATAAATGCAACTACCGAAAAAAAAATGAAATATCCCCCATACGGTCAATGTATGACCGATAATATTGTTTAGTGAGCGAGTATACATTCCGGTAAAGATATTAGATTATATTTTGGTTCCACTGAAAATCCTTGGAAATTTCGTTTCTACCTTCATCGAATGACTTTAGGCAGTATAATATACAGAAACAGCACTGCTTTTTCTAAATATTTCTGGCAATGAAAGTATATTGATAGTTCTCCTTCTATTAACTGGAATATTATATCAAGAGCCAAATCTTATAACGGAAAAGGAATAATTGTAACTTATGTCTTGCTGAAAAACTGGTTATCTTTAAACATTTATATAACCTGAGCTTATTAAACAAGAGAAATGAATTGATGATTACTTGCAGGCATAAAAATAAATATTGGCTTAAATACTTTGATCCAGGTTATTTTTAAATGTAAATTACGGTTTATTTTTAATATAAATTATTCTTTGTTTTTCTTCTTTTTTTAAATAGGAACAAGTGATCTCCCTTTAATTAAAAAATGAATATTCACAACTCAAAAATATTTTTCTTGCATACACATACAAATCACATTTATTTTAAATGCCAAATATAATTTTTAAAATTAAAAAAACTGTAATCCCAGTTTAATATATAACTGCACCAAAATTACGATAAACAGATTTATTTTATTAAAATATGAATTACGTAATTGTCCGTCTATACTAAGCACCTGAAGATTGCATTGTGGGATAACATGTATATTTATTCATATATATATATATGTGTGTATGTGTGTGTGTGTGTTTGTTTGTGTGTGTGCGAGCGTGTGTGCGTTCGCTCGTGTCATACGCGATGTTTGACCATAGTAAATAGTTTGGTGAACGTCGTGGCCAGGACTAGCAGCACATACACTAATTTCAAATCTCGTGTGTGATGAGACCTGCTTACATTTAGCTTTTTCTGCAGACATATAGTGAAAAGATTAGATTGAATCAATTACTAAGTCGGCTGCTAGGAAGGTTAGTTCACTGTTCTGTGCCAGACAACTGTGGTCTCCGGAATCTGTCTCACACACTTATAAGTCTAAAATTCGTCCATGCATCTGATATTGTTGTCACATCTGGTCTGGTGATTCTGCGACGGGTTTAGAGATTCTCGATAAACTCCAAAGAATGTTATAGACTGGCATCGCGGCTTCAGTCAGTTTCCTACGGCCATAGCATAATTTCACCGTGTCCTTTCTTATAAATATTCTCATGATAGCTGTTCGGATGAACTTTAGCACGTCGATTTTGCCAAATTAATCGAAATTACTAAATTGACACCTAAGTTTCATCGTTTTATAGCTGAAATTCCTAGATGTAACCGTAGATTCTATGTAAACAGTTCCTTTTACTGTACTGTTCCGGTTATGAAGCTCTCTTCCGGTTATGAAGCTCTCTTCCGGTTATGAAGCTCTCTTCCGGTTATGAAGTTCTCTTCCGGTTTCTTGCATTCCGGTCAACTTTGACCATCAGAAGTTTAAATGCAATGTAAATCCTTATGGGGGTTTACTAAGTTAACTTAGATATTGCAGAAGGCCGAAAGTATAGGACACTCAGTGAGAATCGAATTCATTATTCAGTCCTAACCTGATCCAAGCTTGCTAGCAATTACTAAACACGTCAAAGTCTCCATGTCAATCATCATATACCGTCTTCTTAATTCTTAATACTTTTTCACACTCAGTAACCTCTTGCATCTTAGAGGCTTTATTACCTTGCTTGGGTGAAATGATTAAAAAAAGGTAAGGATTTTCAAAAAAAAAAGTGGCTTTGGATAATTACATTAAATTTGTCTATGTTTAGCAATCATTTAAATTTTTTTTTTCTACTCTCTGTTAGATTTTGCCTACGAGTAGCATAGAGATTTCAGAAGTATGTTTAAGTCCCAATTAGCAATTAGCAACGCCTACACACACACATAAACATAGACAGGGATACTGGCAGCATTGTTTCATTCCCCCAAAATATGATCAAATAACGAAACATTAAAATTATCATTTTAAACGCCTTTTAGCCGGGCTTTGAAAATTACAACACACTCTGGGAAAAGAGAAAAGGGAAAAGGGAAAAGATAGAGAGAGAAGGAAAAGATGAATAGAGAAGGAAAGGATAGAGAGTGAAGAAAACAATAGAGAGTGAAGAGAAAGATAGAGAGCGAAGGAAAAGATAGAGAGAGAAGGAAAAATTAGAGAGTGAAAAGAAAGATAGAGAGAGAAGGAAAAGATAGAGAGTGAAGAGAAAGCGGGAGAGAAGGAAAGGATAGAGAGTGAAAAGAAAGAAAGAGAGAGAAGGAAAATATAGCGAGTGAAGAGAAAGATAGAGAGTGGAGAGGAAGATAGAGAGAGAAGGAAAGGATAGAGAGTGGAGAGGAAGATAGAGAGAGAAGGAAAGGATAGAGAGAGAAGAAAACGATAGAGTGAAGAGAAAGATAGAGAGAGAAGAAAACGATAGAGTGGAGAGAAAGATAGAGAGCGAAGCAAAAGATAGAGAGAGAGGCGGGAAAATTAGAGAGTGAAAAGAGAGATAGAGAGAGAAGGAAAAGATAAAGAGTTAAGAGAAAGATGGAGAGAAGGAAAGGATAGAGAGTGAAAAGGATAGAGAGTGAAAAGAAAGAAAGAGACAGAAGGAAAAGATAGCGAGTGAAGAGAAAGATAGTGAATGAAAAGAAAGATAGAGAGAAGGAAAGGATAGAGAGAAGAGAAAGATAGAGAGCGAAGCAGAAGATAGAGAGAGAAGGAAAAATTAGAGAGTGAGGAGAAAGATAGAGAATGAAAAGAAAGATAGAGAGAAGGAAAGGATAGAGAGAGAAGAAAACAATAGAGAGTGAAGAGAAAGATAAAGAGCGAAGCAAAAGATAGAGAGAGAAGGAAAAATTAGAGAGTAAAGAGAAAGAGTGAATAAAGAAAGATAGAGAGAAGGAAAGGATAGAGAGTGAAGAAAACGATAGAGAGTGAAGAGAAAAATAGAGAACGAAGAAAAGATAGAGAGAGAGAGACGGAAAAAGTAGAGACTGAAAAGATAGAGAGAGAAGGAAAAGATAGGGAGTGAAGAGAAAGATACAGAGAAGGAAATGATAGAGAATAAAGAGAAAGATAGGGAGAGAAGGATAGAGAGCGAAGCAAAAGATAGAGAGAGAGGAGGAAAAGATAGAGTGAAGAGAAAGATAGAGAGTGAAGGAAAACATTCAGAGTGAAGAGAAAGATAGAGAGTGAAGGAAAAGATAGAGAGTTAAAAGCAAGATAGTGAGAGAAGGAAAGGATAGAGAGTGAAGAAAACTATAGAGAGTGAAGAGAAAGATAGAGAGACGGAAAGGATAGAGTATGAAGAAAACGACAGAGAGTGAAGAGAAAGGTAGAGAGCGAAGCAAAAGATAGAGAGAGAAGGAAAAATTAGTGTGAAAAGAAAGATAGAGAGAGAAGCAAAAGGTAGAAAGAGAGAAGGAAAAGACAGAGTGTGAAGAGAAGGATAGAGAGTGAAGCAAAAGATAGAGAGAAGGAAAAGATAGAGAGGGAAAAGATAGAGAGGCAAGAAAAATATAAAGTGAAGAAAAAGATTAGAGAGAGAACAGAAAGATAGAGAGTGAAAAGAAAGATAGAGAGAGAAGGAAAAGATAGTGAGAAGGAAAAGATAGAGAGGGAAGGAAAAGATAAAGAGAAGGAAAAGATTAGAGAGTAAAGAGAAAAATAGAGAGTGAAAAGAAAGATAATGTATGTACTGTCACAGAGAAGAGTATGTAATGATATAAAATGAATGTAATACTGAGAAAGTGAAAGAGATAGTGAGAGAGAGAGAGAGAGAGAGGGGGGGATGATATTAAAAGTGAAAAAGATATGAAAGAGACAATGATGTTGCAAAAATATAGAAAGGGAAATTAAAAAAAAACCTCGGAAGAAATATGGAAACAGTAGAAGAAAGAAATAAAAAGGGAGAAGTAGAAGGTGAGGTGAAAAGAATTGAGAGTTAAGTGATATACTAAGAGAGAAAACTCGGGGCAAAGAGAGACGAAGAAAGAAAGAAAGGAAATAAATAAAGAAAGAAAGAAAGAAACAATGAATGAATGAATGAATGAAGGGAAAGCAAGAAAGAAAGAAAGAAAGGAAATAAATAAAGAAAGAAAGAAAGAAACAATGAATGAATGAAGGAATGAATGAAGGGAAAGCAAGAAAGAAAGAAAGAAAGAAAGAAAGAATGAAAGAAAATAAATAAATAAATAAAGAATGAATGAATGAATGAAGGGAAAGAAAGAAAGAAAGAAAGAAAGAAAGAAAGAAAGAAAGGAAATAAATAAAGAAAGAAAGAAAGAAAGGAAATAAAGAAAGAAAGAAAGAAAGGAAGAATGAATGAATGAAGGGAAAGAAAGAAAGAAAGTGACCAAGAATACAAGAGAAAACGAAATAGAGACAACGAAGGGTAGAAAGAACAGAAAATAAAGAAAAATAGAGATAGAGTGAAAAAGTAAAAAAGAAAGAGAGAGAGAGAAAGAAACAAAGAACGAGAGAAAAATAACGAAAGAAAGAAAGAAAGAATTATAGATAGAGAGCGTGAAGGTGAAAGAAAGAAAGAAAAAAAAGAAATAAAGAGAGAAAACGAAAGGAAAAATGAAAGGAAGAAATGAGAAAGAAAAACAAAAATAAAGTTAGAAAAATTAAATAAAGAAAAGGATGGAAAAGGAAATAAAGGGAGAAAAAGAGAAAGAAAAAAGAAAAAGAGAGAGAAAACAAACAAAGAAAAAAAAGAAAGAAAGTAGAATACAGGGAGTTTTCAACATGAAGACTCATTGAGGAAAGACAAAGATTAATGGAGTCTGTCCGAATGAATAGTGAGATATTTGTTCTTGTCGATGATAATAAGTCGACAAAAACTGAGTTTGAATCTCAGCTATTAAATCTCATTTTATTGTTGGGCTGTACAATTATCTTTCTGTCACAATGAACCTTCCATAGCATTGACATTTATGTCATCCGTACGTTCTCTGACCACTACTTGCACTTTTGTCCGCTTTTGCAATTTATTAAGTATTCCTGGGTATGACGATAAACTACATCTGGCAGCAAGGCCACTGATTGGAAGTTTTGAGGAGCGTGGATCCACCTCTTAATTGTTGTTGTCTCCAGGTCCACCCAGACTAGGATTGGTAGCACATGTTACGGTCCCAGCGATGGGCAAACAGTAAAACCCCCAAAGAAAAACAAAAAATACTATGGAAGTATAAAATTACCTTTTTGTAGTAAAATATTAGTAATAGATTTTTTATATTTTTATATAAAATTACTAACAATAAATATTTATCATAATGTTATCAACAATACATTTTTAAAACCGAATTAGCAAACAATATATTTTATAGCAAAATATATATTTTATCTGTAGTTGTAGCCATAAAATAAATAACCCATAGAGGTGTTGACATGCCGCCGAACAAAATCAACCAACACGAAAAAAATTCTTTCATGACATTAATCCATATCCTACAATTTCTTAAAGAAATGAAACTCTATTCCAAAATATAACTTCAACAAAACTACAACATAAAACACACATATCACGGCCTTTAATAATTATGCCCCCCCACACCACACACACACACACACACACACACACACACACACACACACACATATATATATATATATATATATATATATATATATATATATAACATTTCACCCCAAGGCGGGAGTGCCACTAATACGCAGAAGGTGACAGAGAGTGAAACTGAAAGAAAAGACTGAGTATAGGGGTGGGGAAGATTAAGGAAAGAATAAAAGATAAACGGGGTTCAAATCAGCAGAAGATGGCGGTTGACGTTTCATTTAGATTTGTGAAGATTCTAGTTATCAGGGAAGCAAGTAAGCGGAAGGGAGTTCCACTGTCGGGAAGTGCTACGAAAGTAGCTGTTGGAATAGAAGTGACGGCTACATTTAACAATTCCAACAGGAAAAGGATGGGAACTAGATGTCAAATTCATGTAGTCGGGGCACCAAGGAAAAAATCCTCATACAAAAGCTGTGTATCATCTAACATGTATTCAGTTGTGAAAGCAGAATAACATATATTTTTATTACTTCAAATCTCCCAAGAAAATTAACTTCCGGCATTGAATGACCCATAAGGTGTTGGTATGTCGTTAAACAAATCATTCAATCGATCAACAGTTCAATAAAAGAACGCAGATTTTTCTCAGAATTTTTCAGATGAAGATTTATTCTCATCGTATGATTTATTATTCAGCACAGAATGCAAATATTGCTTGTTATACTGACAACATCTCAGCCATCGGCCATCTTCCTGCGTCTCTCTTCTAGAGATATTATTCAATCTACTGAGGTAATGATTTCATTGCGCTTTCTATATTGTCTTATCAAATAATACTCACCAGTCTTATCCACCTGTCTGTTATTTAAACATTTCTCTCCCTAGAACAAAATATATGACTTTTCAAAACTTCTTTCTTTTTTTTTTATGTGCCATGTCCTTTCAGGACCCAGGCGATCATGGCTCTCCACCTCCCTCTATCCATTTTAGCTCTCAACAAGTTCCTTCCCTCTGCTTCCTCCCCCAGACCAAGTCTACCAGGTATGTGGTGCGTTTTCTTTTGTCTCTATTTCCCTCTATTCAGCCCGTGAGTATCAGATTCTCCAGGCCCTCCTTCCTTATTACATGACCCAGAACCTTCAGCTGCCTACGTATAAACCTCCTCCTTGTTGCCAATCTCTCTAAGATCTCATCGCTGCTCACACGCTCGGCCCATGATATTCTTAGCATCCTTCTGTAGAACCACCTCACTGTCGCTTCGAGTCTCTTCTGCATCTACGAGGAAACTACAAGACCTATTTACATTATTTAAATTTGAATTTCGAACTGAACTCTTCATTTCGTCCACCGGGGTGGATGGTTCTAGGTCCACGTGCCATGCCTCCTCCGCATGTCTCAGTTATCTCCCTTTAACTTAACTCTCCAAGTTTTTTTCCACCACTGCAGTAATCGGGTATTAAGATCACAACTCTTAGGGTCAAGTCACCGGATACAACCAACGCTTTTATCCACCTGAAGAAGTGCGGAGCGTATAATGGCCGAAACGTCGTGAATATGGCAACAAACATGAGGACAACAGTCCGAGCAATGTAAATGCCTCTTCCGGATGTCTCTGCTATTTTCTTTAACTAAACTCTCCAAGAAATATAGACATATACTACAAGACACTTGATTTTTATTTTATCTCAAACTTTTGATTGAATTATCTTTTTCTCAATGAAAAGCTTAAATAAATCTGACCATTCACTTGATCTTGAATCCAACTAAAAAAATACTGAAAACTGAGTTTCTATTTGAGAAGGAAGAAAAAAATGACCTTAATCTTTTTTGGTGTTTTTCGTCTTCCGTAGTTTAAACTACGAACGTTAGCTTTTGGTCGGAAATAACTAAAATTCAGCCAGTTTCCGAATCTTAATTGCAAATTGAAAAATATCAGTGAAGATGTGGATAAAGAGCAATTCTGATTACATTTCACTTCTGTTTACTTGGAGAGCGTGGGTGGCACTCGAGAGAACGTTTCCTCCTTCATGCATACTGGAAAATGGATATTTCGAAGAGTGTTTAGGATGTCACAAAAGCAGGAGGTCAGAGATCTGCAGAAACTCTTGAGCCGGTGGATGTACGTGGGTGGCAATTCAAGGATGCTCTTTATTCTGTTTGCGTGGATAGATGAGGCTAGCCAAAGAGAAATGTCAGTGTAGAATTCGTCCAGAATTTAATACCATCCATCTTCTTCTTTGGAACGGAATTCTCTAAGGATTTCTCACCGATCACCCGAAAAAGCCCGAAATCAGCTGCCAACAAAGCATCCAGACGTCAGCTTCTAGACAGTCCAGATATGACACTATGTCACTTGGACTAAATGACCTTTATTTCGGAAGCAACCTCAAATTTAAACAGGTTCATTGAAGACCAGCGATCAGCGACAACAGAAAGTAGAAATACAGATCAAAAAGCCAACAAGTCAACAAGTTTTTTTCACGGATTTATGATTCTGCATAAGATTTTGAATGGCCCTAGCAGGAAGTTTGAGAATATAAAAAGGATTAACAGTTAATGATAGTTTCCGGGGCAAACTTGACGAAATAAATCTCCATTGCCCTTGTTTAAAATATTTTCATTAAAACTGTATGCTTTTTCTTTGTAAATCACATGCAATCTCTTTCTCTCACACACATAACCACACAAACACAAGCTCACGCACACGCACACGAACACGCACACACACGCACGCACAGATATATATATATATATATATATATTATAGCTATATAGCGAGACTCTTCGCAAGCCGAATTGAGTCACTGTCGGTCACTGGGCGTGTTTCCCAAAAAATACGCTAAAAATCCACCTTCGTACCGACCGTGCGCCGACAGCTTAGTGGTAGAATATCCGCCTGATACCAATTCAGTCGGGTTTCGATCCTAGCTAGAGGCAACCGGATGTCTAGCCGCACTGATGAGCTGTGATACAGCGAAACAGTCTGTCTGTGGATGACATTATATATATATATATATATATATATATATATATATATATATATATATATATATATATATATATATATATATATATATATATATATATATATATAAGGACAACTCTGAATTCAAAACGTGCGTAGGGTTTGGGGAACTTGTGGCACGTAGTGCACCAGATCTCTGTATTCGGCCCTTCAAAAAGTGTGGATGATCCTGCACGAAACCTTCACCACTATAATCAAATCTCGTGTGCTGTTGTCGGGAACTGATCTGCTTGACCTTCACACGTCGAATCGACGGGAGAGTCGAGTATATAGCACTACCGACAACACTTATGACACCAAAACATAAAATTTATAGCCCTAATCTCCAATCAACAAAACTAAGATTATTTATCCCCAGTACTTATTATAGATAATTACCACCAATTCCAAGAACAATCAGAGATATAGTTAAGAAAAATGAAGATACAACACCATATCAGTTTCCAGGATTTATGACATAAAATGATTGCAATGTAGGAAGTGTTACAGTGGTGAAACATCTAGAAATCTTAATGGCCGCATCTACGGGCATAAGAAAGACCTTCTAGTAACACACAAAAACAAAACTGGGCATAATTTTGATTTTATAAATGTCACCCTAATTAGAAAAGAACATATTCCATTAGATAGAAAATAAAGGGAGTTCTGATGAATATTTTGCCACCTATAAATACACGTTAAACACACTTTATTATATCACCAACTTTTATAAAATCCATCTAAGAATCTAAGATGAATCTACTTAGCGCAATCTGTGTAACTTAAATTGTTTCGCTATCACGTAAAGCATCACCAATCAACGTAGGGACAACTATCAAATATATACGAAAATGCCCACCAGACGCACACATCCACACTAAAGAATACACATTATCATTTGAATCTCACATAGACAAACTAAAATTATGATAAGCATATATACACGCGAACTCTACTTGGCAGAACAGATAGATGTGATGTCTGCTTAACCAATGAAAAGCAAACAAAAATAAAAATAACAACAATATCTTTTCCCCTCCATATTTCATTTTGTGATGAAGCTTAAATAAAAGTAAGAAATGTTAAATTTATAACCATTTCTTCTCTGTCAGGTTCTAATCCATATTTGATCTCTATTCATATACACAAATACACACGCACACACACAAACATATATATATATATATATATATATATATATATATATATATATATATATATTATTATTATTTATTTATTTAAAAAAATGATGTCTCACTTGATAAGACACCAAACAAAATGGGTATTTTTGTAGTGATTTTATAACATATTTGTGTTATAATTTTTAAATAATTATATTCGCTCTACTCTGTATTGAGTACGCTTGTAAGAATAGTAATTGTTGGTTATTGGTATTTATTCTGTATACACCAATCATATAGTTGTATATATATATATATATATATATATATATATATATATATATATATATATCCACATACAAGCATGTTTCACTGTAGCGCAGCTCAGTGTGGCTAGACAACCGATTGCTTCAAGCCGAAATCGAAATTCGTCTAATTTGGCATCAGTCAGAGATTCTACCCTAAAGATATGGGCGCACAGCAGAGAAAGGGAATTTTAACGTATTGGGCACAGTTGAGTAATGGATAGCGGATTGTATTGAGGAACCGGAGAGCAGAGTAAGAATTACCGTCGAATCCATTACATTCACTTACGTGCTAATATCCTTGGGAAAGGTGTGAATCCTCTTCTTCTCCCACCAGCTATGGGTAAATAGCAGGACAGACTGGGTTTTATAGACTTGGATGGCAACTGGTCTAGGAGGACAACTCCGAATTCTAAACCTGCGGAGGGTCATTTGGGGATCTTTTGGCACGTAGTGCACCAGGTCTCTGTATTCGGCCCTTCAAAAAGTGTGGTTGGTCCTGCACGAAACCTTCACCACTATAATCAAATCTCATGTGCTGGTGTCGGGCCGTCGGTTTCCTGGGAACTGATCTGCTTGACCCTCATACGTCGAATTCGACAGGACAGTCGAATATATATATATATATATATATATATATATATAGAAGGGAAAAACACATCATCGAAGAATTCGGTAATAAATTTATTTCGACAGTTCTTAATATCTGCCTCATCAGACCGATGTTTCAAAATTCTTTAAATTCATATAAAGAGTTTATTTAAAATTATTTCAAAATTAAATCACAAGAGAAAATGAAGTAAATGTCGAAATTACTTGACTGATAAATATTTTCCTAGGGATTTTCATTATTGGAGAGAGAGGAAAAGGAATAGGGGGAAAGAAAAAGGAGTAGCAGTGATAGGTGATAGAAATACAAGTGACAGCTAATTGAAATTAATTCAAAATTTATATCATCATCATCTAATCTACGTCAATGTAATAACAATCAAACACAGACACACACAGAAATATATATATATATATATATATATATATATTAAGAAGCAGACAACTTTAAGGGTTCATGGTGATTTTAATTTATTGCATTAGAATCTAATTCCTCAGCTCAACATTTTCACACCTAATATTTGCTCTGTTTTTGCATTGAGCTCTCTGGATTATATCAACCCTGGAATTATTCATACTGCAAAACGTTTTAAACCATGTAAAACAAATCAATTTATTATTTCCCGGCGTCTTGAAAACGTATATATACTTCGTCAGCAGTGAATGTAATTTTGACAGTGACGTATACTTACATCTAAAGCAGCGGGACATTTACCTAAGGAAACTGAAAGAACGATATATTTGAAGGTAAACGTTGATATTCTTCCCATAGTCGTTTCATTATAAATAAGACTAGTTCGTTTTAATTGTAAACGCAATTGGAAAGCACAAGAAACATCAGTTTCCTCAAAATGGGAGGAATATTTATAATCGACTCACGTCTTTATTTCTTCAACTTGTATTTTTTTTTTTTTTTTTTAAATAAGTTTTAAGTGAACAAAAAAGGCCGGCATTAGAAAATTAAAAGTCCGATAAGTAATCAAAGGGAAAAATGGTTGATTAAAAATCATTACGAATGGCAATCACTACTGCTGGTGGAATTGAAAGGAATTCATAAGACAAAAATACCAACCGATATGAGATGTGGAGGCTGAATTATATCGACGAGCATATGGTGATGAGCTTAGATGTATATCGGTGAATAATCAATATTTTCTTCATTTACATGTTTTTTGAATAAACATGTTTAACATCTGTCTATCGTATTTTCTTCACATCTATATATCCATTTCTCTATATAAGTAACTCTCTCTCTCTCTCTCTCTCTCTCTCTCTCTCTCTCTCTCTCTCTCTATATATATATATATATATATATATATATATATATATATATATATATGTGAGTGTGTGTGTGTGTGTGTGTGCGTGCATGTAAATATATAGAAGGATAGAAAGAACCGTTAGGTTAATAACCCAAAGTTCTTTAGTATTTTTTTTTTATTTTTAAAAAACAGTGCTCGATACACAGGTAGAGCCTATATTACAATTATATTTTTTTTAAAATTATGATTCCATCGCTACATGTTCTCATGTTTCAAAAACTGAAGCTAAAAACTGAAGCTATTAGGTTGGTGCAAAAATAATGTCGTTTTCTCACATATGTTACTTTTATATATGATTTCTGAATTAATTCATTGACATATATAGCCATGTTATATATCATTTTGAAGCGCGTTTTTTGGTTCTATCGTATCGTGTTATTCGTTACCGTTCTCAATCTCTTCATTCATTTTTTTTTTTTTTTTTTGCAGGCTTTTCGACAGCATGGACAAAATTCAAATCCGCACGATTTTCTTGTTCCAGTTCAAACTAGGCCGAAAAGCTGCCGAGACAGCTCGTGATATCAATGATGCGTTTGGCCCAGGAACCACTAACGAACGTGTGGCACAACGGTGGTTCAAGAAATTTCGCAATGGTGACGAGAGCCTCGAAGATGAAAACTGTCGCGGCCTGTCGACTGCGGTTGATAACGAACATTTGAAAGCCTTAATTGAAGCCGATCCTCGCAAAACCACACGAGAAGTTGCTGTTGAAGTCGAGGTCAACCACTCAACAGTCGTTCGCCATTTAAAGCAAATAGGGAAGTCAAAAAAGTTGGATAAATGGGTAAACGATAATAAAAAAAAAATCGTCAAAAAACGACATTATTTTTGCACCAACCTAACAGACAGAAAGATGATTTTTTTTCTTTTAGAAAAAAATATTTATGTATACAAATACACATTTAACGGCGTAACAGAAGTGCAAAAAACATTCTGTCGTTGAAATAGAGCAGATGATATGTGTTGACCGGATGCCATCATTCGTTTGAAAAAAGGGTAGCTCGACCCTACCTAGACTTAACCTCTTTTCTAAAGTAACTAATATGTTGATTCAATAGTTGCCAGTGAAGATGTAAACCCTACCGTCCCTTATTTAAATGACTGGTTTTTCCCATATCCATAGAAATTAATATTACGAATGTATATGCTTATAAAGCTCCGTAAATTTCAAAATTAGTTGTTCCAAAATTCGCTTGAGGATGAAACAGAACTAGAATTTAATTTTATTTAATTTCTATAGTTGAATTGAAGTTTTTAGCTTCTGTTTTTGAAACATGAGAACTCTTATGCAGGGATGGAATCATATTTTTTTTAAATAATTGTAATATATATATATATATATATATATAGTGTGTGTGTGTGTGTGTGTGTGTGTGTGTGTGTGTGTGTGTGTGTGTTAGATATATATAGATCTCTTTCCTACTATCTCGTACCTATTATCAACCTCACCTTATTTAACTGTGGAAATAGAGTGTTCAACGTGCGAAGGCTCGGAATAAACGCTCTGATTCAAAACAATAGAAACTTAAGATACAACTTAAACAGTCGAAAAACAAAACACACTTGAAAATGGCTGAAGGAGTGATCGAAAGAGCTTGGGACAATGAACAAATTCTGTACTCCTACAAAATGGGAAAACGTAAGAAAAAACTAAATAAAAATGAATTAAATCTTCCTTGTCTGCCATATTTAATGAAAGATATATATATATATATATATATATATATATATATATTAATGTAGAAATTCTAGCAGGCACTGATATATAACTTATTCAGTACCTATCTATCGATGTTAGTTCCTTCAATTCTAACTTATTATCTTTTATCTAACTATAGAGATATGTATATATCATTCAGTTCCTATGTACTTATCTACCCCGCGTTCTTCGCATCTATATATATATATATATATATATATATATATATATATATATATATATGTGTGTGTGTGTGTGTGTGTGTGTGTGTGTGTGTGTGCTGTTCAGTTCCTATTTAAATACTTATTAATCCTTTTCTCTTTCCATGATCTATCTATATAAGTATGTGTGTGTCTTTCTGTCCTTATATATCTAACGGTCTATCCTATTCTTTCCGGCATCTATCTGTCTATATATTTATCTACATTTATTTTTCTCTTTCTGAGTGTCCGCAAGTGTATGTGTGTGTATGTGTGTGTTGTTTGGTTGTTAAAAATTAAAGCCACTGCGTCGATATTTTCGCTAGCCAAGTTAAGAAATCAACAATTTCCTTCTGACTTGTTTTTTTTTCTTTACTTGGGTGAGGATGTGGGGCGTCAATATTTCCTTCTTTCCCATTAGTCGACACTCCATGCGATGATTTTGTTCGCAGCGAGTCGACTTAAGATCTTTACGTCGTTACTGGGCATCGCGTCACCCCGCTTAACCACACCTGCTTTTAACGGAGAATCGATTCTCTAGGGTCGCATCGACATTACGCCTGCTGTTATGTCGGCCTCGGCAAGCTCGTGATCTCTTCTAACCACCTGCAGCACAGAAATGAAGTCTCTTAAGTTTCATCCTAAGTCTTTCTTAGTGTTTGTTCGTTTTCAGATTGTCAGTGTTGTCCAGATGGAGGGTGCCATAGGGAATTGAAAACGATCCTGATCAGACGATCGCCAGCAGTAGACATGACCTCAAATCCACCAACAACAGCAGTCATATCCATTATTTGTACAGGCAAACACACACCATATATATATATATATATATATATATATATATATATATATATAATGGCTTGTCGACTCATTAAACGAGTAAGAACATCTCAGACAGTCTAAATGATTTTAGTTCGTGAGAGCGACTATGGATCTTAAAGTTGGCACTGACTGGCAAAGTTTATTGCAGATATACCAGACTAAGTTGTTCTGTACAGGGCCTGGCCTGTTTTGTAAAGTCTGTTCAGCTTGCTTGTGGGTTTTTATGTGACGGGTAATGTCATTTATAGAGACTTTTAGTGTTTTCGACCAGCATTTTTCTTATAGGTAAAATGTGTGTAGATAGATGGTTTTTTTTAGCACATCGATCTTATAAGTGACACATGAGGCGTCTACACAAGGAGGTGGTAGTATGTCCAATATAGGTAATTGATTTGTGAGAAGAAGCACTGTCTTGTCCTCGGAAGTGAAATTAATATACTATATTGGTCATCGCTAGTTTAGATTTGATGGGATTATTTGATTAGTGACAACAAGGTTTGCGATTTTCCATTTTCTGTAATATGTTTTACATGGGTTTTTTTTTTGTATAGAATTACGACAGAAATGTGATGTTTAATAATTCTTCGTAGAGCAAATTCGTCCAGTTTATAATTATTATGCATTTGTTTGCAGTAAATATGTTTATGTTTAGTTGTTTGGTATTTTTCTGGCTGATGTCGTGTATTTTTGTAAGAATAATTTTATTTGTTTATTGATGAAGTTGGGAAAATTACTATTGACTAATGTTTGTTTTATGTGTTTCAGTCCACTCAGAAATATTGTTTGGGAAGAGGAATTTAGGTATGATCTAATCAGTCAATTTTATTTATCTTTCCGAGTATTGGTTGTCATAGTTTAGAAGACAAAAATTCCTACTGATGGCTTTTTTATACGGGTAGGTGGTAAATACTTTAGATTTTGCTTCTATATCGACTTCAAAGAATGGGATTTTGTTATTAACCATGATTTCGTATGTAAATTTTAGCGCTGAATTTTTTCAAAGTTGATTTTAGATTTATAATTTCATCCTTTTTTTTATCAAAACAAAAATGGCCTCAACGTACCGTGTGTACATCTGTAGCTTGTCAGTTTTTCAAACACTTTGTTTTCAGTATGAGACATGTAGAAAGCAAAACCTAATCGGCTTTTCATGCTGACGCCATTAGTCTGGGCGTAGGTATTGCCATTACGATCATAAAATGGGGGCTTTCCTGGTACACGCGAGGAGTAGTTTTCGGAGAGGTGCTGGTCAAACTTGGGGAGGAGGGATCGAAGGGTGTTTGTAGATGCGGTAACTAATTATGTTAATAGTTTCTTCAACGTTGGTAAAAAAAAGATTTTCAACATAGAGCGAGGTTAGTGTTCTACAGATGGAATTTGTAGCTCTTAAGATATGGAAGAATTCGTTTGTTGATGCGAATCTGTAATTGTTGGGTGTGTATCGAGAAATTATCTCATTGAATGTTTTTGATAGCTGGTATACTGGTGTAGGTGTTTGGGATGTAAGAGGTCGGGGAGGAAAACCTGGTTGGCAATCACCTACCATCTTATTTATTTTTCACCTTCCGATCTCAGCGTTTTTTGCTGTATTCAGTTTGTTTGCGTAACTTTTTTAGTGATTCCGTGGGATTTTACCTAATTTGTCGAATTTTGCTGTGTCACCTACGATAGACTGTAATTTTTCGTTACAATCTTGCCGGTTAAGAACTATATAATTTTTGGATTTATCAGCGCGTCTGATGACGGTATTGGGGCTGTTGAGTAACTCTTTTCCAGCTAATTTGAGTTTGTTTTTTGATGTACGGTTACCGTTAATAATTAAGTACAACTTAAAACTTCACTGTTAAAATAAAACAGGGTTTAATTAAGACCGCAAATAAATACTTAACAAGAACAAAGAAGTAAAAGTCAACCAAAGGTCAACCATTTCAGTGAATACCTTGTTAGTAGCGCGGCTCGGTTTAACATCCGGTAAATCCTAAATCAAAACACAGTAATTCACACTAATTCGACTGGATAGTTCCACCCAATAATCACTCAATAATCACCCCAGTCAGTAGCCTGACATCACTATTTTGACACCTGGCGGAAAACATTCATAAATCCAGTGCCACGCTCAAACCTCGATGACGGTACTTATTCATTTTTTTACCATATGACAGTTTGTGAGGATATTATTGTGCTTGCTGCACGCGCGAACAGTAATCCGTATAGTGATCCGAAAAGAGAAATAGTATAGTGAATAGAGTAGAGAATAGCGGTCCGTATAGTAATAGAGGATAGAATAGAAATACAGATCCAAATAGTAATATAGGATAGACTAGAAATAACGATCAATCTAGACGACACGATACTTTCTACTTTCCTCTATGGTCACGTGGTCTACTTAATTCAGTAATGGGATCCCCTGTGTTTGCTCACTGGCGATCTATGTTCAAACTCAAGTGTCGACAGCGACACTTTATTCCGATATAACAGAAACCTTCCGCTTTTAGAAGGTCTGCTTAAACGCACCTTAAGTTTTTCCGTTGTTGGGTTGATTGGAGGAGTATTTCTTCCCCGGTTATCTTTTGGATGGGGTTGGAGATTTCACTTTGGGCCGATATTCAAGAATTCTATTTGGGTGTCGATGAGTTCGCCACCTGACAAGTTTAGGAGTTTGCTTTTACCATTCGGTAATAGAATCTTTCCTTTATGTTACAGAGTTGTTTAGCGATATTGTCTTGCTGGTTGAGGTCTAACATATTATTGAGCTGTTTAAGTTCAGTAGCTGTGCTCTTTGTATTTTGCAGAATATTTTTGTATTTAGTTATTAAGATTAAGGTTTTACGACGTTGTATACTGTCAGTTATCTGAAAGAATTTTTTGCCGTTAAACTGAAAGGAAAGCCTATCAACACATCCATTATAATTGTGTATGTACCTACAACACAAAGTACGGAAGAAGAAATCGAAACTTTCTATTCTATGCTAGACAACACCAATCTCAGTGTAAATAGCAAAAAATTACAATTATCATGGGAGACCTGAATGATAAAGTAGACAAGGAGGGGGACGGTGATATATCTGGGAGATTCGGAATAGGAACACACAACGAACGCGGATGAAAATGGATCCAATGGTGAACGGCGAATGACCAAATAATTAGTCAACACTTGGTTCCAAGAATATCCAAAGTGAATGGGGACATGCAGAAGGCCAGAAAGAAAAACGGAAAAGTAAACCGACTACATAACAATCAAGAATAGATTCAAGGATGCAGTTGCACACTGCAAAACCTCTCGAGTGTACCAACTGCGGGAGCGTTTACGTCCCTGTTATATGTAAAGTATTAGTGAAAGTAAGAAAACTGAAGAAGCCTAACACAGCACCCAAATTGCAATAAAACAGGCTGCCTGCATACGGACAGAAAATGAGTTCAGAAGGTATATAAAAAATAGAAAGGGGCGTATTACAAGTATGGGTCATCTCACCGGATTTACCGAGGCGATTCTGAGAGAATTAGAAGTCCTAACAGGATTCATTATTGTCGGCCACAATCTTGACAATATAAGATACGAAAATGACACAGTGTTGATAGCAGATACAGAAAGGCAACTATAAACACTACTACAAAAGGTAGCGAGGGAAAGCGAGAAGAAAGGACTAAGTATAAACTAGAAGACAAAATGTATGATGCTATTCCCCCCGAAATGTTTAAATATGGTGGAAAGTCTCTGGTTAAGAAACTCCTTGAGCTTTTTAAAGTCATATGGAAGGTTGGTTCTGTTCCAGGGGACTACAAAGATGCTTGCATAAAGTATTTGTTCAAGAACAAAGGCAAAAAGGTTGTATGTGTTAATTCTCGTGGCATTTCACTTCTAAGTATCGCTGGCAAAATTCTCGCTCGTGTTATTCTAATCACAATAATCAAATATCCCGAATCTCAGTGTCGTTTTCATTCAGGTCGGGGGACCATTGATATGATTTTTTTTTTTACTTCGTCAGGTTGCTGAAAAATATCTGCGTGAAAAACCATGAACTCTATACCGTCTTTATCGATCTGACCAAAGCGTTTGAATCTGTAAACAGGAGAAAGTAAACTGGAAAGTACTCAAAAAACTTGGCATACTTGAAAATATGCTAAATGTCCTCATTTCGTTTCAGGAAGGAATGAAAGCATCTGTTTTATCTAATGAAGAGTTTTCAGAAACCTTTCATGTAACAAATGGCTGCTGTACTTTTCGTTTGTTACAGTTTTTTGTATATATTATGTGACTAGTGAGCCAGTTCGAATGACACGACTCGCTTTATAGTCTACCAATGGAAGGTTAACCAATCAGAAGCCGCAGAACATTGTATCCGTCGTGTATAAAGGCGGCCATCTTTGTTTACCCTACCGAAGGACCAGTGCCAACTTGACCAGGCGAAGATGATAGAAGGAAGAACTAAGCTCTGCTACTTTGCTACGATATCCACTGCGAACCTGAACTACGCTTTCCTACTGTCTCCGAAATATTCACTGCCAACCTCTGGATTCTATACTCGAAGACGATCGTCATGAATTTGTAACATCGTTCTCTTCTTTTCGGTCATGCTACATCATGTTTTTAGTGATCTTGACATGGGTGTGAAATTTGAATTCGGCACGAGTGGCGGCCTCGTTGACTATCAATGTTTTAAAGCAAAATCGCTGACTCGAGCAAACCTTTTTCGTGATCTTTTGTCTGATGATGACGCTGTGATCGAAGAAGCTCAAACTCTTGTCAATCGTTTCTCTACTCCTTCAGATTAACTATAAGTATAAAGAAAACTGAAGTTGTCCATCAATCAAGACCTACGCCTAAGCAGATCAGGGGTGTAAAACAAAAACCACCTGCCCATAGTCTTCCAGTCGTCCCCATTACTGTTGGCAACAACAACGTGAAGTATGTGAAATCAGACACATGACGCCCTCGTAAGGGGGGGGGGTGACAGAATATCACCATCTGAGGGAATTAAGAATTAACACTAAATCTCGGGATAATACATCAGCTCGTATGACTGTCAAGCCTTCAGCATGGCGTCCTGGGTATGACGATAAACTACGTCCAACAGCAAGGCCTCTGATCAGGAGACTTTGAGGAGCGTGGAATCACATCTTAATTGCTGGTGCACCGAGGTTTACCCTGACCCGGGGTGATAGCACCTGTTAGGCTCCCAGCTATAGGCAAATATTTAACCCCGAAACTGAGGTGAGAAGCATTATAAAAGTCTAAAAATGGATTTTTTGCAAAAAATGATTACCAGAAATAGATTTTTTAAGAAAACAAATATTACCAGCTATACATTTTTGAGGAAAAAAATATTAACAGAAATAGATTTTTGACAAAACAAAAATATTACCCCGTCCTGGGTAAGACGATAAACTACATCCTCGTCCTTGGTATGACGCTAAACTACATCCGCGTCCTGGGTAAGACGATAAACTACATCCGCGTCCTGGGTATGACGATAAACTACATCCGCGTCCTGGGTATGACGATAAACTACATCCGCGTCCTAGGTGTAGTAATATAAGTATAAATTTATTTACGCATTTTCTATAACAATGATAGTTGCTTTCTCGTTTACAAATATAATCGCCGCTTGATATCGAAGTGAGTCCCCAGTTTCCTGAGTGAGTGTCATTAATGTAGACTTTAAGTCTAGTCAGACACACCCACTGCCGGGTTATTAACTTTCATTGAGTTCGAATAGCTTTTTCAGACACGGCCAGCCATTACGCTTTCAATAGACATTTCTCATAGGAATACTTTATACGGGCAATGTGTGTATTTCAAACGTAGTATGATTTTGCTTAAATTATGAAACTATACTTATGCACAAACATAAATGGATACTCGTTTCCTACTATACTCCGGTGGCTAATCCCTCTTTCAGGCGCCTACTCAGGCATCTGCCCGTTTCTTCAAAACCCACCGAGCCACCCTGTGGCTTATACTGCAAAAGGCAGAGCGATCCTTAGTTAAACATTCTGACAAGTACAGTCAAAACCTCGGTGACAATGACTTGCAACTTCGTGCTAGGTCGATCTTTGACGGTGCCCAAACAGTTTCGTCTGTCTAATTTCACTCACAAGGCTGAGGTCAAGTTGTGCGATGATTTTCAGGCACGTTTCTTCGATGGGATCACCTTCAGAAGCCGATATTATCATTGTTTTGCCAAATTGACTATAGTTAAATTCGAACCAAGTTCTCATGGTCGGGACGCCAACGTTCGAACCACTTAGATATATGCGATGTAATCGGTATAACTATGCATATACCCAAACTCACGACGATTTTTAAATATGCGTTTATAATATACATGTAAAGATGTAAAATGCATACACATGGCAATGTTCGAAACACACACACACGCATATATATATATATATATATATATATATATATATATATATATATATATATATATATATATATACACCGGTGTGCAAATTAATTGAAACAAAACGATTAATTCCGTTATTATTTATTTTCTTTCGTATTTTTCCAATGAAGCATGACACAGTTCAGTTGTTAGTATTTTGTATGTGCATTCCACTAAGTCTATCCGTGCAGATTGACCACAGATTCTCGATTGGATTTAAATCGGGAGAGTTTCTAAGCAAGTCTATAGTAGTTTGATTTGTCCACTGGTAAGGTTTGCCAGTCAGTTCGTGCGGTGTTACAATTTTCGTATGCCTTCTAGAAGTAACTTCCATAGCAGACAGTGGCCGTAGGACAACTAATCGACAGTCGAGACAATAGTGTCTGGGCGTGATAAAAATCTGATGCACTCACGGATGACACAACATTTTTCAAGGTCAAACCAATTTCATCATACACCTGGAAATAGATTCATATTACTGCACACGGCTGCAAATGACCTAATCTGAGGAAAAAATAGAAATCGATTACACACTTTCATTGCAGTGGGTCTAAAACTGACTGAATGGTGAAAGAAAGGTAACTAAAGCAGTTGTTTCAATTAATTTTCACAAGAGTATATATATATATATATATATATATATATATATATATATATATATATATATATATATATATATACAGTTTTAATCATTTCACCACAATCCAGGTGATAGAGCCACTAAGATGCCAACGGTGATAGAAAATTAAAAGATTTTAATGAAGAGAAGACACACTAAAAGAGCCGTATTTAGGAACACAGAATATGTCGATTGACGTTGTATTTAAAACCCCGAGGTGAGTTCCACAAACGAGAAGTGTGAGAAAACAAACTATTAGCATAGTACTTGTGGTTATATTTAGTTATTTCAGCAGTAAAACAATGGGAACTAGTTGAAAATCTAAAAATTATGTGACAAGGTACCAAGAAGAAGTGCTCATGAGAATTATTGCAATGAAAATATTAGTAGAAAACATAGATGTAAACATATTCATCAATATTCAATTTCTGTCCCCCTCACTAACATACATAAAAAAATTAAATAAATGTTGTGAATTTTTGTCGTTTAAGTTAAAAGTCAGCTCACTCGGAAATCAATATTAGTAACAACATTTGGGTGCAACGGAGGACGGGGAATAACAATTTGAATGGGGTGGGGGGCTAAAAAAGGGCTTTTTGTGTTCTCAATCTTGCAAGAAAGGAACCTTTTCCATGTGCCGTCATAATAATAACACACGGACATTTTTATTTATAATATAATTTTATTTTATAATTCTAATAGTCTTTTGCGTTAGATTTCAACTCTCTAAATTGATTGTACGCTGTTTTTTACGTCACGGCATCGGGAAAGTGACTGATCATTGCAGACCCTTCATGAAAAGCATTTGATGTGTAAAAATATGTTTGATGTTGTAAAATACAATGCCAAAATGAAAACTTGCGATTTATAAAATGTATATCCATAAAATTTGGTTTTTAAATATTTGGACCACACAAAATTACGTCTGATGATATCAAAACCCGCTAAAAATAAAGTTTGTGAACAGGCATGGTTTAAAAAGATACATTTTGTGATTTTTTTTAAACAATGGCGAAAGTTAAGCTTTCCAATGTTTGGTTCAGTTTTGGAGCCCATTTGTAGCTATTTAAGAAGTCTCGTTGGTTTAAAGACGAGATCTGGCTTTCACAGTCGAATGGCATTAGGTTTTTTCTGAGATCTGTAGAAACTAAAAATAGGCAAAAAACGAAAATTTGGCGAACAGAATAAAAAAAGAAAGAAGCAGAAAAAAAGAAACGAAAGAATAAAGTAGAATATTCTATAAATTTAAAGTGATATACAATGTAACCCGGATATAAGAGACCCTGATATAAGAGAAACCCTGATATAAGAGAGATTTCCTTTGGTCCCAAATTAGAGCCTATGTTAATGTATATAAAATAGGCCTAACCCGGATATAAGAGAAACACGGATATAAGAGACTTCTTCTCCGGTCCCGACAACTCTCTTATATCCGGTTACACTGTATACGATTATTTCTCTGTAGTTATTTGTGTAATTTTGTCTGAAAATTAGAGGTACCAACCCTGATATTGAACATTTTATGAAAAATGCGAGAATTATCTCCTTTTAGAATCTCAGTTTGTAAAACTGAATTATTGTCTAAAGGATCCCAGAAACGCCTGTGAATCAAACTTCTCATCTCCTTTCGATAGTCGAATGAATTGCAGTGAACATTTTTCTGATTATAATCATAATTGTTTTTATGAGCTCAACAAAATTGTATTTAGAATTTGTTATCTTGCATAACTGTTTAGCATCCAAAGAAACATTTTGTGCTAGCTTTTTGGATGTTTTATTCTGTATTATTATTATTATTATATATTAATAAATATAATTTTCTTTCAAATGCCATTCGTAATATTCCGTAGAGATTTGACGTTCTCTCTTTTCATCCTCTCCCAAAAAGTCCTTTAAAATACGTCGAATTTGATACGAAAAAAACTTTCAACGAACTTCTAACCGTAATTCTTAGAGGGTCCACGTGTTTGAGATGATATGTCTGGTATTTCAAATATGAAATTAATCTCAGCTGACATATAGTTTGAGAAATATTTACTGAAGAGCGCATTATATACAACGTCTATATTCATAACAAATGCCTATCTGTCTGTTTATCTGTCTAGAGCAGGGATTCTTAACAAGGGCGAAATTCCTCCAACAGAAGATATTAGGGTATCAGTTAAGGAGGGAGAACATTTTAGATTTTCTTGTTTTTTACTTTCAGAATGTTCTTTATTGAATTACAATACCCTGTTATTTTTGTTTATAAACATTTTGTTTACATTTTGTATGCGTCAGATTATTTATTTATTGTTTTACATGTATTCAAGTCTAAAATTCCATCAACATTTTCAATTGTTATTAAATTTTCTAAAACTCCTCTATAAAAATAATCCATCTATATCTATAATTCTCAAAATGTGTGTGTGTGTGTGATCGGGTGTTGTTTATGCGTTTCCACAGTTTTCATCCGATTTCGATGATTTTTTTTGTTTGATAAATAATTCTTCAGTGCTGGGTTTGAGTTTAAATTGGCTGGAAAAAATTACAACTTGAAGGTAAAAATTGAAAAAACTGATTTTTTTTTACTTTGCACAAAACCAAATGGAAAATTTAATGTCCGTAAAAAAGAGCGTGCAATGAATTTAGAGAGTTGAGATCTAACGCAAAAGACTATTAGAATTATAAAATAAAATTATATTATGAATAAAAATGACCGGATATTATTATTATGACGGTCCATGGAAAAGGTGCAAAATTGAGAACACAAAAACGCCCTTTTTTCAGGGCCACTCCCTATTCAAATTTTTAATCCCCCATTTGGGGATGTGCCTCAGTTGCACCCAAATGTTGTTACTAATATTGATTTCCGTGTCGGCTGACTTTTAACTTAAACTGCTTCAACTGAACAGCAAAAATTCCCAACATTTATTTAATTTTTTTTTTATGTATGTGAGTGAAGGTAAAGAAATTATTTTATTGATGAATACATACTATATATATAAAAGATAAATATATATGACAATTTGAAAAACATTTTCTGTCTTTTCTCGCTGATCAAACAGGCGGTATCAGAAAAATGGATGTTATTTCAAATCTATATCGGCGAGACACAACGGGATTCACGTTAGTCATGTGACCACTGTTTATTTTAATGCAACATATATGTATATTAATCTAACCTTTTTATATTTAAGCGTTACATTTATTTCTCTGTTGCTGTTTTTACGAAAGTGGTCGTAATTTTCGAAATTATCTTGGAAAGGTGGGGAATGACATTCTGACTTATGGTTAAAAGGGTGTATTCGGCAAAAATGGTTGACAAGAGCTGATCTAGAGTAAGATTAACTATATAAACTCAGACGTAAAAAATTAATATAGTTTCTGTCGTAAATAGATAAGTTTCGCTGACATTATATAAATTACATTAAAACACTCAATGATCCGTTAAATAAGGCAGGAAATCGATATTCTTTATAAGTCTGGAGAAATCTTAAGAGTCTCCATCGTATAAAGCCGGTTGTGAACGAATGCTGAAGGACATACTGAAACGAATGTATTAACTTGCACTTATGACTGATTCTACCTGAGGTGTACACCGCTTGAATCGAGACTATAATAATCGTGGAGTCTCCAAATGTTTGTTTATGTAAAATAGAAACTCCAGCCAGACAACACCCCACCACTCCGAGGCTTTCTAGGCTTAGTGATTTTGATGTCACTAAAATGATTTTGTACCTTTCAAAATAAGTGAATAATGGCGTCAATAATATTTTTAGGTCTTTAGCCCCACGTAACCATATATGTGTGTATGTTTGTCTATGTGGAAGGAAAAGGAAATACGTATATTTGTGGAGAAATTAAAGGTTTGAAAGCTAAATGTGTAGACAAACATTGAGAGAATAGCGAAATATGAAATTCAACCTTTAATACTACATGTTTTGCGTTTTGAAATCGCTCTGCAGCGAGCGATGGATAAATTTCCGTTTAAATTGCGCCAAAATGAAAAAAACACTAACATCTCATTTTAAAATTTCTTGAAATACTAAAGATTAAATTTATTCAATAAAATGGCCTTTGGCTTCAACCACGACCTCCAGACAATTTCGGAACCTCCTGCAACTCTTCTGGACGGTCTCCTTGTTTAAGTTGGCGTAAACTGCCATAATCCTTGCCTTCAGTTCATCTGTGGTGTTACAATAAATCTTATTGGTTTCTCGCTCAACTGCGCCCCCGCATATAATAATCAAGGAAGGTGCAATCTGGATGCAATCCTTATATCACCCCTTACATCTGGATGGATCCAGATGTAAGGGGTGATGTGGTTGCAGAAATTATTTGACAGCCAACATATGTGGCATGGTGCAGAGTCCTGCTGGCAGACATAGGAACTTCTAGCAGGCACCCTCTTGACCCAGAGCATCACTACCACCTCAAAACACCTGATGTAAGCTTCCGTATTGTGTCTGAGACCCTCACCATCAAATTCGGGCGTTCTTTTCTTATCAGAACGAACAGAGTGAGTTTCCCAAGCTTCGGAATCACCATTAAACTCATCTAACTTTTTCCGAATATCTTCACTGTTTGAATCCTAAACAAACTGAAATGTTGGTATTGGAGCTAACGTCGTGAATGCCAAGCAGTCCAGCTTGCTGTTTCAAAATTTCTGACGGAGTGAATTGCGTCATGGTACTCTTTTTTTCAGGGACGGTGATCAACTAACCCTGCTATGCTCTGCAGTCGACAAGATCAAAAACAGAAAATGCGCATGCGCAAAATTAAAAATAAAATAATAGCGACAATTTACCTATCGTACCCTGTATAACTAAGATATGTGTGACACTAAATAGTGCCGCTGCTTATAGTTGAAAGGATTAATCAGACACTCTTTTGATATCGGTAGTATGAAAAGTATTAAAAGGTTTCATGTGAAAACCCTCTATAGATTTTGGATAATTGGTAAGGTTAAGTGAAAACATGAATTGAAATATGGAGCAAGGAGAAAAGTGTGATGTCTTTTCCCTTTCTGATAACTAGAAACGCAGAATGGAATGTCAGGTCTAAAATATGATTTGAAAAGTATAAATTTTAACTCTCTGTCAGCTGAAAAATAAATGGATTTTTTATGATTCGCAAAACCGATAATGTAAACAATCGAAATTATGATTTGAGAAATGAAAAATGTAACTACTTGTCAGATGAAAAACAAATGGAATTGGTATAAATCTCAAGCCGATAATATAAACAATGTGAAATATGGTTTTGTAAACATGAAAAGTTGGAAAATATTTTTAATCGGTCATATTGAAAAGTCAGCAACAAAGAAAATACTTTGACGTCAAGGACATAGGAACGAGTTTATAAACACTAAGTTTGTTATTGAAGAATTTATTGTTTTGAATAAGTGACCGACGGCGAACCGCTTTGCTTGAAGGTCAGTATCGGTTTTCCTAAATTGAAAGATAATGAATCTTGAAGTGCGGTAGGATTCAGGCGAAATATATAAGCGATACAAAAACCAGAAGCCAGGAGATGCCAAAAGATGTTGCCTGAACTGCTCCCGAGAGAATTCACGACCTTCTTTTTTTTAAAACCGATCCAAGTTTTAGAAGGAAAAGATAGTGTCACGATAGAGATTTCACGAAAAGGGTTAATTTTGTTGTAGCAAAAATTATATAAACCAATTAAAAATTAACCCGGCGACCTTCTTCGTTATTTTATGATGTCTATTTTATTTTCGTCAGCGGAAATGTCCGTTGTCCTTTTACAGAACGGTTTCGCTCTAGTTCGACCCAGCGCTCGAGTCCGGACAAAATTCGATCTTCACTGTAATCAAGGAACACAACGTGGGGCGGAAGCAGACGAAGGAACGAAACGGCAAGCAGATAACCATCAGTTAACCGGTGACATTACCGACCAACGTGAGAAGGACCTAGGATCGAACCTGGTCACCCGTGTTATATATGTACTTGTACGAATTAAATATAAATAGTACTTGTATATTTCTTTTCTTACGTATTTTAAATGCTTTTAACTGCACATGAAAACTAAAATTGTGTTTTCTTTAGTTACGCATTAGCGGTCTATTTAGTTTTATTTTGAACTTTCGTCACACTAAATCATTGCTTTTGTAAACATTCAAAGAATGATAGCCTCAATTACCAACTCTATTCGTTTCGATAAAATCTAGTTACTTCATAGGAATATTGAAATTAAATCAAAATTAATACAATACATCATCAATTAACTCTAAACATATCAAATTAATCTATCGTAATCAAATGAATACCAACTATAAACGAGAGTGAAAAAATTTAAAAACTCATAAACATTAATATGATCCAAGTAAAAAATTGATATCATGGAATATGCGTACACCTGTGTTCCCCCTCACTGGAATATGATTGGCTGGTGTCCGTCATGAATACCGACAGACGTGTAGGAGAGTCAGGAGAGCCAGAATTGAGGTCAAAAGCAATCTTTATGGCCTGAAGATTACATTTTAAGCATGAAACAAACTGTTGCATTGTGTATTGACTTCAATCTCTATTTTCATATATATATATATATATATATATATTCAAGCGAATGAATATATATATATATATATATATATATATATATATATATATATTCATTCGCTTGAAGATGGAACAGAGTTTACTTTAATTCAATTTAATTCAAATAATTATATTGAAGTTTTGGCTCTTGTTTTGAAACATGAGAACTCTTATGTAGCGTGTTGGAATCATATTTTTAAATAAATAATTATATTTATGCTCTACTTTTGTATCTAGCACTATTTTTTTAAATAATAACAAAAATACTAAAGAACTTTGGATTATTTACCTAATTTACCTAGCTTGTACTATATATATATATTAGGTTGGTACAAAAATAATGACGTAATAACGTCGTTTTTTGACGTATTTTTAACATCAAAAAACGACATTATTACGTCATTATTTTTGCACCAACCTAATATATATATATATATATATATATAATTATTTATTCGAAAATTATAACATAAATACAATCACTTGATAAGACACCAGAAGTGTTGAAACAAAATGGCTATTTTTGTAGCGATTATGTTATAATTTTTGAATGAATAATTATATTTGCTCTACTCTGTATTGAGCACTCTTTTTAGAATTGTATTTGTTGGTTATTGGAATTTATTCCGTGTACAACAATCCTATACTTGGGTACATATATATATATATATATATATATATATATATATATATATATATATATATATATTAACATTTATAACAATAACATGTTATTAAACGCAGTCATATTTCAGACTACAGGGTTTTTTTATAATTGCTCATTATTGGGCACTTTTTAAAAATATAATATTTGGACATTGGAATTAACCTACCTTACACTTTGAGCCATATATATATATATATATATGTGTGTGTGTGTGTGTGTGTGTGTGTGTGCGTGTATTATATTAATATGTCTCGAGGATGTTTTATTTTTATCTCATATATATATTAGGTTGGTGCAAAAATAATTTCGTTTTCTAACATATGTTACTATGTGAGAAAACGAAATTATTTTTGCACCAACCTAATATTAGGTTGGTGCAAAAATAATGACGTAATAATGTCGTTTTTTGACGTTAGAAAATACGTGAAAAAACGACATTATTCCGTCATTATTTTTGCACCAACCTAATATATACCTGAACCTAAAGGTGTTTCTATATGAATGATTTGAATCAATATATTAATTTTTTTCTTAAGCCTGCGGTGAATGGATTAAAGCCAGAATCTGATATCCCGCAGATGATTTTAAATAGCATCGATATGCGCTAAAATATTGAATATTACGCCAGTTTTTCAAAGATTTCTTATATGTGAGTCTTTCGGTACATTTGAAGAACTGAATAGGTTCGAGCATTTTTCATCCACCTCTTGTGATAGTTCGTTTTGTCTTCCTTAAAATGTTCGTCCATTTTGACAAACACACACGCACACACACACACACACACCATATACACACAAAAAATATTAAATAATATTTTTAAAATATTATTAAAAATTATGAAATTTTATATGTGAATTATTTTGGATTGGCATTGTTTCGTGTATATTTATTTTATTTTTATTTATTTTAGATAATCTGAGGTTATGGGTCGAAGCGGTTTCTTTTAATTTTTTAGTATTTTTGTGGTCATTTATTTTGACTTGGAATAAGTTATTCCTTCAGGAATTTGGGAAGAATCGGGTTCGCACATTTATATTTTGATATGATTCAATAGCGGCATTTTCGAGAATTTAAATAAGTTGGTTTCTGTATTAATAAGTGAGGCATTCGCTCGGACAAAGATTCCTTTTGTCTTTATTCATATTATCCTTTTACAGATATACTCTATATGAGATTTTTACACACACACACACACATATATATATATATATAGATTGATAATATTAGTAGCCAATATGTGTATATATATATAATAATATATATATATATATATATATATATATATATATATATATATATATCAATTAAAAGGTGCAATTATAATTTATAAACACACACACACACACATATATATATATATATAGATTGATAATATTAGTAGCCAATGTGTGTATATATATATATAATAATAATAATAATATATATATATATATATATATATATATATATATATATATATATATATATATATATATATATTTCAATTAAAAGGTGCAATTATAATTTATAAATTCATGAATCATTCATACAAAAACAAATATAGTGGTTAATGATTTAAATGGCCAGAATACATCGTATTCGATGTATTCGCGCCATTTAAATCATTAACCTCTATATTTGTTTTTTGTATGAATGATTCATGAATTTATATATATATATATATATATATATATATATATATATATATATATAAATGTATAAATATATATATATATATATAAATATATATATAGATAAATTCCCAAGAGGACAGAATCTAGGTAGAACTCAATGTCCAGGAATAAGCAATAATATAATATAAAAGGCTCAAACGCTAATATTCCATGCTTTTAATTTATTGTATTGTAATCGTAATCACGATCCAATTCATCAGCCCTACAAATTGCAAATAATTTGTAGGTCTGATGAATTGGATCGTGATTACGATTCCAATGTAATAAATTATAACCATGCAATATTACTGTTTGAACCTTTATATATATATATATATATATATATATATATATATATATATATATATATATATATATATATATATATATATATTTACATATTTTCTTGTTTTAATTTAAACTGTTATTCTTTTGATTTTCAGATAGTTACTCTTATTTTAGAAATACCGTTGGGAAAAATAAGTAAACAAAAGTATTTTTTAAAAGTTACTTAACCAAAACGCAACACGTGAAAGAAAAGCCTGGGTGGCTAAAAGAAAATACAACATGGTTGCCATTCTCTTCGCAATATATTCAAGCAAAAAATAAATCATTAATTTTTACGAGAGCGATTTGAATGATCTGAAAACCTGTTTTTAAACTCGGGCTAAATTTTTATTTAACCGAATGCAACAAGTAAAAGAAACCATTAAATAAACCACTAATCTTCAATGACATAATGAAAAAATCGTAAAGTTAAGATTAAAATTTCTAGTCTGGAATCTGCTCTCCAAATTAGAGAAATTACAAGTAAAGGGGAAAAAAATGAATACTCTGGCATTATTTAAATGCCAGTATTCATTAGGAAAAGGAAATTGAAGACTATAGAGTCTGATGTCGACAGAATTCACTCATTTTACATGCATTAAGCGATTGGCATTGTTACAAAGTCGCTTCATCTTCTCTCCATTGGTAAAGTTCGACGCGGTTTCCGTCTTGCGAAACGGGAAACAAAATCAATGCTTTTCCAGAGAGTAAAACTTAAATCTTAAAATACCTTTCGCTTGGCGACTGGCGCAACAGCAGCGGTCTTATCGATGACATTAAAAGCTTTTGCAGCCAAATCCTCGCTGTTATAGTAGCGAGGCTCCAGTTCTAACACAGAGGAAACTGCATTCCGATTCCCTGCTTGAAAGGCCTAGGTAATTTTCAGAAGCCTTTGGTGCGTGTATTGGTTTGGAATAAAAGTTTTCAATAGGTGGCGTTTGAACGCGTAATTTCGTAATTACATACATTGCTCGAACTGCTTCCCTCATCTTTATTGCTATATTCACGACGTTTCGGCCCTCGTTCGCCCCCGCCTTTTCAGGTGATTGAAATTTCGAACTGAATCTTTTATTTCGACTTATTTCTAGTTCTATGTGTCATGCCTCTTTCGGATGTTTCAGTTATCTCCCTTTAACTCAGAGTGGTCCGAAAGTATTGTTCCCCTTACATAATATAATTTTCTAATTTAGGTGGCTGACACGGAAATGATGATGTTTATACGGAGCTTCTCATTGTGTGACAGCGTCAATGAAAGTGAATAAATGTGTTTTGTATTATTGTTATACTTGTTCTATTGTTCTCATTATTTTTTGGTAGGGGAGGTAACAAGACTTTCGGACCAATCTGTATGATTATCGTTTAATGTTTCGAAAATAATTCAACATCTAAATCAGAAATTAGGTCCAGTCAATGCACCTCTAGGTACATGTGTCACTAAAAATTACCGTTGGAAAATCAAATTCCATGTTCAACTTCCGCCTAAATACGACATTTCTCTTTGAGGCGTCTTATTAAAGATGTCGTTTGGTCATTTCATATCTTTAAATTATATTCTTTTTTAATATCCTTTATCTCTTTCTCTGTTTACGTATAAAATACGAGCTTATTCAAATATTCTCTTGCTAGACAATCATTTTAATAATAATTGTTTTCATTTTTTTTTCCAGTGTATTTTCATGACATTCGTAACAACATTGGATCTTTTCTGTTAATTCACTCCAAATAATGTAAAGTTACTCATCACAAATGTCAATTCATCCCAAGAAATTATAAATTTTAAATCAATATTTGTTTCCTTATTTATAAAATTTTTGGCACTCTTTTGAAATTATAAATTTTAAATCAAAATCTGTTTTTTTTGTTTTTATTAAATTTTACTCGGGACTACGATTATTGAAAAGGATTATTGAAAAGGATTATTGAAAAGGATAAACATCTTTTAAGGATGATCCCAATTATATTCATCTGACTGTAAATCACAGTATGAATTTCGTTAGATCAGAAACATCAGGTTACACGCAAACAATCCAAAGTACCTGACAAAACGCCAAAATGAAGAATAAGTCCATGTTCGGGACTCATCGCAGCAAGATAGACTCATATTTGTGTGAGTTCATTTGGAGGCGTAAGACAAAAATAATACTGAATGCATTTTTGAACAAATTTTATAGGACATTTCTGAATGTCGGTAAGAATTTTAGTAAGTATAAATTCTTTTTTAATTTGGAGTGAATTAATATTTATGGATGAATTAATAGAAAAAGATCCTTAACACATAAATATAGCATACGTTAAAACTATATTTTATCACACACACACACATATATATATATATATATGTGTGTGTGTGTGTGTGTGTGTGTGTGTGTGTGACTGACCGTTATGTTCAATCATATATATATATATATGTATGTGTGTGTGTTTGTGTGTGTGTGTGTGATTTAACCTAACGGTCAGTCTTCTGTACCCCTAGTAATCAACGCAGTACTACAGAAGTCTCCAGGAGTCACTTCTCGGACCAATCCTCTTTTTACTATACATAAATCATAATCGTTTCATATTCACGAATATTTTTCCGTGTATTACAGTTATTCGTGAATATGAAAGGATTGCGATAAAAGCAAGCAGACATAATTTTTGTAATTTATTCAATCAGACATTAATTAGTTTTTGTACAAATGTTATAGGACATTTCTGAATTTGGGTATGAATTTTAGTAAATATAATTTTTTTTTTTTAATTTCGGGGTCAATTTACAGAACATTTTCTCTTTTTCTTGGAGATATTTTAAAATTCCGCCTTGGTTATTCTTTGATTACTGGTCTATTTTAAAGCAATTTCAAAGATGGTCTCTCCATCACTCAAGAAAAGTACAGTATTTTGTTTCTCTTTGAAGTTATATATCTTTCCTTTAAACCATTGTTGATGTTTATATTTTATTTTTGTAGTTAATATGAATATCTATACTAATACATATATTTGTTTACAATAAGATGAACGGCCAGCGAGTTGCGTTATAAAAATTAATTCCATCAAATAAGTTCTTATATAAACAGAATTCTATATTTTATCAACAATGGAGATAGACCAACGTGAGTGCAAAGTATTGGGGATGTTAAAATCAAGTTTTAGGTTGGTGCAAAAATAATATCGTTTTTTGACGTATTTTTAACGTCAAAAAACGATATTATTTTTGCACCAACCTAATAACTACAGAAATTGATATCTGTAAAGAATGTAATAATAGAAAACGGATGTTGTGACAGCGAAATCCGAAATTTCGTTGGGATAGCCAAAGATGCCTTCCTTAATTTAAGCAAAGTATTTATAAGAGAAATGAGTGTGGAACTGTTGTGCAATATTGAATCTACTATGTGACAATGAATGTGGGACTATATATTCAGAGATGTTGAAGAGTCTGGAAGCAACAGAGGCTGTCATTGTGAATCAAAGAGACAAATTTAAAGAACATACGAACTACTGGGTAACGTATACTTACAATCAGAAGGAGAGGATTTCTAGGAGACATAATCAGAAGAAAAGATCTGAACAGTCGCAGGACATGGTTAAAACAAAACATCTGGCTGGAAACAATCGAGAAAGCTACGGAACGAATAACGACAAAGAATGGTAAACAGTCAAAATCCAATTAATGAAAATACATAAAACCGTGGAGAGCCATAATCGCCGACATCCTGAATGGATATGATGAATAAAAAAAGAAACGGAATGTGCTCATTTGTGATTTTTAAAAATGTGAATTCCAGTCCGAGTGAATCTAAATTCAACTAGGGGCGCTAAATCCATATAAAATGAGATACCAATTAGTTATTGGGGGAGATCGATAAACCAACTACACTTTCTGTATAAGTGTCCAAACACCTTTTGTCGTTTCAGTACAACAGATATTTGAGTCAAATCTACTTCTTTACATTGCTTCTGTAAATTGAACGCCATTTCTTTCTTTTTTTTTTTAAAGTTTGGCGGAAATGAGAATTTTCACATCGATCCTCTCGAACATGGCTCACTTTGGTGGAAAGTTTTTATTTTGACCAATTGCATCGATCACTAAGTCTTCCATCTTGAACCTGTCCCTTTACGGTTTTTTTTTTTTTTTTTTTTTGTTTTTTTTTTTTTTATAACGCCTACGTGAATTTGATACCGAGTTTTGGCGGTGAAGGAAGAGAAAAGAAAAAAAAATAGGTTACAAGAAAGACGAAGAGCAGCACTCACGATAATTTCAACAACAACAAAAAAAAAAGAAACATTCGAGAAAAAAATTGACAGAAGAATTTAAGAGGACAAATAGAAAGAAGAAAAAAGAGAAAAATATATCTATAAAAAAAAAAGGAAGAAACATAAAAATGAAAAACATAAAAAAGGTAAAAATCGAGAAAAATA
>OZ010588.1:80177033-80182033 GCA_963932145.1 Acanthosepion lycidas | reverse complement strand
TCGACATCGTTTTGAACCATTTTTGGCGGCAACAATCGAACGCATATTTGATGAGAAAAATGCTATGTTTTAGTGACACGATAAACATTGACATTATCATCTTTCGGCAACCTTGGACCTTCGTGCCAACAAAAACCGGAGTGCCAAAAGGATGATTTTCCACTGACACCGCTATTGTTTTAACTATTTTCACTCTTTGGTAATGTTCATTGCTTTAAAAAGCGATGATTAAAATTGTAATTAAAGATTCAGCTTCAGATATACGGTATTACAGGATGGTTATTTGACTTAATACACTGATTCGTATCAAACCGTGAAATGAAGTTCGTCCTAAACGGATTCTCCACCAGCTACTTTATCACGAACGCTGATGTTCCCCAAGGCTCTATCTTGGGCCCTACACTGTTCCTGATCGTTATAAATGACCCTCTCGATGTCATCAGTTCCCAAGTAGGCATCTACGCGGACGACACTACTATTTACTCCTGCCTCAATAGTAAATTTGGTATCGTTAACAAAACTAACCTGGCCACTGATCTCGAAAAGGATCTCCAATCTGTTGTTGACTGGGTAAGGAAATGGCTTGTAAACTTTAATGCTTCCAAAATTAAATTTCTCTACTTTACCTAGCACAGGGAATCCTCCCTGCCTCCCATCAGAATAGCTGATGCCCAACTCCTCGTGAGCGAGTTACACCTGCTTGGTATCACGCTGTCCGCTGACATGAGGAGAAACAAATACATAGACTCAATAGCTTCATCTACCGCAAGGAAAGTTGGTTCTCTGTGTCGGGCCAGAAAGTTTTTCTCGTCTGAGTCCATCCTTCAAATCTATAAGTCAACCATCCGCCCTTGCATGGAATATTGCTGTTATACAGTGTAACCCGGATACAAGAGAGTTGACGTGACCGGAGAAGAAGTCTCTTATATCCGGGTTTGGTCTATTTTGTTTAGGTAAGTATGGCTCTAATTTGGGACTAGAGAAAATCTCTCTTATATCCCGGTTTCTCTTATATCCGGGTCTCATATCCGGGTTACACTGTATATGGTTTGGTGCCCTCACTGTACGTCTCGAGGTCCTCAACCAACTCCAGAGACGAATATGCAAGATGATAGTCCTGATCTGGCATTTGCCTACAGTCGCTTTCTCACAGATGTTTCCGTGGCTTTCCTCTGTCTCTTCTATAAGTATTTTCACTCCAACTGTTCCGATAAGTTGCTTTCTCTAGATCCCAGATTGCATGAATTCAAGCGAGCTACTTGACTGGCATCTTGGTCCAACTCTTTCACTGTCGAAACGGTTGAATGTACCTATCTCTTCTACTCAAACAGTTTCTTCTCTATCACTTCCCGTCTGTGGAACACCCTTCCTCTTGTTTACTTCCCTGATAACTATAATCTTCAAATATTCAAGTGTAATGTCAATGAAGATCTTTCTGATGCCTTGATCTTGCTCCACGTCCTTCTCTATATCCTTTCCTCAAACACGCTTCTTTACTCTTGTTCTCAATCCTCTGTAACCCCTTGCCTGCTAGTGGCACTCCTGCCTTGATTGCGGTGAATTTCTTGAAAAAAAAAAATGAAAACCCAGATATATGAAAGTGAATTTATACATTTTCTTTGTTCTTGAAAATTTACAATAAAAATGTTAAATGCTATTTATTAAATTGTTTATTTACAATTGTTTTAATTACAAAAATAATTTTATATTTATAAAATTCTAAATGTTAATATAAATTAAATTGATGCATTGAAATATTTATCAATTATCAATTTAAAAAATAAATATGAAAACAATTTTTATTCATAAATTTGTAAACATTTATTAAATTATGCAAATATGTAAAGCAACTGTAAGCAAATCCTTATTATTTACCATTTTATAAAGTTCGAATGAATTGACAATTTGCCGATGTTTTGTCAACCATTAGAATAAATAATATAATAAACAGTGTAAATAAACAATCTAAGAAATAAATAATGTTTATTATTGATGCTGGCAATTATCAAGAAGAAAGAAAATGTATAAATTCACTTTTATATGTTTAGATTTTATTAAAAATCTAATCATCCCGACGACAATAAACATTGCCGAGGGGGTGAAAATAGTTAAAATAATAGCAGTGTCTATGGAAAAGCCATTCTTTTGACACTCCCTTTTTTTTCTCTCATCTTTTTGTTATATCGCTTAGCACATCAAACCCGTTCCTGACAAATATTTAAAATGAGTTCAACGGAAAAACTGAGCTGTTCTTTTATTTAATTTTAAAAGCCGTGTGCAAATCTACTTAACCAAAAACACGTTCGTTTATTTTCAAAAACGTTCAAAATTTTCATTGAAAAATTAACTGACATATCGTAACTTGACAATTCCCATACAAACCTATACTTTTACCCGAAATAAATTTGCATTTTCTTTGTGTAAACAGCTTATAAATATCATGTATAGATAAATTATGTAAACAGAAGCGATGGATGGTTTGATGCTGGTTTAAAATGAACATTATTAATTTTATTTGCTGGTAATGATTCTCACTTAATTAAATTTAATAAACGTAGAATCATTAACTGTTATTTCGCAAAATATTAATTCCTAAAACTATCTAAAAAGAAAAAAAAAAGGACGAGAGAAATAACTATTCTCTTCACAATGTCATGTATTTCAGACACAGGTAAATAACAGTCTAAAGCAGACCTGAAGAATTAAAAAATAATAATAACGTGTTATACTATTCACAAAAAAACTAGTCATTGACCAAGAGAAAATTAATGAATGAAAAAATCGCGCAAATATTCCAGTGGTGGAATTATTTCTTCATCTACGCGGCATGAACGTTAGTGACCATAGCTCTCCACAACTCTGATTTTTAGCTCTTCGGAAATTTTGAATTTTTCCTTTCTTTCCTAAATACTGTTCTGCCAATCATTTACACAAGCTCGTTAGGTAAGTCTATGAGCTGTTATCCTCTGCCTCTCTTACATTCAACAGTCTTTTACTGCAGACAAAAACATGAATAAGATAATGTTTCTGACAATGCCTTGCGTGGCATAACGTCACGTATGCATTTTAAACAATCACTAACAGATTCAAGCCGATATTAATCGTCTGCAAGACAAAATTCACAAATCCTGCTCCACGGCAAAACAGCAAATTCTCTTTCTCGATTAAACAAAAATCAGTTCTTTCCTTAATTGTTAATCTAATATTTATACAATGCAGACTACGTCCCTGTTACAAGTATCACTCATAATACAATAATTCCGTTGAAGGTAGAATTGTTTCGATCGATTTGGTAGTGGGCGAAGGGATTTGTGTCCGGAAATGTATTTCTAACATGGCGCGTTGAAATGGTCTCTGATCTCTGGAGAATGTGGAAGTCAGACGGATGGTTCCGTTCAAGCGCTGACTGGACAAACCCAGATTGAATGCCGAGAATGTTTTCATGTTTGGCGGAGAAGCAGATGAGTTTCAAAGTATAAATTTATTTTAAACCGGTCAAAAGTACGTCTGAGTAGATAACAGGTAAAAATGAATAGAAAATCAAATAAGAAGAAGAACAAAACGAAAAGGGCTAAAATGTCGGACACTTTTCTTGCAGAGGAATATTGAAAAGAAAAAAAGTAAACGGCAGACTATCTGGGAAAATAACAAAAGGATAAAAAACAGAAAGACGACTGAATAAAATAAAGAAATATACGCGACAAGAAAGTATGGAGGAGGCGGAAAATATGGACGACACCACGAGGGGGTGGAATCAAAATAAAGGGAAGGAATAAAAATTGAAATAAAAGAAGAAAAGTGAAAGAAACTAGACGCAAATGCGAAAGTATGGACACGAGAGGATAAAGAAAAAGAGAATGAAAAAAACAATTGAAAGAAAAGTGAAAAAAATGTAAGAAATTCAAGGCGATTGCGGACATATGGACACGAGAGGATAAAGAAAAAGAGAAAAAAAATTGAAAGAAAATAGAAAAAATGTCAGAAATTCAAGGCGATTGCGAAAATATGGACACGAGAGGATAAAGAAAAAGAGATAAAAAAACAATTGAAAGAAAAGTGAAAAAAATGTAAGAAATTCAAGGCGATTGCGGACATATGGACACGAGAGGATAAAGAAAAAGAGAATGAAAAAAACAATTGAAAGAAAAGTGAAAAAAATGTAAGAAATTCAAGGCGATTGCGAAAATATGGACACGAGAGGATAAAGAAAAAGAGAAAAAAAATTGAAAGAAAATAGAAAAAATGTCAGAAATTCAAGGCGATTGCAGAAATATGGACACGACTGGGTAAGGAAAAAGAGAATGGAAAAAAAACAATTCAAAGAAAAGAGAAAAATTTTAAGAAATTCAACGCGATTGCGAAGATATGGACACGAGAGGATAAAGAAAAAGAGAATGAAAAAAAACAATTGAAAAAAAAAGAAAAAATGTAAGAAATTCGAGGCGATTGCGGACATATGGACACAAGAGGATAAAGGAAAGGTGACTGAAAAAAACAATTGAAAGAAAAAAGAAAACAATGTAAGAAATTCGAGGCGATTGCGGACATATGGACACGAGAGGATGAAGAGAAAGAGAAAAACAATTGAAAGAAAAAAGAAAAAATGTAAGAAATTCAAGGCGATTGCAGAAATATGGACACGAGAGGATAAAGAAAAAGAGAAAAAAAATTGAAAGAAAATAGAAAAAATGTAAGAAATTCAAGGCGATTGCAGAAATATGGACACGAGAGGATACATAAAAAGAGAATGAAAAATCAATTGAAAGAAAAGAGAAAAATGTAAGAAATTCGAGGCGATTTCGGACATATGGACACGAGAGGATAACGAAAAAGAGAATGAAAAAAAAACAATTGAACAAAAAAGAGAAAAAATATAAGAAATTCGAGGCGATTTCGGACATATGGACACGACAGGGTAAGGAAAAAGAGAAAGGAAAAAAACCAATTCAAAGAAAAGAGAAAATTTTTAAGAAATTCAACGCGATTGCGAACATGTGGAC
>OZ010588.1:80007033-80172033 GCA_963932145.1 Acanthosepion lycidas | reverse complement strand
AAGTAGGAAGCACCCAATAAGGATCTCACTACTCAGTCGTAATTGATCAGGCGAGACAAACTTGGGACCATTACACCACATTAAAGTGCCTATTAGATAGATAGATAGATAGATAGATAGATAGATAGATAGATAGATAGATAGATAGATATGAGTAAAATGAGATAGATATAAAAAGAATGAGATAGGTAGATCGATATTAATAGAATGAGATAGATAGATAGATAGATAGATAGAAAGATAGATAGATAGATATGAACAGAACGAGATAGAAAAAACAGAATGAGATAGATCTGAACAGAATGAAATAGATATTAACAGAATGAGAAAGATATGACCATAATGAGATAGATCGATAGATATGAGCAAACTGAGGTAGGTATATATTTATTTAATAAGTCTTGGTTGGATGTGGCTCAACTCCGAAAGTATAAAGCACCCAGTGAGGATTGAACTCACTAATCAGTCATAATTGATCTAGCGAGAAAATCTTGGTAACCATCACACTACGTTGAAATTTTCATTATTAGGTAGGTATGTAAGTAGGTAGGTTGGTAGACAGGTAGGTAGTTAGGTAGCTGTGAACAGAATAAAATAGAAAGAAAGAAAATAAATTTAGTTACATAAAAGCATATCTTCTTCTTCTATATATTTCAGGACGTAGTCGATCATGATTTTCCCAACTTCCTATCATGTGCAGCTCTTAGCATTGATTGTATTTTAAAAATATCTCCCACTCCCCTTTCTGCCATTCACATAAGCTTTTCATGAAGACAGCCAGCTGCATGTCCTTATCATTTTTGTGTTCGGTATGTCCTGTGACTGTAAAATTTTCAAATGCCACCTTCGTCATTATGTGCCACAATAATTTTAATTTCCTCTTTCCGATTTTATGTAAAAGCGCTGTTTTTTATTTCCATTTTACTTTAAAACCTTTTCGTTGCTTACTGATTCTGTCCATAGTATTCCCCGCATCCTTCTGTAGAGCCACATTTCTGTTGCCTCAAGTTCTCTTTTCATCTGCGAGGCATAGCTTCTTCAAATCGATAAAATCTATCAGTTTTAAGGAACGGGAAGTTACACACAGTTGAAAGTTACCTGTAATGAAGCTCACTTTTAATGAATAAACCAAAAATCCTGAATAAGTTTAATTAAAAAAAAGGTCAAACTAATCCATTCCAATCCAATTTCATTTGTCTGCTTCTCATTTTTTTTTTTTTTTTTTTGGTGGGAGGGGTGTCTCTTTCGTTTTTGCGTTTAGCCTTCTCAAATCTGCAGCAATTCTTCGCATAGGGAGTGCCGTCTATACAAGAATTTCGAAAGTGTTTTTAAAAATATTGCCGCCTTTAATTTCATTCCGGGTTATTTTTAAGTGTCTATAGTTGTCATAAAAGACAAATGGTTTCTCCGTTCCATTTCCTTATGGAAATCTTTCATGATGATGAGTGACCTTTCTATTAACATACCCAACATTCAATAGTCTATAAGATATGGAATCATTTGTTTCGGAACAATCCGGAAAAGTATTTCCTACCTCTTGGTTTCACTGCCTCCAGCGTTAATCCGTCTTTTTTCGCTCTGACCAAAAAACTGTTTCATATCAAATTTTAAGCGTTTTCTTTCTCTGAGCTTACATAATGTTTGTGCTATAATTAGTACTCAAGTTATTTAATTGGTTGCTTAAATGTTGTCATTCTTGTGACGAACAAATAGAGAAAAACCGTCCTGGGTAAGACGATAAACTACGTCCGACAGCAAGGCCTGTGAACGTACAAGAAAAACAATAAAATAATTAACCGGGAAAAAATCTATAGAGAAATTGAGAGATAAACGTAGCCTATAGAAAAACACCACCAGAAGAAGAAATGAGAGAGTTCTGGTATAAGATAAAGTTTAAAACTGAAAATATATAGGACATGGTACGCCAGTGATTACATATTGGATGTGCCGCTATCGCAGATCCGGATGTATTCACGCGCTCATGCAAATTATGAAACTGACTCTTTATGTATACAACCTGAACAACCGCGGAGTGATTCTATCTTTAGAGTCACATTAACGTTTGAAATGATGACTAATAGAACTAATATAGCAAGAAGGTAGACATATTAACGTTTGAAATGATGAATAATCTGAACTAATATAGCAAGTAGGTAGATTATTCTTACGGACTGACCGCAATCTCGGTTGAGTAGGGAAGACAATATGTAGATTGACTGCCAGATGTCAACCATTTTTTTATTAATGTTCACCTAATACAATTCCTAAAGAGCCACTGAAAATAAGGGTGTTCCAATAACTTGGAGCGATTTTAAATGTGAATTAAGTTTAAGCGTCTAATTTTTTTTTTCTTTTTCTTTCAGATTTGGTGGACATTATTAATATTATTTTTCACACATAATTGCCATGACTTAAATAACATGATCCAATAGAGAAATAAATAAATTTTCACCAATAACACTAATTTATTTACTGCTAACATAGATCCGTCTTAATTAAACACACTTATATATAATCCTTCTTAATGAAACACCCTTATATATAATCCGTTTTAATGAAACACCATTTAGAAGGTTAATGAATGAGGTTGTTTTAAGTGCATAAGAGAGTGAGGTAAGAAATGTAATTTATCAGTCGTTGGTTATATCTCGTATCGATGAATTTAATTTCTCCTTTGCTGATCGCTTCCTTTACGATGATGGCGTTGCCGACTAAGCCGACCAATTCTTGCATAGAAGAGCCGATGACATTGACTGCATAGTAATGTTCGTAGAAGACGAGGTCAATTTTGTTTAGCCTTTCTCTCTTGTCATTTGATTTTTTCCTTTTCTCTTCTTGTGGCTTCCATGTTCCCATGGTGATGGCACATCGCCATTTACAAGGGTCTTGTGAATGTATTTCAAACGATTTAGGCTCAAATTCAGTATTGCTGATCCTTGTATCTTCGAAGAGGACAACCCCGTGCTCTTTTCCGTGAAGTGAGCTGGCTGAAAAATACTTGACGTGTAAACCTTGACATTTCCATTCTTCTTGCTACACGCCCTGACCATCTGAAGAATGGTTTTTATTAATCAGCGATGCTATGCTTTAACTGTTGGTTCTTTTAAGGATTTTGATGTTGATCACATATTAATTCAATTTGATGTTCAAGATTGAACGAAACTTTTGGTGGTAATAGCGTTTTAATTTTTGGATATCGCGATGATACAGAGCCTACGTTTCGCAATTATACAGTAAAAATGAAATGACAACAGCATTATAAACCATTATTTTCGTTAAGTTGTGATTTTCAGTTTTATGAATATACATAGGAAATATAATGGTCAGCCTGTGACTTGAAGAGGTTAAGATTGTTGTAATCGGAACAGCATTCTCTCAGAAGTCTGTTCTGCAAGGTAGCGGTTCCTGGGAAGAAGCTGTTCGAGTGAAACATTATCTTACTAAAGGAATACGAAGAGAATGAAGTTGATTCGTCAGAGTGTACGTGGTATGGTGCGTGTTAGTTTGAAAAGTTAGAACTGGTTGAACTTAGGAATGTAGCTGATCAGAACATTTGCCATGTAATAAGAGGCTCACGACGATTCGTTTTTGGGGGAAGGGTTGTCGGCTAGAAAATAATTCATCACCCACAAGTCTGCCTAGATGCTTTTTGAACTTCTTACACTAACAGAGATTTGCATCATAACCCTTGTTCTAATAAGATAATAATACCCCTTGTTTTTTCGTTCTTTCTTTCGTTTTTCCTTTTCACTTTTCATCCTTTCTTTCTTTCCTTCTTATCTATCGTTCTTTTTGTCATTATTTCTTTCTTTTTTTTCGTTCATTTTTTTCTTCTTTCGTTTGTTCTTTTTTTTTTTTTGGTCTCTATTTCTTTTTTCTTTCGTTCTTTCATTCGTTCTTTCTTACCTTTGTTCTTTCTTTTGCTTTCGTTCTTTATTTCTTTCGTTCTTTCCGTCGTTTTTTTTTTATTCTTTCTTATTTTTTTCATTATTTCGGTCTTTAATCTGTTCTTCATTTTCCTCTTTATTTCTTTTTCTATTTTTTTCTTTCGTCCTTTCTTTCTTTCGTTCTTTCCTTCTTTCTTTTTGTTCTGTTTTTCTTTCTTTTCTTTTTTCTTTCGACGTTTCTTTCCTTCTTTCTTTCGTTCTTTCGTACTTTCTTTCATTTTTTCTTTCTTTCGTTCTTTCTTTTCTTCTTTCATTCTTTAATTCTTTTTTCTTTCATTCTTTCGTTTTTTCATTTCTACTTCATTTTCGTCTTTGTTTCTTTTTCTGTCTTTCTTTTGTCCTTTTTTTTTTGCTCTTTTTTCTTTATTCTTTCGTTCTTTCTTTCATCCTATTTTGTCCTTTCTTTCGTTTTCTTTCTTTTTTTTCGCCGATAATTTCCTTCTTTCTTTCGTTCATTCGGACTTTCTTTCATTCTTTCTTTTTTCTTTCGTTCTTTCTTTTCTTTTTCATTCTTTGTTTCTTTCATTTGTTCTTTATTTTCGTCTTTATTTCTTTTTTCTATCGTTCTTTCCTTCCTTGTTTCTTTCATTTTATTTCGTTCTTTCTTTCTTTCGTGCTTTCTTTTGTTCTTTATTCCTTTTTCTTTCATTCTTCCTTTTTCTTTCATTCTTTCTTTCATTCATTTTTCTTCCCCTCCCATAAAATATGACTGTTTTGATGGCTATAATAAAATTAACAACGATAAAAAAAAATTTCGTGCCCAGACATTTGCTAAAAGTAGAATTGTTGCAATCTGATTTGGAACTATCGCGGCTTTTACTGAATTTACAACAATAAATTATTGGTTAAAGCATTTTGTAAGAAAAAACAAGTTTATAGTCAACTCGAAGCTTTAGATGTTATATTTCATTCTACTGGTGAGGATAAAATAATCATTTTGTTTTAGCAAACTTTAGGTTTACAGAGGTTTATATAAAGTGTAGCAGAGGAATAAAACATACACTTTTTAAAATGTTTAAATATAAGACTACAAGACTATATTAAAATATATAACAATAAATTATATGTGATAGACTCTCCCGTCGTCTTCCATGTATGACGATCCAACAACTGAGCTCCTAGAATTGAAATGTCTGACGAACTGATTTGATTATAAAGGTGAATGCGTGTGCGGAAGAGCTGAATACAGAGAACTGTCCTGCCCAGGTCTTGAATTAATAGTTTTTCTTCTAAACTGGTTGCCAACCAAAGCTAAATATCCGAATGAGTCATACTATTTATCCCATAGTTGGAAGGGGGACAGATGAATTCATACCTTTCCCAGGGGCATTTACACGTAAATGAATGCAACAGACTCGACTGGCAAAAGGACTCGACTCTCGAGTTCGCATTCCGAAACGCTATCCATTGCAGCAGCATACATATATATATATATATGCAACAGCATGCATATATATATATATATATATATATATATATATATATATATATATATATATATATATATATATATATATATATATATATATATATATATATATATATATATATATATATCATATTTTGCACTCACGTTCGAGTATTTACAACTTTTGAATTTACGTATATTTTAATCACTAATTTACATGTTTTAGACGTGTCCAAATCTTTCTCCAACTTATCTATTCAGGATAGAGTAATGGATAGCGGTTCAAATTGGGGAATCAGAGAGCGGAGTTCGAATTCCAGTCGAATCCATTGCAGTCACTTACGTGCTAATACTCTCGGGAAAGGTATGAATCCTCTTTTTCGCCTTCCAGCTATGGGTAAATAGCATGATAGACCTGGTTCTTTAGCCTTGGATGGTAACTGGTCTACCGCAGAAAGGCAACCTGCTGCGGGAAAAATCTGCCTCATCAGTCATGCATTGAAAGATACATGACTGACGAGGTAGATGCCTAAGCGTGTATCACGCATGGAGCATAACTAACTTACTGGCATACCAACTTTGATATAATAATTTTGTCAGCGTTGGTCCCTGAAGAAGTGTTGGCCGAAAGTCGTCGTAATTAAAAAAAAAAAATTGCACTAAACTAAACAATGTTTAAAACAATATATATATATATATATATATATATATATATATATATATATATATATATATATATATATATATATATATAAAAGACAGGATGTGTGTGTGTGTGTGACGAATGCACGGCCGCAATTTTCGACGGATTTGCACCAAAATTTACATGCACATGCTCCAAGTTAGCGGAAAGACCGACTTTGCATTTCCCATCTCCCATCAATGGTGGAAATAATCAATTTTTTCATGCTTCTACGGCAGTTTTCATGTAGTTTGCGGCCATTTTGTACTTGCCAGATTGAGAGACACTAGCTGGCTGCCACGAATAGGCCGGAAGATTCTATTGGCCAGCGTGAGAGCCAACAGCTGACTGACACGAATGTTAACTAGCATGCAAACAAAATCGATAGCTGCATTCGTCACAAGTGGGAAAAATTTCAATCTGCATGGCACTTTACTCCAATTGGCTCATTCGAAAATGAGATGGTCTCCTTTGCATATAACACTGGATTCTGACAAGTATAGTTTACACATTACGAAGCGCTTTATCTATGAAAAATGCCTGTAATCTTAGGGTTTTGTTTTTACAAAAATGCCTAATGGAAAGTGTTATGATGCGATTTCAGACTTTAGGTATCTAGACTCGGATGGAAATGTGTATGCAAGGGAAATCAATGCCGATAAAACAATAATGATAACAATAATAAAAGAAATAATCGTCGTAACTCTTTGAATATTGTGCAATATTGTGAGAAGAACGCGATTTAAGATAAGAAAAAGAAAAGACACAATGCTTTAGAGTATTAAATAATATTTCAACATTACGTCTGTTTTCTTCAAGTTATGTTTAAAAATTGCATACAATATGAAAATCTGTCTATATTTCTGAGATGAGGTATTATGTACACAGATGGCACAGTGGATAAAGGTGTTGTTTAGATCCAGTGATAGTACCCAGAGAGTGTGAGTTCAATACCCGGTTAAGGCAGTTGCAACAGGGGGATTAACAGGAGATAACTGATAACTGACATCCATTAAACATGGCACGTGACACTAGAACAGTCTACCCCAGTGAGCTAAATAAAGGGTTCAGTTCGATATTCCAACGGCCGAAAAGTTGTAATAAATATGGCGACAAAGATGAGGACAATGGTCCGAATAATGTAAAGTATGAAAATATTTTTTTTTAAATCTACAAAAGTGTATGTCTTTGTACAAACGTAATCCTATTTATTGTACTGGTAAAATCAATACCCAATATTAATACTACTGAAATTGAAATCTCAAAAATGTGGCACATGGGAACATCAACAATCCCTGTTATAGTTGGAGCCCTCGAATTAGTTGGAAAAGATTCCAGTAAAATCATTGAAGGAATTCCTGGAAATCCATGGCTTAAAGAAATACAAAAGAATTGTACACATGAGTACAGCCCACACCTTACGAAGGGTTTTATCTATTTAAAATATGTCCGTGTTATTTCTTGTTTGTTTTTAGTTTTTGTTTTTGTTTTTGTTTTTTTTGTTTTTTTGGTTGATCAGTGGAAAACGTCATGATGCCATTTATAACCTTAGGTCTCTAAACGGGACCCGGAAAGAAATGTGTACACCCCAGAAATCAAAGGAAATAATAATAATAATAATAATGATAATAATAATAATAATAATAATAATAATAATAATAATTAACAGACAGACTATTATAGCCAGATAGATATACCTTAGTCACACACTGCCATATCCATCCGTCTGAATATCCGACGTGGAATCTTTCAAGGAGACTCTCTGTCACCCCTTCTGTTTTGTTTATCCTTAATCCCTCTTACACATGAACTGAACAACAGTAGTTATGGTTACAAAATAAATAAGAAAATATTCAATCACCTACTCTACATGGATGATCTCAAACTCTTTGCCAAAGACGACAATGTGTTGAAAGGCCTCCTCAATATTGTAAAATACTTCAGTGACGACATAGGTATGGACTTAGGATTAGATAAATGTGCAAAAGTAACATTCAAGAAAGGTAGAATTACAGAAACACCCTCAATAGATTTAGATTTTGTCACAAAGATTAGGGAATTGGAGCATGATGAAGCTTATAAGTACCTAGGAATTAGCGAAGGAGATGGCATACAACACCCCCAAATGAAGGAAAAAATAAGAAAAGAGTACTACAGGCGTGTACGTCTGGTACTAAATACTGAACTAAACTCAAAAAACAGAATATCAGCCATAAATACATTGGCTGTCCCTGTGGTGGAATACAGCTTTAATGTCCTTAACTGGACCATAGCTGAAATTAAGCGAATGGACGCCAAAACGAGAAAACTTCTCACTTGCTATCGCATGCATCATCCCAAAGCTGATGTTGATCGTCTGTATGTGCCCAGATCCGAAGGAGGCAGAGGATTAGTTCAACTAAAACTGTCCTACAAAACTACAGCAATTGGCCTCCAAAGATACTTGGAAACTACAGAAGACTGGATGATGGTATGCGTCAAGGAATATGAAAGTAGTAAGCGTCTTTACTCCGTAATGAAAGAAGCCAACAAATTCAAAATGGAGTTTCAAATAGGCGTAGAGATGCAACTACAGCACAATACACCGGCTGAAACTGCAAAATACTTAAAAAAAAACAGCAAAGACGAATGCAACCGACCAGATACAGAAGCGATGGCATGATAAACCACTTCATGGCCAATACTCTGCCCGTACCAAACAAGCTAACGTAGACAAAACGCGTACCCATTAGTGGCTACGCAGTGCAAGGTTGAAAGCGGAAAGTGAAGGTTTTATCCTTGCTGCGCAGGACCAATGCTTGCTAACTAGGAATTATCAAGCACATATACTAAAATATTGTGTCAGCCCAAAATGCAGATTCTGTGATAAATATCCAGAAACGATTGATCATCTTCTATCAGGTTGCACGATGTTGGCACCCACTGAATATAAAACCCGACATGACAGATTGGGCCAATATCTGCACTGGAAAATATGCAATTTCTACGGGAAGGAAACTGAAAGAAACTGGTATGATTACCACCCAGACCCGGTTACGGAGATAGGACCTGTTACAATTCTATGGGACGACACAATAGACACTGACAGAACAATCAAAGCCAACCGCCCAGATATTGTTATTAAAGACCACAAACAAAAACGGTTCCGCCTTATTGATATGGCAGTCCCTGCTGACTGCAATGTATCTTTGAAGATATTCAAAAGCTGTCAAAATACAAGGACCTTGAAATAGAAATCTCGAAAATGTGGCATATGGGAACATCAACAATCCCTGTTGTAGTTGGAGCCGTAGGACTGGTTGGAAAAGATTGCAGTAGACTAATTGAAGGGATTTCTGGAAGTCCATGCCTCAAGGAGATACAAAAAATTGTTCTAATTACAGCCCACACTTTACGAAGGGCTTTATCTATGTAATTCTTTTTTTTTTTTTTTTTTTTTTTGTCAGTGGAAAGTGTCATGATGCCATTTCTAACCTTAGGTCCCTGGGCGGGACCTGGAAAGAAACGTGTAAACGCCAGAAATCAAAGAAAATAATACTACTACTACTAATAATAATAATAATAATAATAATATAGACTTTTGTTTTAATGAAGTTATGTCTTATAAAGTTGAAGAACGACGGGTTTTCAATGTTTGACTTTTATCCGAATCGCTTTGAGATGTTAGCAGTGGCATTGTTTTAGCGAAATTTAAACCTCCCACGCAAAGGAAAAATTCGTGATAAGATGCGAAACTCCTTGACCAGTAAACAGTTTGAAGATTTGGGGTTAAACGGCTTTTTCTCGTTAATCGATTATTTATGCTTAACTGCTTTAGAACAACATTGGCACATTATAAAGTAACAGACGTGAATATTATTAATATGATGTCCTTCTTTCAATATTTTTCGTTATAATGTTTCCTTATTTTCTTTTTTCTCGCGGGTTTAATATAGAATTTATACCTCATCATCATCATCAGCAGAAGCAGCATAGGCAGCGGCAACAACAGATGCAGCAGCAGCAGCAGCATCAAAAGTAGAGGCAGTTGCAACTGACGGTATTCAGTATTTTTTTCGCCAGATGTTTCTCCAGTTCAGCGCTGAGAAACGAAAGCAAAACTCTCAATTTCAACAATCGCTATTCTCGATGTCTCTAAAACTGTTGTTCTTCGAACATCTTCAGTTCCTTCTTCGACCTATATTTCTTGTAATTCACCTACAAATCTCTTTGAGATCGTAATCAGGGCCCGGATCAATCATGCCCACGGGCTCTATTTGCTTCTATGTAATAAATGCGAATGTCAGTGTATTATTGTCAGACTTTTTTTCAACTTAAATGGACACAACTCTCTAACTTCCGACAGCTCGTTTCAAATGAAAAAATTACTGTTCACAAATTAGTCTTTGAGAATAAAAGTGTCCGTGTTTTCAACTTTGCTCCTAGCGGCTGTAGCCCAATATAGCATACCATCTTGGAATCACTCTGTGAGCAAATTAAAAGCATTCCGTTGCCGGATCTGGACGCGTCATCCTGAAGTTTTGGATTCGCAAGTTTTCATTACTCCGATTGTTTCATTACTCCGATTGTTTTCGATGATTTTTTGACGTGATTTTTTGAGAAGGATTTTTTTTGTTCGATAACTAAATTTTATAATTTGAAAATAAATTTGCGAATCATCAAAATTAATTGCTAAATCCAGTGAAAGTCACCCATGATATAAAAATTATTACTTGTACCGAAAGTAAGAACCTACGCATAATCAAATTGTCTTTAAATTAAGTGGCAGCTGAAAATTATTGTTGAGCATTTAAAGGGTAAGCTTAAATATTAATGCAATACGTAAATGCAGCGATCAATTTTGAGTATTTCTGTCGTTTATTGTTGCTTATCCCATACGACATCAGTATGCCTCGCCAAAAAGAAATCTCCGCGAACAGAGGACCAGATTGCAATCAAAGGAATCAAGGGTGCAGATTTCACTGCAGAGAATATGCAGAGACTTAGTGACTTTCAAACTCTTGAACAAGCCGAAGACCAAATCAAGATCCCGCCACAGGATCCAGTTTAATCGCAGCTAGTTCTTCTGTAATTTATTGTTATCTATCGCATCTACTCCTCCCTACCTATTGTGATGAAAGATCAATCAAGAGCACCCCCACGGGAGCTAACTTAAATGTCGCCTTTTTTCCTCTCTCTCTCCCTCTCTCTCTCTCTCTCTCTCTCTCTCTATATATATATATATATATATATATATATATATATATATATATATATATATATATATATATGGGGAGAGAGAGAGAGAGAAGGTGTGAATCCTCTTCTTCTCCCTCCAGTTATGAGTAAATGGCAGGACAGACTGGCCTTGGATGACGGCTGGTCTAGGAGAAGGGCAACTCTGAATTCAAAACCTGCGGAGGGTCTTTTGGGGACCTTTTGGCACGTAGTGTGCTGGGTCTCTGTATTCGGCCCTTCAAAAAGTGTGGATGGTCCTGCACGAAACCTTCACCACTATAATCAAATCTCATGTGCTGTTGTCGGGCAGTCGGTTTCCTAGGAACTGATCTGCTTGACCCTCATACGTCGAATTTGACGGGAGAGTCGAGTATATATATATATATATATATATATATATATATATTATAAATTTACTAATTTAAATATATCGTCCCATCGGTATTCAGGAATTACCATGTTTCTAAAACAGAAACTAAAATTATAAATTTAAAATTAAAATCCTTAGTACTCTTTCCAAAAATCGCTTGTAAATGAAACAGTAATAAGGATTTTATCTTAATTCTAAAGTTTTTAGTTTTTTAGAGTTGTCAGTTTCTGTTTTTGAAACATGGTAATTCCTGTGTAGCGATGGAACTATATTTTTAAATTAGTAAATTTATAATATTTATGCTCTGAAGAATTGTATTGAGCACTGTTTTTTTAAAATAAAAATAATTAATAAGAACACCGGATTATAAATTTTACTGTCCTTTCTCATTATGTTAATATATATATATATATATATATATATATATATATATATATATATATATATATATATATGTATATATATATATGTGTGTGTGTGTGTGTGTGTATATATGTGTGTGTGTGTATGTGTGTGTGTATGTGTGTGTGTGTGTGTGGTTGAATAATTTAGACATATTATGTCTATTTTTTTTTTTTAAATCCTCCCATATTCACGGAGGTTTTTCTTAATGTTGGAATTAAATTGATCGAAGAAGACCTCTATAGATGTTCTTATCCTTTTTATTCTCTCAAGTACTTTCAGGCACATCCAGGTCATCTTCAGGGTTAATTACAAAGATCCAACCAACATCTTTATCCACATGGCCCATTGGTTAGATCCACTGACTAGATTCAAAGAGTTGTGAGTTCGATACCAGAATTCCAGCAGCGGCGAGCCAAAGGAACTTGGAGAGTTGAGTTTAAGGGAAATAACTGAGACATCCGGAAGAGACATGGCACGTGGAACTAGAATAATATACCCCCCCCCCGGTGAAGGCCGGACCGTACAACAACTGAAACAAGTGTGAATATGGCAATGAAGATGAGGATAACAGTCCTAATAATGTAAATAAGTTGGCTATAGTATATAGTATATAGTATATTTTATTTTTTACAGGGCTCACTGGGGTTATATATTGCTAGGTTGATATGTTTAGGTCTATTTTAGGAAGTATTATGTTCTTTTTTATTTATGGTAATATATCTAATAGTTCCTCTAATAAGTTCATCAACAATTTAATTAGAAACGCCATTATCAATTTTTTTTTAATTAAATATAGAAATTCTTTTTCGTGGAATGGTTAACTTTTGCACGGCTTATTAAATTTTGTATAATCGCTATTTTGTAAGAGGACATTCACTTTTATAGTTAAAAGTTCACATGTTTTTTTTTTCTTAATATGGGGGTAGAAAATATATTATTGTATCAATACAGCAAGAAAAAGAATTTTATTGTTATCGTTAAGTTCATAGGTGAAAATTAAGGACGGAGCTTTTTTTGTAAGTTTTTGTTTTTCATGTATTCAATCAATGTTTTTCACTAAGATGAAAATATCATTTACATATCTTAGGCAGATGAAGATCCGTTAATATGAGAGGATAAAAATAAAATAAATTGACATAATATGTCTAAATTATTGAACCATACATGCTTTAATGAGGATATGCTGCCTAAATATATATATCGTATTTTCCTACCTACATCTCTATCATTCTATCTGTCTATCTATCGAATTATCTCTTTCTGTTCATATCTATCTATCTATATTCATATCTATCTAATTCTATTCATATCTACCTCAACTCGTAACCATTTAAGTCATTCAATTCATATCTATCTATCTATCTATCTATATATATATATATATATATATATATATATATATATGTGTATGTGTGTGTGTGTGCGTGTGTGTATGTATGTATCTAAGTCTGTTCCCTCTATTTATCTTTCTATTTTTCTATCTAAGACTGTTCCTTTCTATCTATCTATCTATCTATCTATCTATCTATCTAAGTCTGCGCATTTCTATCTATCTATTAGGTTGGTGCAAAAATAATGTCGTTTTTTTAGTTATTTTTAACGGTAAAAATGACATTATTTTTGCACCAACTTAATATCTAAGTCTGTTCCTATCTATCTATCGATCGATCTATCTATCTATCTATCTAAGTCTGCTGCTTCCTATCTATCTAAGTCTGTTCCTATCTATCTATCTATCTAAGTCTGTTCCTATCTATCTATCTATCTATCTATGTATATATATATATATATATATATATATATATATATATATAAATTGAGGCATCTAAGTAATTCAAGGTAAAAAGATAACATTTTGAAGACAAGCCACACCATACTCTCTCAAATAGCTGGCGCATCACATTCTTTCTAGCTTCTTATTTCATCCTATTAAGTTTTTGCCAGTCACATATAAAATGTTGTTCGCCATGAAATCATCGATTTATTTAAATAAAATGTATTGGAAAAGCAAAAAACTAATAAAAAAAATTCCATTCCTTAAATTATTCATTCCTTAAAATTCCTTTTCATATCTCTTGGCCATGACAGCATGTTATCAGTTTCCTATCACGAGAATTCTTGAGCCGAGGCTTCTTCAATTTGGTCTTGATAAGACAGGTTATTGCGTGTAAAGAAAAAAATAAAGATACTGGAGAAAATGACAGTAACCTTTAACAGAAAGTTAATCCCTACTGCGGGAGCCACGCGTGTGTTAAAATGTAAATCGAAAAGACTTAAAAATGGGAAACGCGGCAATTTTAGGTTCAAACTTTTACCGTACACGGCCTCCTGAAATACGTACCCCACTTAGCGTTTAATAACGTTATTAAGTCCTCTTCATAAGGCGTAGGTAATTTTTTGATCGGGATCACCCCATGGGGTTACCGAGTGTGGAAGAATTAAGAACAGAAATATTAATAATGAGCTGGGAGGGGAAAGAGTAATCAGGAGGACAGTAGATAGCAATTGACATTGAATTTAAGTTTTTGTAGATTAAAGTTGGCTAGAAAGCATGGAACCGAAACGGAGTTGCACAAGTGAGAAGTGTGAGAAAGTGTTAGCATAGAATTTACGGTAACATCTAGCCAGATCAACTGTAAATTGATGAGATATTGAATTAATAATAATATTAATAATAATGTGTAGGGTACGCTAAAATATACAAATATCGAATAAAACCTCGGGAAAATATAAAAATGATCTATCACGCACATTGTCGATAGCCATACCGAATTCCGAAGGGGCACTGAAATAGCAAAATCTGCCATAGCAAAACAATAAAGAAATAGGAAAAGAATACAGAACTATACTGTAGCATGAGTCATCCCATATGGAATTGAATGGCGAGTGGTTCTACAGAAGGATGCTGTGAGTCTCGTGAAATAAACACGTGAGTAACGATGAAGTTTTAGGAAAAATGGAAACAAAAAAGGAAAACACTTATATAGAAAAAGAAAGAGACAATTTATATTTCTAGGGGACATGAGGAAATTTGATAGAAGACATATTGAAAACAAGCAGGACGAAGATAACAAGTGAATAAGGTAAGGAACGAGCTTGTGTAAATGCATGGCAAAACGGGGATTAGGAGTGATCTCACAAAGACAAATTTTACTAAGAACTGCAAAGAACACGAAGTTGGAAGTTGTTTAGAGCTATACATCCCTACATTAATGAGTTTAGCAAGTTCTATGATTATTTTTATGCTAAATCTGCAGGGATAACATAGACAGATAGATAAACAACTATATATATATATATATATATATATATATATATATATATATATATATATATATATATAAGCACATTCCCTATTAATTTGTTTATAACTGTGCCTTTGTTTGTATCTGTTATTATTTGTTTGATTATCTTATTTATTAGGTTCTTTTGATCATAAACATTCACGCGAAACATTAATAAACGATTTGTTTGCACAATTCTGGGAATTTTACTAAACCTTTCTAATAATTTGGCACTCTCAAATCACCGTGCTGATAACAAATACGGCGCCAGTTTATTTACATTCCGTGGATGAGTACGAAAATTTCAGTGATTGCGGAGGTCTGTGTTGCCATCATTTGTGTGAATTGATTGGATGGTTTTTGAAATATTAGAAAAAAGTTATCTCGATAATAATTTGGCACGCAGAGTATATATATATATATATATATATATATATATATATATATATATATATATATATATATGTAAAAGATCAGCCAATCACGCTAACTTGGATTCAAACGTTCGGTATCCCCAGTCGATAAGGCCCAAATTATTTTTTTATTTAAAAGCTCTGCATGATAATTTTTTTATTTTCTGTATCACGGCTCATCAGTGTGACTAGTCGTCCGCTTACTCATAGGTAAGATCGAAACCCGTCAGTCGAAGATTCTACCCCTGAGCCACTGGCGCACGGCAGGGATGAAGGGTAATTTAATTGTGGCTGAGAAGACTCGATTCGTTTTACCGAAGAGTCTTGCATATATATACTCGTATTTGCCGAATATATATATATATATATATATGTATATATATATATATATATATATATATATATATATATATATATATATATATAAAGAGTTTGGCACACACACACACACACATATATATATATATATATATATATATATATAATGAGTCTTGCACACACACACACACACACACATATATATATATAAAGAGCCTTGCATATATATATATATATATGTATATAAAGAGTTTTACACACACACACACACACATATGTAAAAAGTCTTGCACACATATATATAAAGATTCTTGCACACACACACACACACACACACACACACACACATATATATATATATATATATATATATATATATATATATATATATATATATATATATATAAAGATATTTGTGCACTCATCCAACAGAAAACGAGGCCAGATTGTAAAAACAGGCGGAATAAGTGGCACTTGATTTTAATGAACAATAGCAACAGATTCTTGGAATTAAACTTATTGCTGCTTAGATGAAGGAAGGTAAATAATATATATATATATCTCGTCAGGCACGAATGGTAAATAAATCAGTAAATAAATATGTAGAAAAAAGGAAACATAAATTTAAACTAGAATACAATAAATATTTATAAGAAAGGCATCAATAAGAATCTGCATAGAAAAGGCTATATGATTTGTTTTCCGGCTCCCCCATTTAACAAGACTGTCAAAACCAGCAATGGTAACATTTTCCTTAATTTAATCCACAAACATTTCAGCCATCTCCGATTGCTCAACAAAATCTTCAACAAGAACATTAAAAACAGCTACAACTGCATCAAAAAAACTTGAGAACGGCAAAATAATAATGTTAAACAAATACTAAACAAATATTAAAAAGTAGCAATATTAATACTGATAAAAACTGTAATTGTCGGAAAAACAGTACCTGTCTGCTAAGTCATAAATGTATGAATAAAGACGGTAATTATAAGGCTAGCATTAAACATAATAACGAGACAAAATTTTATTTTGGTTCCACTGACAACCACTGGAAAACCCGGTATTACAATCATAAAATGTCAATAAGTAAGCAATATTCAAATGCTACAGCACTCACCAAATTTTACTGGGAAATTCAAACAGATAATTACACAAAGGTTGTAAATTAGAATTTCATCGCTTATAACCACACACTTTACCGGCCGATGCGAGAAATGTAACCTTAGAGACATCAATATTAAACACATCTATAACACCAACCTACTGAACAAACGAAACGAACTTATGATACCATGCAATCATAGGAAAATATCTCTCCTAAAGTATTTTTAATTTTTTGTTTTATCATTTCAGTTAGATTTCTCGACTAGTTTCGGCTGTCATCAGGAGAAAAATATTTTCTGCTTGTTAGTAGCAGTGAACTACAGGAATTAATAACTTGATGAAAAAAAATTAACTTTATCTGTAACTTTTCATTTTTTTAAATTTTTTTATTGCAAATTTTGGTCAGAGCTTGTGTTTGCCAAACTGTCGCTTTTAAGTTGTTATTCAAGATATAGGCTGGATAGATTCATGCTGCTCTGAATTCCCTTGGTCATTTTGACAGTTTTATTGGTTCCTGGAAAGGGGATGCGTCTGTGTTAAGTGTATGTTATCATTTAGTTCTTCCGGGAGTGAGTGAGCATGATGTGTGTAAGTGTATATATTAGTATAGGGTCGTGTATAAGTGTCCGGTCTCAACACCTCCGCAAGCGTGTCTGTCTTGTGTGGGTGAGAAATGTGGGTAGGGCCTGTTATGTGGGGTTATATATTTAATCTATCTATGTTGTTTCATTTATGATTAAGCCCGTCTGGATAGAGTGTTTTTAGGCGCCAGAATCCATTTTATGGCCTTCTAAAATCTTTCTAATGTTATCTGCTCTGAACTGTTCTATTTTCTCAATTATAGTGAATTTGGCATGGCTTTTAAAATTGTCTTTTTGTAGGCGGAAATGTTGTTCTACAGGTAATAATATTTCATGGGGTGTCGACTTAATATATATATATATAAATGTATATATATATATATATATATATATATATGTATATATTCTCATTCAAGAAACGTTAAAAACACCGTTTATGTTATATATATATATATATATATATATATATATATATATATTATGAATTAACTGATTTAAAATATGGTTTCTTCGCTACACAGAAATTATGACCATATTTCAAAAACCGATGCTAAAATATTCAAATTTAATTATATAATTAAATTAAAAGCATTAGTTCAGTTTCATCTACAAGCGAATTTTGGAATAACTTATTTTAAAATTTACTGAGTTTTAAACGCACATACAATTCATAATTTTTTGTTTCCAAGGATACAGAGAAATCCAATCATTTAGACAGGGGCGGTAGCGTGTTCATTTTTATTAACTATTATTGTATCAATTATGAGTTACGTTCGAAAAAAAAGGTTAATTCTAGGTAGGGAATGGGTGCATTTTTCAACGAATTTTGACATCCGTTCAACGCATGTTGTCTGTTTTTTTTTTATCAACGAGAAAAAGATAATTCCTTTGCCGCCACTCAATTCAATGACAGTTTGATGTGCGTAGGGCCTTAATTTCCGTACAAACAATTATTTTATTTCATGGCTGACTTTCGCTGTATTTCGTAACTAATTTCGATATTTCCAAATTTATTTCCAAGTTATCAAAATTGTTATCGAACAAAAATTCACGTTAAAAAATCACGAAAACAATATCAGTAATGAAATTAATCACAAAATATTACGTAAAAATGTCACAAAAAACAATCGCTGTAATGAAAACTTGGAAATTCAAAATTTCAGGATTGTGAGTTCGGATCCGACCCGGAAAGTTTTTAATTTTCTCACGGAGTCGGCATGTTTCCAAAATGGTATATTTTGGGGTACGGCCTCTGGGAGTAAAGTTCAAAAATGTCTGACACAGTGACACAATGTGATTCGCATTTATTATATGGATTGCATATAATAATAATACGAAATCCGCTACTTAGAGTTTAGGTTGGATCTACAGAACCAAACTACAGTTTAACTTATATAGCTCAGAGTTGGCAGGTAACTCTTACCTCGAGTGAGTGTTTTTAATCAAATATTTATTCTTCCGTCAGCATGTGGTCATCAGTTTGTTTCTCTTATATATGATTCGCGCTTCCATTCACTGCAGGATTATTAAATAATTTACGGCCATGTTTTCCTATGTCTCTTTCTATTCTCTGTAATAATGTGATTTTATACCTTTTTTCTCGGTGGCTTGCATAATGTTCTTAGCTCTTTTGTGCATTGAGCTCCCAGTTTATTTTGTGCTTTAAGCTTTAGCATTTATTCTGACTATTTGTGTGCAATACCTCTCCTTCACGGTTAAACACTTTAGCCTACTGATGCATAAAATATTTGAAAGAGCAACTCGATGGGAGTTAACCTTGGGTGCAACAAGAAAGAAGCCATACTCTGTTTTAAGGATATAAAATATAAAGAAGAATACCCCTCCATCCAGTTTTGATATTATCGGGGTTTTTTTCCGTTCATCCTGGAAAACTCAGTGAAAGTTGCGCTGGAATTTCGCGATCTGTTTATTTGTAATATAACAAACGAAGATATTGACATCGTAATCCATGCTCATTAACCAGTGGTTTTTCACGAACGGGCGGTATGAACAAAAAGATTGGATCTTAATTTTGACATTTTCATGGGGGAATATGACTGTGGAAGCCAGTAAATCGGTTAGAGATTACCGGTTATGGCGACTTAGCGACCTTGTCAATATGTACAATATGGTCGTGTATAGTAGAGACACGGAGGAGTAATGGATAGCGGCCCCGATTGAGGAATCGGAGAGCCAAGTTCGAATTCCAGTCGAATCCATTACATTCACTTGGAAAATGTATTAATCCTCTTCGTCTCCCCCCCACCAGCTATGGGTAAATAGCAGGACAGATTGTGTTCTATAGTCTTGGATGTCAACTGGTCTACCGTAGAAAGAAATGACAACCTACTGCGAGAAAAAAAATCCGCCTCGTCAGTCAGGTATCGAAAGATACATGATCGCCTACGCGTGTATCACGCATGGCACATAACTGTTAGTGACGGTGGAATTATGGTTGTACTAAATACGAGCCCCAGATAGATGGACAGTATGAGAAAGGGTCTATAAAGTTTCTTCAAAAGCCATAATTCACAGGTATCTATGACAAGTAAGATGACGTAAGTGAACTTTATTGAATAGAACACCTTTATTTTAAGAACAGGGTTGTATTTTAAGAAAGTAACCACTATAAGCTGCGTTATCAGTGAATCAAGCCAACCACTAAGTCTATTAAAATACTTTTATAATCGACTATCAACAAACTCGTCAAATGTGAATATCTTCAATAATACTAATACAATACACCAAAAACCATTAAACACAAGCGAACTCACCGGCCGCTTAAGATTCGAAAGTTGAAGCTGTCTTTGAGAACCACGAGAAAATCAATAATATTAACATTAAAAACAGCGTAACGAAAAAAGTTTTTTAAAATTTATTGATTAATTTATTTCGCTAATTCACAGGAGTTGAAAAAAATTATTCCACAGAAATAATCTGCAAGTAAGCTCTAGTTGTATCAGCAACATAGAAAAATATAATAAACCACAATAGAAGGATAATGGAGAGATCAGGCAACAAAGAACCGGGTAGGTGTAACTGTAGAGTAAAAAAAGAATGCCCTCTTAATGTGGCATGTTTGACAAGGTACACTGTCTACAAAGCAAAGGCAATCAATGGTGGAGAGAATACATATTTAATGAAAAACACACATCGTAGGAGTTATCCGCACCTACCACTGGACCATATGTCAAAGTATAGTTTGGTTCTGTAGTTCTGCTTGATGAAATAGTATTCCATGAAAGTAACGGATGTGGTATTATTATTATTATTATTATTATTATTATTATTATTATTATAGTATATTATATTTATGCTCTGTCGATTTTGTCATTGAGCACTTATATTGCTCTAGATTTTAAGATTTTACCTTATTTTAAGCTTTGTTTTTTATTCTTACTTATATTTATTTATACGTGTTTATATATATATATATATATATATATATATATATATATAAACACGAATATATATATATATATATATATATATATATAGATAGATAGATAGATAGATAGATAGATAGATAATATTAGTGGTAAATATACATATATATGCGAAATCCACATTTTTTTGAATAAATATATATATATATATATATATATATATATATATTTATATATATATATATATATATTTGTGTCTGTGTTTCTAGGCGTGTGTGTCTGTGCTTAGCGAGTAATGGTGATCTCAGAATGTACACTTTGGTTGAAGTTCACTGATAAAGGAAATCTCGTCTGTCTGCAAATGGGCATACCAACATTTTTTTAATGCTCTCAAAGAAACCTAAACTCTTTGAAATTATTTATCTGGAAGTCAATCCCGAAATTTTTTTAACAGGAGTAGATAGGCTCTCCTATCGCCAGGTCCATACTTCTGCCTCTTCTCTTGAACAGAATTAGAGGCTCATCCCCTGTTTTTTTGTTTAGAACGGGGTAACCGGTTCCTTTCCTTTTCTAGTGGTGTTGTCATGATATGCGTGGATAGTGGCAGCGTCTTTTCACACTGAACATTGGTGGGTTGGCAGTTTTCTGGTTGCCGTTCTCGACTGGACGTTAACAGTCCGATCTCCTGTGGAGCGACTTGAAAGGCTGCTCTGATCAACAATTGCATAATATCGGAGTTCTTGCAGTGTAATGCCGCGTATGAAACGATGACCTTGCCAGCACCGCGTGTGGTCAATCCCAGCACCGCGTGTGGTCAATCCCAGCACCGCGTGTGGTCAATCCCGAGGCCGCACTATATTGCAGTCTGCACCGGTTCCCTTCTTTTCTATTAGGTTGGTGCAAAAAATAATGTCGTTTTCTCACATATGTTACTATGTGAGAAAACGACATTATTTTTGCACCAACCTAATTATATAACCCATCATGATTATAAACTAACAAATATATAAACCTAAAACATCTCAACAAAAATCAACCTAACGCCCCTTAACCTTTCCTCCATCAACATTCGTAGTATTTGCGCCAACTTCTGCAGTGTGGAATCGTTCCTCTTCGGAAAGTCTCAGGACATCCTCGCTCTCTGCGAAAGTAACCTTAACTCTTCAATCCCGTCCTCTGGTTTCTCGATTCCTGGCTACATTCCAATCATTAGAATTTACGCATACATATCCTGGGAGCTTATGTACGTGGATGTCTCCTGTTCACTAGGAAACTGTTTCTTGAATCTCCAGACCACTCTTACATGTGTCTCCGTCTCTCTCCACTTAACTCAGTCAGATATCGCTTCTTTCTCTACCGTTCTGCTTCCACCCTAGACTGTTGCCTGCTAGATAGTATTTCCGATATTACAGACAAGGTCATTTCCATACGCACGTTTGCAAATATATTCGTATTCGGTGACTTTATTCCCACCTCGCCAGGTGACTTAAACACTCTATCACTGACCTCGATGGCATCCAAACCCTTAACTTTTCAATTACTCAATCCCTCACGCAAGTTCTTGAATACCCTACGCGTTTCCCCTGTAACCGTGACAATCACGCTTCTCTTTACGATCTCTTTTTTTACCTCTATCTCTGACTCTTGTCATACTACGCAGCTCTACCCTCTTGACAACTCTGATCATGCGGTAGTGTCTGTAAACATCTCTTTCCGCTTCCCATCATCCAAGAACCTCCTACCAACAGAATATCTTTCGGTTATCAACGAGAAGATTGTGACTCGTTCCGTGATTTCCTTCGCGATGTCCCATGGAAAGAAGTTTTTAATCATTCTGTTCAAAAGAGCGCATGTGAGATATCCTTCTGGGTGAAGGCCGGTATCCATTCCAGCAAGGAAATACCAGGTTAAACCACGTTCATCTCCTTGGTTCTTACCTGCCTGCTCGACTGCTATAGTCCACAGGAATCACTTCTTCCGGCTGTACCAGAGCGACACGTCTGATTGCAACAGACGTCTCTTTGTCTTTGCTCGTAACGAGTGCTAGTGTCCTCAATGAAATGAAGATACTGTTTGCTGATAGAATGAAACAGCATTATAGCTTCTCGCAAGTTCGATTCCAGAGATTATAGGCGTGTCTGCAAGAGTGTGCAGAACTACAGCAAATCCTCAATCCTTCCTCTATTTAATCAATTCGAAGTCCTGATATTTTCAGCAGATAAGATGGAAAGCTTTGCTCGGTAATTCTCTTCCAACTTAACACTCGACTCATCTAGGGTACTCACACCTGATTTCCCCCTTAGAACTGAGGCTGTACTGAGTGATATGCGCATAACTCTGTCTTTGGTCTCGGACATCATTTCTAAATTAGACTCCTATAAGGCAAGTGGCAGTTGACGGGATATCAGCCGTCGTCCTAAAGAAATGTGCTTTCAAACTGACCCCGATTCTCTCCAAACTCAGTAACTATTGCCTCGTTGCTTCCTGCTTTCCAGCTTGTTGGAAGTCCTCCTCTGTAGTACCTGTTGTGGTGAAATGATTAAATATATATATATATATATATATATATATATATATATATATATATATATATATATATATAAAGAGAGAGAGAGAAATAGGAACACAGACTGACAGACAGAGATGCGTTTGAGAGATTCACGGTCCTTTATAAAAAAATATATTTTTCTTCATACCGTCTCTGTCTCTATTTCTGTTTGTCTGTCTGTCTCTCTTTCTCTCTCTCTCTCTCACACACACACACACACTAGCTAGCTAGCTAGCTAGCTAGATAGATAGCTAGATAGATAGATAGATAGATAGATAGATAGATATGAACAGACTGGCAGAAAAAGAGAGATACTGATATGAACAAACATTAATAGATACAGAAAAAACAGAATTGACCTAATTAGATAGATAGATAGATAGATAGATAGATAGATAGATAGATAGATAGATAGATAGGAAAGAACAAAATAAGATAAACATCTTGATATTAGATAGATGGAAAAGAGCAGAATGAGATATATATATATATATATATATATATATATAGAAGTCAACACTTAGAGGCGACAGTCTGTTTCATGCTAGATGCAATCGTCGTGGCCTGACGATTGCATCTAGCATGAAACAGACTGTCGCCTGTAAGTGTTGACTTCTATGTTCACTTTTATATTTACACACGCTCTATCTCTGATATTGAGCACTTTATTCCATAAATATAGCACACCTTAACACTATATTTCTTATATATATATATATATATATATATATATATATATATATATATATATATATATATATATATATTAACAGACTGAGATTAATAGGAATATATAGATAGATAGGAAAGAAGAGAATGGGATAAACAAAGGGACATTAGATAGATAGATAGATAGATAGATAGATAGATAGATAGATAGATAGATAGATATTATGACTATCTATAAAGAAAAACAGAATACGATAAACAGACTGATATTAGATAGATAGATAGATAGATAGATAGATAGATAGATAGATAGATAGATAGACGGTGAAATTGTATTACAAAGTGAAGAATGTTTAGTTGTGGCTGGTTTCGTCCTTCATCATTCCATCAGACTAAGTTTTGTTGGTAGGACTACACATACGAACGACATAAGACTGTTAGGAATCGTGATTTTTTTTTTTTTTTATAGCCGAATACATTTAGAGTTTTTTATTTTCTTTCCATCACTTTTTTACTTAGATATTCCACAATGTGATATTAGAAGATCTGCCAAGAATGGTGAAATATTGTAAGAGCCAGGGCGAAAATTTACTGTAGATGATTTTGCGATTAAGGCACTCTCTAGACATTTACGTCGAAGTGAATTATTTCTCCTTTGATCTGATTAGCATTTTTTTTATGTCAAAGTTATGGTGGCAAAATCATCTACAGTATATCTGCTCTCTGATGCTTGCAGCATTTCACAATTCCTGGCAGATCTTCTAATATCCCAGTGTGGAATGCCTACTTACAAAACTGATAGAAAGAAAACAAAAACTGAAGGAAGAAATTCAAAAATTAAACAAAAAAATGGACATTATACTTCTACAACTCACATCCCAATACAACAGGGAATACAACTGCAACACAGAAACAGTGATGGAATATTTCAAATCTCTGTTTGGATTCCAAGAAAATATTAAAAAATCGAACATCCAAGAAGAAGCGTACACAACGAAGAGACACAATCTCCAGTTGTGGGTCAACCTATTTAATCAAAGAAAACTAGCATATTTCAATGCCATCAAAAAAAAAAAAAAGAAACCACAGCAATATCCAAGACCTACATAGAAATGGAGGGAACATTTATTCCAAGGAAGTTCCGGAAGAAAATTAATCCACAAGGCATGGAAAAAGGAGAAACAAATAAAAATTACTGAGCCTAGCAAAATTGCAGACCCAAATTGAAATACAAGAAGACAAAAGAAGAGACTTTACGAAAAAATACACCGAGATTGACAATATTGTTAGAAATCAGGAAAATTGACAATAAATTATTGTCAGAAATCAGGAAACGATGTCCCAAAGAAACTCACCAATTCCTATGAGAAATATGGGAGTCAAAATGGAAAGAAGAGGAGGAAAAATCCCGGAATATTTTGGAAAGAAAGATAACATGACTAAGCACATTACCAAGAAAGTCAAAATTGGATAATGAGATAAACCCCCAAAACGAACGAAACTTACAATAAGACACAATCCTCAACACAAAACAACTACATGCGACATCAGCAAACACAGAAATAAACCACACAACAGAAGGAAGAACCCTAATACATACTACCACACACAAACACACCAACACAACAAATACAATTACGAAAAGACACTTAACAACACACAAACCTTTACAATATACCATCACACAATAACAGAGCCAGACATAGGACAAAACACACATATGTTAACAAAAGCAACACTTACAGATACCAGTAAACACAACAAAACAAGCCTAACCACCAATAATCATATCAGGGAATGCAATCGAAATTCCCCACAAATCTCTAATTAATCCCATAGAGAAACAAGAAATCTAGAAACATCTGGAACACCTCTCATAACAAAAACAAACACACTTATATAGAGGCATCGAGAAACAACAACCCCATTTTTACAAAGAGAAATTTTCACTAGCTAGAAAACCCAAAACGTGTAGAGAGAGGTTATCTGGAATGTGTAGAAAGAGACAATCATTTTAAGAAACCATAGTCCGAACAAGAAGACGAGCGTAGATGACACAAAACCCAAAATAATAAACTTATTTACATATAAACTTACAAACGACGAAATCAACATATTAGAATTCTGCCCTGCTCCGAAAAGCAATATAACAGACCTAAAAAAAAAAAGACCTTAGAGAATTTGAACGTGAACTCAGACTAATAGTAACATTTAATGATAACAAAAACATTACAGATAACTCATTAGTTAAAAATATATCCAATTTCTTCCAAAACAAAAATAATAATACAAATTAGCTAAACTCTGGAACCTCGACCTACAAGAAAAATTCAAACCATTCAATAACCTTAAATACAAAATCTAGCCTTAGAGAGAATCTGAAGAAATAACAATATAATTATAAAGGAAGCAGACAAAGCCAGCGCCATATTGATCATGGACAAAATATAATATAAAAAATTCTAGAGGCACTAGGGTATAAGAACAACTGTAAATTAATCGACGCCAACATAGGCAAAAATATTATATCAAAAATTACAAAACTCTGCTCAACACACAATAACATATTAACAAAAAAAGAAAAGGATTTCCTAAAAAAAACTTTGTAACAAAAACAAACGATTTCTACGGACTACCAAAATTTCACAAATCGAGTGAAATAAAAGCAGCTATCCAGACACAAAAATCTGAATACATTAGCATCCCAAACCACAGTGACCTTACATTCAGACCTATACTAGCAGGACTAGTCTGCCCAAATAGCAAACTCGGTAACTTAATAGACATAATACTACAACCATTTACTAAGCAGATTAAAAGCTATGTTAGAGACTATATTCACTTCCTTAGCTCCATACCACAAAAAGTAAATCCGGGAACACTTATGGCGACATTTGACATTAGTAGCCTACATAGCAACATAACCCATGAATTAGGTAAACAGGAAATCTTAATCTGGATTGAAAAACACCCAGAAATACTTCATCCCAGATTCACTAAGTATAGTATAGACGTAATTCTAAACAATAACACATGGATTTGACAACGAAAACTATATCCAAACCCTGGGTACCGCAATGGGAACAAAAATGGTACCAATATATGCCATCCTAACATTAGCTTACTTAGAGGAAAAAATTATTAATGAAAGGATAGAATAAATATATGGAAAAAATATAAAAACACACTTAACTAAATCTTTGAAGTGATGATTACTTCATTTTCTGGAAATCCTCATGGGGTGATATTAACCAATTACACACTCTACTTCAAAACTTACACCCAAAGATCAAATTCACCCAAGAATATAATTTTAACCAATTGCTATTCTTAGATATAGTTATTAGAAATATAACCAACCATATAATCAGAGATATGTACCACAAACCTACAGATACCCAACAATTTCAAGAGCTATCACCCCCAAAGCTGTCTAATATCCAATACATCCTAACACGTAGAATGTGAACTATAGTGGCCCACAAACACCCCCGAAAAACCCGCCTAGAAGAACTACATAAAACTCTAAAAAACGATGCTACCCCACAATAATAATAAACAAAGGTTTTGAACTGGCTGAAAATATCTTTAGAGCAACTACGAAATCCAAAGAAACGTAACGTCGAACAAACTCTAGCATGTCTTTCAACATACAACAAGAACAATTCAGAACTATTTACAGAAATTACAAAAACTCTAGACCTACTTAACAAGAATGATAAAAGGAAAAATATACTAAAAACAACTAAAATAATTAAAAGTAAACGTCAATCAAGAAACTTAAGATACATTAACTTCATCCAAATTTAGCTAACACAAAATACAGGGGTTCGCAAATGCAACAATAAAAGATGTGGGGTTTGTGACATCATTATAAAAAGAAACTCTTACACTTTTGAAAACACCACAAAAAAATTCACGATAAATAAAAATTTAAACTGCAAGTACAAAAATGTGATTTATGCACTCAAGTGACAAAATGCAACAAGTCCTACATAGATATCAGTCAAGCAATAAACAACAGAGTTTCCCTTCACAAAAGCAACATCAAATTACCAGACAACAAAAAACTCTTTGAATCACAACACATCTACAAATGTAATCATGGTGAATTTAAAACTATACTAATATATCAAAGAGACAATTACCCTTACCTACAAATACAAGAAAAAAAAGCTTCATAAACAAATTTAAAACAACGCTAAACAGATCATAACCCCACACATATAAACACACTGTATACATACATAATGGCCGAATACACTACTCGGAATACACACACGCACACACATAGACACACGCAATTCACACACACAAACACACACGCACACGCACAGGTATCTATGGAAAACGAATATATATATACATACAAGCAAAAACAAGCACAATAGACTAATCACAAGCAAATACGAACCCTACACGACATAGGAAGTGCATATATATATATATATATATATATATATATATATATATATATATATATATATATATATATATATATATATATATATATATATATATATATATATATACTACTTCCTTATAATAAAACAATATATATATATGCATGGAGAAGGAAAATGTATACACATACTAACGAAAAAACACATAATACTTCCTTCGCCTTTTCTCTGGCCAATTCTAATTATTTTATTACCCCTTAAGCAAAAGAAAATTTTTCTACACGTCTAAGAAAAACATTGATTACTACTACACAAAAATCGTGATTGCGATTTCAATGTAATAAAATATAACCTTGAATATTAGTGTTTGAGCCTTTTATATTATATTCTTACTCTGTCCTGGACATTGAGTTCTTCCTGGATTCTATCCTCTTAGTAATATATATATATATATATATATATATATATATATATATATATATATATTGACAACTAATATTATCTATCTATCTATCTATATATCCATATCTATCTATCTATCTATCTATCTATCTATCTATCTATATATATATATATATATATATATATATATATATATATATATATAGAGAGAGAGAGAGACAAAAATAGTGAGAAATTATGTGATTATAGAAACCCAGAAGACTGCCCATTGGAAAATAAATGCCGCGTAAAATCTGTGGTATACCAATCTCATCCATTGAGAGCCCTAATACTAATAGGATATACATTGGGTCTACGAAGAATGAATTTAAAACCAGATGGAGGCAGCATAAGTGCTCCTTCAACAATATAAATAAAAGAAATTCCAGGAAAAAATTAGCTTGTAGATGGAACAGAGCTTAGTACTTTAATTCAATTTAATTCAAATAATTATATTGACGCTTTCGGCTCTTGTTTTGAAACATGAGAAATCTTATGTAACGTTGGAATTATATTTTTAAATAAATAATTATATATATATATATATACATAAAGCCATATATATATATATATATATATATATATATATAAATCATATATATACATAAACTCATATATATATATATATATATATATATATATATATATATATATATATATGGAGAGAGAGAGAGAGAGAGAGAGAGAAATGCGTTAGACTCACCGTAGTTTTAAACAGAAAATAAATAGCTTTTCCTCCGCTCATAAATTTGTAAAAATAAAAATAAGCGAAGAATGGCAAACAAATGTTTTAATAATATCTTTTTTTCTTGAAGTGACATTTATTGCTTGGCCAATATTGATTCATTTTGACAACTGACGCCTCCTCTGCTTCTTTTTACTTTTCTTATTGTTGCTTGACAGTTTAACTGATTTGAGTTCCTATCAAGATAAGTGCCTTCTTAACTTGTTCTGTTTTTACCCAGTATATCACTTTGTTCTGGTCTCCCAAAAGGAACTCATCCCCCCCACCACCATCCCCGCCCAAAAGAAATTCTTTATTATCGTTTCCTTCTGTTTTGCTCTTTAATGTTTCAGATTCTCCCAACACTCTGGATTGATACACCATCGAACAGCTTCAATACTTCGTCTATTAGGGTATTGATCATTATAAATGATATGCGTATCAGGGTATTGATCAGTATAAATGATATGCGTATCAGGGTATTGATCAGTATAAATGATATGCGTACCAGCGTATTGATCAGTTTGACAGTTTTATTGGTTCCAGGAAAGGTGATGTGTCTCTGTTAAGTGTGTGTGTATGTTATTTGGTTTTTAGGGAGTAAGTGAGTATGGTATGTGTAAGCGTGTATATTATTATGGGTGTGTGTTATCATTTGGCTCATTAGGGAGTGAGTGAGTATGATGTGTGTAAGTGTGTATATTCGTGTAGATGTGTGTATAAGTGTGAGGCCTCAACACCTCCGTAAGCATATCTGTCTTGTGTGGGTGAGAAATGTGGGTAGGTTTTGATTTGTATTAATGCTATCTATATTGTTAAATTTATAGTTAAGCCCGGCTGGATAGTGCATTTTTAAACGTCGTATCCACTTATTTTCATGGAACTCTAAAATCTGTCTAATGTTATTTGCTCTGGAATTTTCTTATATATATATATATATATATATATATATATATATATATATATATATATATATGTATATATATATATATATATATTAGCGGCAATGTCCCTTTATCGTAGAATTACCACCAATACATCTTCTGTAGTTGAAGTCATACAATTGCGTTCAAAATATTTACATGTCAGCTTTAACTAATCCATAGAGTTTTATATGCCGCTAAACAAAACGATTTACCTCTTTCATGATATCAGTCTATATAATATCCTACAATTTCTTAAATCAAACTGCGTTCCAAAACATACCTTCAACAAACCTACAGCATAAAACGCATATATAACAGCCTCTAATAATTATGTCCACACAAACATGTACATGCGCCAAGGTTGAATATCAACTACCATGTATTTAAATGGAAAAGCAGGAAAACCATTATCACTTCAAAGCAGTCGAGAAAATCAAATTTAGACGTTAAATGACCCACAAACAAACCACTCAATCACTCTACCACCCAGTATCGTGATAGACAGGTCATCTTCCGAGACAACTAACGTATCATACTTTGAAATCCATCTCAGATTTATTACAGTCACTGAATGAGTTCCATAAGCGCCTCAGATACACCTAATCGATAATTTATGACATGAATTGAAATATTTCTGTTCATAAAATATAGTCAATGATTCTGAGCATCCTGGGTATGACGATAAACTACATCCGTGTCCTGGGTATGACGATAAACTACATCCGCGTCCTGGGTATGACGATAAACTACATCCGCGTCCTGGGTATGACGATAAACTACGTCCAAAAGCACGACTTCTGATCAGGAGGTTTTGAGGAACGTTGAACTCAAGAAAGACATTTGGGTCGCTAACACACAAAAAAGAGAATGACTCATATCGAGAATATTTAACATCGAAAAACATAAGAAAAAAATAAATTATTTTTATTGATATATGGAAATCTCCACGCTTTGCCTGATGACGATTGCGAGACCGGAAACTCGTGTAGCAAAATTATGGAAAATAAAGCATAATATTTAAAAAAAAAAAAAAATCCACATTACAACCAAAAACATTTGCGGTTTCTCTTTAATATATATATATATATATATATATATATATATATATATATATATATATATATATATATATATATATATATAGAGAGAGAGAGAGAGAGAGAGAGAGAGAGACTCTTCGGCAAAAGCGAATTGAGTCACTGTCGGTTACTGTGTGTGTTTATCTAAAAATAAATACGCTAAAATGCGCCGACGGTTTAGTGGTAGAATCTCCGACTGACGCCAATTCTGCCGAAGTTCGGTCCTAGCTAGAGGCAACAGGATGTCTAGCCACACTGAAGAGCTGAAAAACAGTCTGTCTGTGGATGACTTTATATATATATATATATATATATATTCCGTTTATGCCATTGCTTGATCCTTCCTATGCGCAGCGTAGGTCTGGCATTTTAGTCCTACTAGGGTCTTACATTGTCTGGCACAGATGCAGTAATGTTCAGCGTCTTTTGTAGTAATTGTTACCTAAGGTGCAAATCAATACATAATTAGATAACGTGTAATAAATAATTTCTCCCTGTGTGGCGTTTTTTATATTATATATATAAATAATTAAATTTACATTTATTTATTTAAATTAACATATTATAAATTATATAAGAGTTATAAATTACTGTCAATTGGAAAAACGTTCATAAAAGTATAATGAGTCAAAAAAACATCCGACTATACATTTTGCCAATTAGATCGAATGCGAAAAACTGAGTTGCATCTGTATGTATTTTTGTGTGTTTAAAATAATGAAATCTTTTTTTTTCCAAAGGTGGCGTTGCTTGTGACTAAAAAACTGAAATAAAATGAGTGACTTTTAAAAATGTCGTTTAACATTTCATGTTCTTTGTTTTAAGTGTCCGAGTTTAGATATGGAAACCTTTCAGAATGAGTAGAAAATAATTTTTTTTTTATCCATGCGTTCTCTGTGTCAAGAGTATGTTATAAATTTGGGTATATAATCCTGACAGACTTATAAATCATTTTCAATTAGAAAAACGTTCATGAAATTATGTTTCCAAAAGATCAAAGGTGAAAAAATTTATTTTCTACACATTCTGAATGATTTCTATCTCTAAAAGGAAAAGATTGAGAAAACAAATATTAAAAAAGAAAATGTTAGAAAGAAAGAAAGAAAGAAAGAAAGAAAGAAAAGGATTGATAAAGCAAATATTAAAAAGAAGAATACTTTAGAAAAAAAGAATGAAAAGAGAAAAAGATTGAAAAACAAATATTAAAAACAAAGAAAGAATATTGAGAAATAAAATATTGAAAATAGAAAAGGCAAGAAAGAAAAGAAAAAGAAAGAATGAAAGAAAGAACGGAAAAGGTTATGAAAGTAATTATTAAAAAGAAGAAAAGGTTAGAAAGAAAGAAAGAAAGAAAGAAAGAAAGGAAAAAGGAAACGAAGAAAGAACGCAAATAAGGAAGGAAAAGGTAAGAAAGAAAGAAAAGAAAGAAAGAAAGAAAGAAAGAAAGAACGCAAATATTAAAAGGGGGAAAAGGTTAGAAAGAAAGAAAGAAAGAAAGAAAGAAAGAAAGAAAGAACACAAATATTAAAAGAAAGAAAAGGTTAGAAAGAAAGAAAGAAAGAAAGGAAAAAGAAAGGAAGAAAGAACACAAATATTAAAAGGAAGAAAAGGTTAGAAAGAAAGAAAGAAAGAACGCAAATATTAAAAGGAAGAAAAGGTTAGAAAGAAAGAAAGAAAGAAAGAAAGAAAGAAAGAAAGAAAAAAAGAAAGAAAAAAAGAAAGAAAGAAAGAAAGAAAATATTAAAAAGAAGAAAAGGTTAGAAAGAAAAGAAGAAACCAAGGAAGAAAGTGTATTATTACAAGGGGAGTAGAAACATAACACCTGGGGACTAGTAAAATTTTTGAGCGAACAATTTTGTTCAATTTTAAATGGCGCTTTTCGCATGAGAAAAGTAAAAATAAAAACTAGTCTGATATTTGAAAACTAATAAAAGTCTTTCCTTCTCCGGATCTTACTCGAACCCTGACATTTCAAGCGATCATGTGCATGTGTAAATGCCAAATTTGTTGGGCACGTAAAAATGTTAACTGCTCTCAGAAGCGTCGCCATTTCCATTACATAGTTTTTTGTAAAGTTGATAAAGTGGGGTTACGTGATTGTCTGCCGTGAAAAATCTAAAACTTGTCTTGCGTTAGGGGAAATGAGAAGAGACCAAAAACGAGTCACTGAATTGACTCATTCTATTAATTGATTGGGGCCGTCATTTAGTGACTGTTTTGAAAAAATAGTATTGATTTCCCAACGAAATCCACAAAGGATTCAAAGTAATTAATATCTTAATAAAGAATATCAATAATTGACCACGGAGAATTTTTCCATTTTTTATTATCTTTCGCATTCACTCGTAATAATAGGGCTGCTGCTGCTTCTTCTTCTTCTTCTTCTTCTTCTTCTTCTTCTTCTGCTGCTGCTGCTGCTATTATTATTATTATTATTATTATTATTGATTTCCTTTTCATGACTTTTCTAGCCAGTTTTGCGATTCAGCTAAGTCTTACCAATTTAACTCTAAAAAGAGGCGGGAATCCAATTCTTCTCTAATCAGCTGGGTTAAATATGAACAATTTCACCATGGAAGGTAACCAGTTTCCAAGAAATAAAAGTCTGAATTTAAAACCGATTTTTCCTGAAACAAGGGTTTGCATAAAAAATACATACACAAATATATAAATCCAACAATTATTTTAATATATTTTCTGATTGTACGTTATTTATATAGATATAATTTATTTAAATAAATGTTCGTTTTTTGTTTTTTTATTAAACAGTATTAATTACGTTTACCGGCCTGAATGTTCGAAAGATTTCGTAGAAAATATGCGCTTCTCCGGGAGGAATCGAACCTGTAACCTTTATTTGATCTGACGTGCTATTAAGCATTCAGTGACAGAGAAGCTTTTGGTTAGAAAAGTCCGATTAGTGTTTATAAACAAATACCGTCAACTACTTTTCTCAGTCGATCATATCTGCTCACGAAACATATCTTAAAGTAAACAGTGACATCATACTATGAAATGGATTAAGTTCGAAAATTATTTAATATTTGTTCTGTTTATACGTTATTTTTATAGATATAATTTATTTCATTAAATGCTCTGTTTTTAACTGAACAATATTAATTACATTTACTGGCCTGAATATTCGAGAAATTTCATAGAAAATATGCGCTTATCCAAACAGGAATCAAACCTGTAACCCTTACGGGAAACAGTCATTTGATCTGATGTGCTGCGAACCGTTCAGCTATAAAGAAGTGTCTGTTTTGCAAAGTCCGAAATAACACACACACACCGATGATTATTCTCGATCGATCATATCTACTCATGAAACGTATCTTAACGTAAACAGTGACAGCTATAATAAAATGGAATAATTCCAACAATTATTTAATATATTTGCTGTTTTATTCGTGATTCTAACAGATAGAATTTATTTCAGTAAATGCTCTGTTTCCTAATTAAACAGCATTAATTACATTTACCGGTGTGAATATTCGAGTAATTACGTCGAAAATATGCGCTTTACGATAGAAAGTAAACCTGTAACACATATGGAGAACTGTTATTTGATCTGCCGTGCTGTTACCCAATAAGCCACAAAGTCATTGGTTTGCAAAGTCAGAATGCTATATATATATATATATATATATATATATATATATATATATATATATATATATATATATATATATGGTCGTACTTGTTTGGAAAAACCTCGGATAGTTCAACTTGCAGTAGAACAAATCGTCGGTACCCGAGGAAAATGAAAAAAAAGAATGAAGAACATTAAACCAAGGCGAAAATAATCGTCCAGGGTTCAAGCTCCAAGTCCAAAGGAGAAAAAACAACACAAGTAAAAAGACAACTACGTAAAGTGCTCAATACATTAAGCAGAGCGATAACCTAAGATAATCCTAAATCGCCAGGCAGACCTTACCTAGGTTTCACTTAAATGGATCTTCAGAGTAAAGCCGGCTTTACCTTGAAGATCCGTTTAGGTTTAACCTAGGAAGGTTTGCCTGGCTCCTTAGGATTATCACACACACACACACACACACACACACACACATTCATTTCTGTAGTTTAGTGCTAGCAGCAAGCAGAAATATTTCTCCTCCCGATGATGGCCATTTCGGCCAAAACTAGTCGAGGAATCTAAATGGAATAATAATAAAAAAACGAAAGAATATTAATCTACAACCCAGTGTGTCTGAGGATTTTAATTTTTTTAATTTTTATTGTTCAAAATATATATATATATATATATATATATATATATATATATATATATATATATATATATATATATATATAAAAGATATATATATATAAAAGATATATATATATAAAAGATATATATATATATATAAAAGATATATATATATATATATATATATATATAAAAGATATATATATATATATATCAGATGTAGAAGAAAGGGTCCACGTAAGCATCTTATAATATGTAAAATTGATAGGTTAGTTAATAAAATAAGGACAAACGAAAGAGTACCAATGCAATCATTACAAAAAGCATTTATGAAATATTAATTATGAACCATATTACAGAAATGAAGCACGGATAGAAAGGTTTTAAGTCCGGAATTTTCGGACACGCAGGTGTCCTTCATCAACGGATCACGAAATAAACAGAGAAATGGGAATTACTCACCGACAGATGTTTTTGTCGACGGGGTATTTTCTGGTGGAAGTCATATTAGTATCACCTCGATCTCTGATTCTTTACTGTGCGAAACTTTTTTATGAAAATAAACATAAGTTTAAAATTTTGATTGGTGTAAAAGCGTTAGGCCGGTCTATTATTGGTAGCAGAGGGGAGTAAGATTGTAAACATAGATGAAGAGAGTTATAGATTGCGGAGTAGGGAAGACGTCTCGCGTGTAGCAAAAAGTAGCCCAAAATTGTTCGAACAATTTGTCAATTTCAGAAAGACGGGCTGTAGTTTGAGTAACATCTGACGAGACAAAACAGTGAGGAGGAAAAAAAAAGAAGATATAGTAATAAAATAAAATTGAATGAAATTAAATGAAATGAAAAAGGGGGGGGGCAATTATAAGGATAAAAATTCATGAATAAAAAATTTGGAAATCCATTGATAAAAAGTGGGGTATAGAAAATAAAATAAAAAAATAATAATGGAAAAACAGAGAGGAAAAGCGTCTACATATAGAGATGCGGATGTGTACATACGTGCACATCACAGTGTGTAAATATACATAAGCCACTGCACTAACATATGAATCTCAATACACGTAAAGATATAAATGCATATATAAGATGAATATTAGGTTGGTGCAAAAATAATGACGTAATAATGTCGTTTTTTGACGTTAAAAAATACGTCAAAAAACGACATTATTACGTCATTATTTTTGCACCAACCTAATATGTATCTGCACTAACCTTTCACACTCCTTACATAAGCTTATATGTAAAGGAACTATAGTTATAGAACCAAAGATGGTATAAAAGAGGTTGACCGGAAAGTAGCCTTCAATGTACATGGCAATACATTTGGACTGAAAATTTGGGTGGAGGACCTACTCCTCCCAGGAGTGGTCTTGCTGATAATGGGTTTCCTCGTGAGACTTATACTCTCTGAGTAAACCGAAATCTCTGTTTAATCCCTTTATGTGAGAATTTACTTTTAGGATATACTTCAACTCTAATTTGCGTCTATCCTAACGAACCCAGACGCTAAAAGCACGCACCCGACATCGTTGATGCAATGAGCAGGTTGGTTGAAGTGTACAGAAACCGGTAATTTTGGTTGTTGTCCCTGGTGCGTTTCTTGTGGTTATTGAACCGTAAATGGAACTCCGTTCCGATTTCTCCGACATAATTCCCGTTCTCGCATTTGTGGAACTGTGACGGCTTAGAGCAGATGCGTTGCAGATTTTTGATGACGTCAGCAGTCTAAAGAGGCTGCCGCGTCGCGTGCACGGGGTTATCTCTAAATGAATTACTAGTGGGACTTTCTAATTTTAAATGTTGAAAATCTTTGATTAATGTGTAGAAAATTTTGTGGATATTATAATTAAAATGGTGATTCTGGAATTCTTCTTGTTAGTTAAATAGTTGAGGAAATTATTTCTGTTACGTTTGGAAGCTTTGCTGATAGATTCTTTATTTTGAGTGGGTAATTCCAATTAAGAAAGTGATTGCAAAGTTGTCCTATGTGTAAGTTGTAATGTTCCTTGTGAGAACAGATGCTTTAAATGCGTAATCATTGGCTGTAGATTATAGATTTTTCTTAGGTTGGTGGGGGTGGCAGCTATTAAAATTAAGGTAGAAACCATAAACAGGGTTGACGTATAGTGTTGTGGCGATGTGGTTGTTAATGAGATGTACCAGTGTGTCCAGAAACAGAATGGAAATGATAGAATGTTCCATAGTGAATGTAGTGGATATATATATATATATATATATATATATATATATATATATATATATATATATATATATATATATATATATATGTATCTATGTATGTATGTATAATCATTTATTTGAAAATTATAGCATAAAAATTTTATAAAATCACTACAAAAATAGCCATTTTGTTTCAACACTTCTCGTATCTTATCAAGTAATGGTAGTGATTTTATAACATTTTTATGTTATAATTTTCGAATAAATTATATTTGTTCTACTCTGTATTGAGCACTTTTTTAAAATAGTATCTGTTGGTTATTGGAATTTATTCCGTATACACCAATCCTCTACTTGCATATATATATATATATATATATATATATATATATATATATATATATATATATATATATATATATATATATATGCAATTTTAATTTATAATTACATGAATCATTCATACAAAAAACAAATATAGAATTTAATGATTTAAATCATTAACCTCTATATTTGTTTTCTTGTATGAATGATTCATGTAATTATATATATATATATATATATATATATATATATATATATATATATATATATATATCCGTTTATACGTTATTTTTCTAGAAATAATTTATCTAAGTATTCGCTGTTTTTTAATGAAACGGTATTAATTACATTTACCGGTCTGAATGTTAGAGAAATTTCGCAAAGAATACGTGATTCTCCGACAGGAATTGAACATGTAGCCCATAATGGGTACCACCATTTGAGCTGATGCGTTGTTAATCATTAATTATTCTCTAATATATATATATATATATATATATATATATTTAGATATATAGTTTTTAGACGACAAAATGTATCTTTGGTAATTTTGCTATAAAAATGTGTTTTTTACTTTTGTGTCGTATCGATAGTCATTTTGCTGTAAAAATATATTACTTCTGGCTATTTTGCTATAAAAATGTAATACTACACTTTCTTAATAAACCAATCAAAATACTATTTGCCATAGCTGGGACCCTCTCAGGTGCTACTGTAACGAGATTTGTGACGAAATTCTCCCCTCATCGTTCGCTGTATAACCTATGGTGACCTCCAATGTCCGTTGTATCTGAATATACAAGCAACTCGCTATGTACACAGGTCTGTCCACTTGGCCCTAATCTAATTTACAAAGAATAACGACAATTGCTTTTCAAGACTCTCTGGCTGGGAAATATCAACAATACGAATTCTTACTTAGCCAGCAATCTTTCCTTCGGCTATATTCCAAACTGCTACCGGCCCCTTCATCCATGGACTCTGGGGAGCTACCTATTCACTGGTCACCTACCTACCTCTCTGATTGCTTGACACATTTTCCACTAATTATATGAATAATGACTGGGTTCTCATCTCTCTATCCATCCACTTGTGTTCCGAAAGTTGAAGACCACCCAAAAAGCTGGTGGTCAGCTTCTTTAAAGGACTACTTTTATGATTATCTAAAATCATTAACAATATTTTATGTTTGCGAATTCAAAGGCAAGTGTAGATATAAATTCCCAGAGCACTGACACTTAAGTTTACTAAAAGTTGTACCGCAGACGAAATTCCTACGAAACTCAGATAACGAAGTGAACTTAAAAGAAAATAAATTTATCTACTTAACTTCTAAAGATGTGGAAGAAATCGTACCACCCTGCATCAATGAGGACGTGAGAACAACGGCAATTAAGATGGGGTTTCCCGCTCCTCAAAACCCCAATCTCTCGATCAGACGCCTCGCTGCCGGATGTAGTTTATCGTCTTACCCAGGGCTAAGCGGTTCGGGTGGATTAACGGGTAACAGGAGTGAAATGATGAAATCGACAAGCTGAGTTCAAATTCCCCCTAAAAGACTATTCATTTTGTACTTGCAATACGTAGAAATCGCTTATCAAGTACGAGTTAAGGATGACCTCTTACAACTTTGTTATCAATTAGTCTACGAGAAGGACAACTCGGAGTTCAAAACATATTGAAAATGAGGAATTATAATTATTTAAATTATTTTGTTTAATGAGGAATTATAATTATTTAAACTATTTTGTTGTTCAAGGAAAAAAAAATCCTACCTATTTGTTGGCTTTTAACAGTAACTCTGCCCAAGAAAGTTACTGTTCTTTTAAAATATTTATCCTAAATGAAGTTGGGTATAAAGGCGTACGAGACAGGAAGTGACGATTATAAGGATAAGGGGGATAGATAATTTATCTTTCTTATCTTCTAAAGATGTGGAAGAAATCGTACTGAGCACTCTTTTAAGAATAGTATTTGTTGGTTATATATATATATATATATATATATATATATATATATATATACTAAGGAACTTTGGATTATTTACCAAACCAGTTTCTTTCCTATTTTTTACAATATTTTCACACATATTGGCTCCCGAATTGCGAGTTGGAATCAAATTTTTAAATAAATAATTATATATATATATATATATATATATATATATATATATATATATATATATATATATATATATATATATATATATGTATTCCGTTTATACGTTATTTTTATAGAAATAATTTATCTAATTTAACGCTCTGTTTTTTAATGAAACGTTATTAATTACATTTACCGACCTGAATGTTATCATATCACCCCACAACGAACAGTTTTAGTAGAAACTGGACTATTCAGATGATTATTCAACTCAGCAGTCACATTGTTCGGACTGTTGTCAATCTTATTGCCATATTCCCAACGTTTCTACCGTTTTACGGTACGGCCATCTTCAGGTGATTGGAATTTCAAAGGAACACTTTATCTCGTCTATCGGGATAGATTGTTCTAGTTCCATTGCCATGCCTCTCCCGGATATCTCAGTTTTAGTATCGTTTATTTCCCTCCAAATCTCAAAATTTTTCTTCACCTCTGCTGTGGCCAGGTGTTGAACTCACATTTCTTTGGGTAACGTCACTGGATTACTTCAACCAATGCTTTTATCCACTGGACAATGTGTACTTGACTACTGAAGATGTTTTTTGCATACAACGACCGAAACGTCGTGAATATGGCAACAAAGATAAGGACATCAGTCCGAGTAATTTAAATAGTGTAAATAATTATATACACAAAACATATTCCTCTTCTTGTTGTTGCTAATTGTAGCCGTGAAATAGGTACTCTTTTATTACTAGGGCACGCCTCGCTACTTCCACGGAGTCGAATCACTATCATTTACCCCGTATTTCAAATATACGGATAATTTTTCCCAAGATTTTTTTAAAAATATGACTCCCACATGAATGCTTTTCTAAACAATAAAATCGTGACATTTCAAGTGGAGAGTCAGCCGTTATCTATCCCTCTTATCCTTATAATCGTCACTTCCTGTCTCGTCCGCTTTTATACCCCACTTCATTTAGGATAAATATTTTAAAATAACAGTAACTTTCTTGGGCAGAGTTACTGTTAAAAGCCAACAAATAGGTAGAATTTTTTTTCTTTGAACTAAAGTTCTTGGACTTTGATATTTATTCTTACTAAAGAAATGATAATATATTTGAAAAATAAAAGAAGAACATTAAAAAAAATCCTTCCTTACGTTACCCAGCTTAGTTGATTTTCATAAAGCTTTCCGAAATAAAGAATGAAGATACGTTTCCTCTCATTTGTTTGTCGGTACCAAGAAGAAATAATAATCAATGGAATACTTTCTTTTTCTTCGCAAAAATCGAATTATTCTCCTGTTGCCGAATGGAATGCAAAAAAAATTATCACCTGGTTCATTGGAGGGGTCTCATTTCCCCTCTGATTTGTTTTTTTTTTTTTTGTTTTTTTTTTTTTTGTGATCGGCAAAGAAACAATTACTTCTCCCTAGTCACTGCTGAATATCGTCAAATGACAAAAGCTAGGAATGAGAAGTGAAGAAGGAAAATGGAATGGAAAAAACAAAAGAAAAGAAAATGTTTCTTCAAAAGCACATTCACGAAAATATTACAATGAAAAAGTGTTATGGTTCAAGAGCTATTTTTGTGTTTGGCATCTCTGGCGTGACGTCAGTGTAGCATAGGGTTCGATGTATGTCACGTATGCTGTCACATCTAATATTATTTACATGTCATGCAGCTGCGAAATCAAAGAAATTATTTTCATTCACACGATGCCATCAAACAAAACATGATGTATGTTCATTGAGCTGCCCTCTTTTCCTATATGGTAGTTGTCAAAAACACTCTAAGCTCTTTATTTCTTTCTTCAGTAAAATATCGCACCGTGTTTAACTTATTTATCTAAATATTATTTAATTTTAAATTTTACTCCCTTTAAATATATTTAATATTAAAGTTTTCTCCCCATCTGATTGTTTTCTCAACGAGGATCCATTATTTTAACGTGTACTTTTTAAAATCATATCAGACCCAACCAATCAAGGTGATAATGCCACTAAGACGCAAAACATTAAAAGAGAATTAGCAGACTTTAATGAGGAGTAAGGACAAAAAAGAACAGGTCACATGAAGACAGAAGATGGCGACTGACGTTGCATTTAACTTTTTGAAGATTGTCGGTGGAAGAGAAGCAAGGAATTGGAAGCGTGTTTCATTGATAAGAAGTACAAGACAGGAGACTATTAGTTATTACAAAGAGACCTAATAGCCAATCTAGTAGCAGGCTTTAATTCATGCGGGCGGGCGGGCGAGCTACCAAGGAGGAGAGCGATATTTATTTGTACAAAATGTGGCAAAAGGCCAAAATAGGGAATGGAAGAAAGGACGGTCTTGTTCTGTCTTAACTTTAAACTTAGCTAGCACAAATACTGACGCAATCATACAACAATATTCATTACACCAAAACAACGCATTCTTACTTACCTTTCTTAGTACATCCACCATAATACCTCATTGTCTCTATGAAAATCCCAACTAGTCCCCATATGTAAAATTCATTGCCTTGGGAAACAAGAATTTAAAAACTAGCCCCAATAAATATTTACAATATGAAACAAAACTATTTACAAGAAACTAAATAAAATAATGTTAGTAATCACCCCCATCCCCAATTCTTAAATGTGGCAGAAACATCAGTTAACGGAACGAAAACAATGCGGGACTCTAATAATATAAAAACATTCATTCATCCCAAGCACTCACACGCACTCAACAACAAATACGAAAATATACACGCGAATCGAAAGGCACCTCGCATCCAACAGAGAACTGACATCACTGACCACCTAACCAGGGAGAGGATGGGGAATTAAACTAAAGAAAAATAACCCATTAAAACTACTGCCATGAATATATTTATAGAAAAGACAGAGGGAAACAACGTCACGTCGGTTGGAAAGTGACTGAAGACGATTTGCCGACTCAAGACCGATAAATATGCTGGCTGGATTTTGACGCGAAAAATTGTCTTGCATGATACTGGCAACCAACCAATCTTCTTTGCAGCAGACATAGCAACTGATTCAATACAATCGCCCCACTTCAGGTCAGTCGAAAACGTGAGACCAAGAAAGCATAACGAGTTGATCTCCTGGAGGTTGGGACTTAAACCCACTACAGACGACAAGTAGAACTCATACATGCTAAAGAAGCTCGAAAAATAACCGGCTCATTTATAACTCTTAAAATTCCTTCTGTCGTGTATTATCTTTACCAATGTCAGATAAAAGAAAGATAAGAAAAATTGCTTCATTATATTGGCTGGAGTTTATCCATCTTCTCTTTCCAGACTTGCTTGAGTACAACATCATTTCCACGGCCTTATAAGGAATGCGGAACCATTTACATTTTGCAGCCTTTTTCCCCAACAGACGCAACGTACCAAGCCTATCGAAACTCTGTTTCTATGGCAAGTGTTCAGACGATGTTCGTTAGTTCCACCAGTTTAGACCTTCACTACGAGAACACGTCACTCTACTTTCACGGAGTCGATTCATTGTCATTTCCTTTGCGTTCTTAATGTACGAAGAAAGTTCCAACTTCAAGTATCCTTTTTCCCAAGAACGACGACACCGTGGAACATAACGCTTACATATAGGAGTTGGACAAAATAATTGAAACATTTGTTAAATTCAAAGAAAATTTATTTAATATGGAGTTGGTCCTCCTTTAGCCTCACATACAGTTTTAATACGTCTAGGAATGGAATCATACAGCTTCCTGACTTCATCTAGAGGAATTTTCCGCCATTCTTCCATTAGCACCTGCTACAGCCCTTTAAGACAAAATGGTGGAGGATAGCGGCTCTTAACTTGTCGCTCCCAAACGTATCACAAATGTTCAATAATATTGATATCTGGAGATTGGGGAGGCCACTCCAAGTGTTCTAGCTCACTTTAATGCTCTTCATACCAGTTCTTAGCCACTCGAGCGGTATGTATTGGAGCATTATCGTCTTGGAAGATGCAGTCAATGTTGCGGCTCTTCCATGATATCCAGCCTTATGGAGCTCACAACGAACAGTTTTAGCAGAAACTGAACTATTCAGATGATTATTCAACTCAGCAGTCACTTTGGCCGCAGTAGTCCGATTATTCTTTGACAGATTGTGTTTCAATGCACGTCGGTCCCTGTCAGTAAGTTTGCAAGTCCGGCCCGAATTGCTACAATTGCTGGGGGGTTTGCCCTGTTTCTCGAATTGCGTCATAGTTCTTGATATGGTAGCTCTTGAAAAACCAAACAGCAACCTTAGTGATCAAGACTCCTGCCATGCAAGCTCCAATAATTGGCCCTTTTTCAAACTCGGAGTGGTCACGCATTTAGCTTAAATTTTACTAAATTCTAAAAATAAATAAAACAAAGACAGTAAACTAGATAAATGTATTTACAATTGATATAACCTGCAATTACGAAGTTTTAGTTAAAGTTCTTAATATAATAGTTTTCTTTGAAATATAGGAGTTGAATTTGCACCTGTTTCAGTTATTTTGTTCAACCCCTGTATATGCTTCCCTGAAAATTATAATCGTAATATCTCCAAGCCAAGGGTTAATCTGTCCTCCCTATCCATTTAATCTTCACTGCTTACCATATCTTCTTTCATTCATATCGCGCTCCATTCATCGTAACCATTTTAACTGTAGCGCTCTACCTTGAGTGGATTTCGAGCCTTGTATTGGGCGAACTAAGCTGACAGAACGTTTTTATTTTATTAATTAATGGCATATTCACTTGGAAGTTATTTGATTTCATTTGTTCTATTATTTCTCTTTGTCGATTATACGACTATATACACTTGATGATCAGAGGTTGGCGGCTGATTTCTTTTCCGATAGAGTACCTTTGGGAATGGGAAAATGGCTGGCTGTTTACATTCAATGTCTCGAAAAGCCCATTCCATCATCGCCGATCGGACTCAACAACAAATACTCCCAAATCAAGAGCAAGAGATAATCTACCAAACGAGCTTGTGTGGCAGAACATAGATTAGGATAGCAAAAAGAAATTACTAAGCGCTATAAAAAGACAGGAAATTGTGGAGATTCAGGATCGTCCACGTCCGGAATCCGATCGCGTGACTACCATGATGAATGGATGACACCCCCCACCCTCGTGTCTTGAGATAGTATTGGGCCTTAAACTTTCACCTGACCTCAAGTGGAATTCGTACATACGATCCATCGCTAAGGATGCAGATAAAATGATCGGCTACTTGAACCTCTCCATTAAGTACCTGACTCCTCTACCCTGAGTGGATTTCGAGCCTTGTATTGGGCGAATTAAGCTGATATTAGGTTGGTGCAAAAATAATGTCGGTTTTTGACGTTAAAAAATACGTCAAAAACCGACATTATTTTTGCACCAACCTAATAGAACGTTTTTATTTTATTAATTAATGACATATTGACTGAGTGACATTATATGTAAATACCTGGAATTTAAGTGAATCCATTTCTTCTGTTAGTTCTCTCTGCAGATTATACGACTATATACGCGCCTCTTAAACACTTGATGATCAGAGATTGGCAACTTCTCTCTTTTCCGATCGAGTACCCGTAGGAATAGGAAAATGGTTAGCGGCTTACATTCAATACCTCGAAAAGCACATTCCATCATCGCCGATCGGATTCCGGACGTGGACGATCCTGAATCTCTACAATTTCCTGTCTTTTTATAGCCCTTAGTAATTTATTTTTGCTATCCTAATCTATGTTCTGCCACACAAGCTCGTTTGGTAGATTATCTGTTGCTCTTGACTTGTGAGTGTCTAATTTTCCAAAGCCTCTTTCCTCATTATACGCCATAGAAATTGCAAGTGCCTTTTTTTTCGGATTATATGTGTAAATATCATTTTTATTTCCATTTTCCCCCAAACTTCTTCATTAATCTCATCTTCAGCCCACGGAATTCTTAGCAATTTTCTGTAGAACCCTATTTCTACTGTCTCAAGTTTCTTCTTCATCAGCGAGAAGTTTGTCCTGCATTCACTGCCATATTGGCGGACCGATATAACATAACAGTTCAATACTATTTTATTTCTTTCAAACGATATTTTACTTTTTGAAAAATTAAAAAATATGGGCAGAGTACTGCGAGACAGGAGGATATCTTTGGTAACAAAGAAAAGAACACTGAACTGTTACGCGACACCTGTACTTCTTTACAGTATGGAATGTTGGATGATTTCCTCAAAGATGAAGAAGAGACTCGAGGCGACGGAGATGTGGTTCTACAGAAGGATGCTAAGGATATCACGGACCGAGCGTGTGAGCAATGATGAGGTCTTATAGAGGATGCAAACAAAGAAGAGGCTTATACTTAACACCAGGAAGAGGCAGCTGAAGTTTCTAGGACACATAATGAGGAAGGAGGGTCTGGAGAATCTGATACTCACGGGTCGAATAGAGGGAAAGAGATACAAGGGAAAACAACGTGTGACATACCTGGCGGACTTAAGCAAGTGGATGATAGAACGTGGTCTAAGGGAGGAAGCAGAGGGATGGAACTTGTTTAGAGCTGCAAGGGATAGAGGGAGGTGGAGAGCCATGATCGCCTACGTCTTGAAAGAACATAGCGCATAAAAAGAAAAGAAAAAATATGGAAGTGTAGATTGATGGTAATTCATATAGAAAGGTTAATCATAAAACTTTTAATGCGCCATGATTTTTGTCCTAGAAGACTTATATATATGGTTGGAGATGATAATTAAATTGCATTAAAAATAAGAAAGACCGTGTACGACGTTAAATAATCGAAACAGGTTTCATTTGTCGTAAAATCGACAAACGTAATCTATACCGTCCTGAGTATGACGATAAACTGCATCCGCGTCCTGGGCATGACGATAAACTGCATCCGCGTCCTGGGTAAGACGATAAAATGCATCCGCGTCCTGGGTATGACGATAAACTGCATCCGCGTCCTGAGTATGACGATAAACTGCATCCGCGTCCTGGGTATGACGATAAACTGCATCCGCGTCCTGAGTATGGCGATAAACTGCATCCGCGTCCTGGGTATGACGATAAACTACATCCGCTTTCTGGGTAAGACGATAAACTGCATCCGCGTCCTGGGTATGACGATAAACTGCATCCGCCTCCTGGGTATGACGATAAACTGCATCCACGTCCTGGGTATGACGATAAACTGCATCCGCGTCCTGAGTATGACGATAAACTGCATCCGCGTCCTGGGTATGACGATAAACTGCATCCGCGTCCTGGGTATGACGATAAACTGCATCCGCGTCCTGGGTATGACGATAAACTGCATCCGCGTCCTGGGCATGACGATAAACTGCATCCGCGTCCTGGGTAAGACGATAAAATGCATCCGCGTCCTGGGTATGACGATAAACTGCATCCGCGTCCTGGGTATGACGATAAACTGCATCCGCGTCCTGAGTATGGCGATAAACTGCATCCGCGTCCTGGGTATGACGATAAACTACATCCGCTTTCTGGGTAAGACGATAAACTGCATCCGCGTCCTGGGTATGACGATAAACTGCATCCGCCTCCTGGGTATGACGATAAACTGCATCCACGTCCTGGGTATGACGATAAACTGCATCCACGTCCTGGGTATGACGATAAACTGCATCCGCGTCCTGAGTATGACGATAAACTGCATCCGCGTCCTGGGTAAGACGATAAACTGCATCCGCGTCCTAGGTATGACGATAAACTGCATCCACGCCCTGGGTATGACGATAAACTGCATCCGCGTCCTGAGTAAGACAATAAACTGCATCCGCGTCCTGGGTATGACGATAAATCATATCCGACAGCAAAGCCTCTGATCAGCATGGTTTTTCGGAGCATTGAACCAAATGCAAATTGCTGGTGTTCCCCGGTCCACCCTGACTTGGAATGGTGCCAGCTATCGGCAAATAGTTACCCTCCCCCAATCTGGGGTCAAAATGTGTAAAAATAGGTTTTATTACTAGCAATGAATTTTTGAAGAAAAATTAACAGCAATACATTTCTGAAAAAAAAAGATTTTTGGAAAAATATATTACCAGAAATACTTTTTGAAAAAAAAATTACCAACAATAAAAATCTTGTCGGCATTAAATAACCCATTGTAGTTGATATGCCGTAAAACCAACCAAACTAAACTTAATCTATTAAATACATCTTAAGAAGAGCGACACCTGGATTCGATATCGGACTGGATTGAAGAATATAATCGAGAACATCAAGATGGGAAAATGTAGATGGGATGGCCACGTCTCTTGTCTCGGAGACGACAGCTGGATTATTAGATTGAGAGTGTAGACACTAAAGTAGAGGAAAAGAACAAGAGAACGGTCAATGCAAGATGACGCTCCCATCTGATCCGATATACTGACCCGACATGGCCCGATATGGCCAAAGATAGAAAGTTTTGGAGGTCAATTAGGAAAAGGGTTCTTCCAACTAGAGTAAGAAAGATGTGAATTTGGATTTAGAATTGGAATAACTGTTTTAATTTCCAGCAACAACTTGTCACAGAAACCAAAATTCTTCTACATCAGTTTGGAAACCTAACATTCTGTATTTGCTGGAATGCCTTAGAATACATACCCCAGATTCTTAAGTTTCATATTATCTACAGGGTGATTGAAATGCAATTTCCTATTTTATGTATGACGGACTCTCCCGTTTAACTATATTTTTACAGTACTGGAGAGTTCATCATACATAAAACAGAGAGTTACTTTTCAGTCACCCTGTAGATAAAATGAAACCTAAGAATAAGTTGTGTGTATTTCAGTGACAAATCAAAAATTTGATAGCCACTGAAGAATTTTCAATCATTTTTGAGAAGAACATTATCCTGAACCAATCTACACGCACCATTTTCTTTTTTTTATGTTCCCTATCTTTTCAAAACGTTGTCGATCATGGTTCTCCACAACTTCTTATCCTTTATATCATTTGGTAACGTTTGACTTTTTACTATCTTTCCTATTCTCTCTTCATTAAATCTTTTGAATGTCAAATTCCTCAAGCCCTCTTTCCTCATTGTATGTTCATCAGATTCGAACTTTTTATGTTTCTAAGTACAAGTGTTATTTTTGTTTTCATTTTCCTTAAAATATTATCGTTGCTCACATGCTCCAGCCATGGTATTCTCATGGTATTTTTACATTTAGATTCCCCCATCCATATTTTGAGGTGTGCTGCTTGATGGTTTGTAGATTGTCAACACTTTCAGTTCCATATTGAAGATGAGATATTACAGAGCAATTCAGGACTTTTTTTTCCCGGGGGATGTTGTCCTAACGCTTAATACTTTTCTTAGTTTAGGAAAAGGCATTTTCGTTCTTTCTATCCGCCTTTGGATTTCTGTATCGCTTGTTATTACACGATCCACATTTCTGTATCTGATGATTTGAACTATGCACATAAGTAGCTCACAAGCTGAATTGTTTCTTTTGAGGAGAATCATGCATTCGCGAAGTCTTGGAGAAACTGGAGGACAACGTTGCAGCATTTGATACGATCTGGTGTCTGAATCATCTTGAAGCTGCAAGACGTTGCAGGGATTGTTTCTAATATCGCTTTCATGTCGGTAGCAGTTGTTAAGTGGGCGCTTTAAGGTCAAACACTACTTTATTTAAATCTTAATTACAAGGCACTCGAATCCAATAATGGCCAGTGACTGGCGATGATTGGCATGAATAGGTTAGAGGCGGAAAATTATAATTAACACCGGTTTTTGTAAACCTATAATTAATAACGAAATTGTTTCCTAAACACTTCAAATACCTCAATGTATGGATCAGTTATTACAACTTTAGGAGATAAACGAATTGAACCTAGAATAAGCTGAGCTAGGGGTAGTTTCGTCTACTACAAAAGCAAAACATTAACTCTCGTCGGATCAAGACTTTCATATGGATGTCATTCATGGCGCCAAACGAGTTCAAACTGACAGCTGTTCAGTAGTTAAAAATGGCTTTGATCTTACGATTAAGGCATTCTCTAGACATTTAAATAGCAGCGAATTATTTTTCTTCTTTGATCCCAGTAGCATTTTTATGTCAATGTTTTGGTCAGTCCCGTCAAGGTGGACAACCAATGCATTTGATGTATTATTTTATAAAATGTTCCTTTTGTGTTCATATAAACTTTTATTAGGTTGTTGCAAAAATAATGTCGTTTTTGACGTTAAAAAATACGTCAAAAACGACTTTTTCAAAAACGATTCTTTGAGGTTTTCCCCTATGTATTTTTGAGTAAACACCTCAATCAGATTTTAGCTTCTTGTTTTCTTTAGTATTGATTAAGTCTTGTTTTTGATGTATTAGGTTGGTGCAAAAATAATGACGTAATAATGTCGTTTTTTGACGTACGTCAAAAAACGACATTATTACGTCATTATTTTTGCACCAGCCTAATAGTAGTAATTGATACGACGGCAAGGTCATCTACAGTAAATTTGCGCCCTGACTCTTACAACATTTCAGAATTCCTAGAAGATCTAATATCAGAGTGTGCAATACCTACTTAGAAAATTGATGGAAAGAAAAATGCTCTAAATAATCTTTTTTTTTCCCCATATTTTCATTTTGATTTCCGGTTTAAAAAATTAAATGACCACATAAAAAAACTAAAATGCCTAGTGACAGAAAGATAATATTTTTGAAGCAGGCAGTCATTGTTATTACAGAAGACAGTACCGAATGATAAAACATTTCGACTAAGACTACGACTGCTACAACTACTACTAATAATATTAATGATTAATTCTCTCTATTCAGATTTTCACAGATACTGAAATCCTCCCATCAGAAGAGAAAAGTATTTTTATTATCACATAGCATATGTTTCTTAATATGTCATGACGTAAAACTGTTTGAATTTGTTTTGTTTTGCAGAAGTAGGTTTGTGATGTAAACATACTTTAATTTACTGTTATCTCTCTCTCTCCCTCTCTCTCTCTCTCTCTCTCTATATATATATATATATATATATATATATATATATATTCTCTTTATACGCTATTTTTATGGATAGAACTTATTTAAGTAAATGTTCTGTTTTTAATTAAGCCGTATTAATTACATTTAGCGGCCTGGATGTTTGAGAAATTTCGTAGAAAATATGTTCTCCGACAGGAATCGAACGTCGATCCCATTAGAGACTGTCATATAGTCTGACGTGCTGCTAACCATTCGGAAAGTTTATATATATATATATATATATATATATATATATATATATATATATATATATATATATATATATATATATGTATATATATATATATATATATATATATATATATATAAGTTTATATATAAATATATATACATAAATAGTTTTATATATATATATATATATATATATATATATATATATATATATATATATATATATATATAATGATATTTTTTGTTTAAAAATATGATTCCTTCGCTACATAAGAATTCTCATGTTTCGAAAACCGAGAGACGAAACCATCCAAATAATTATTAAAATTAAGTTGAATTGAGGTGTTTAGCCCCGTTTCATCTTCAAGCGAAATTTTAGGAATAAGCTATCTCTTGGTTTACGTGTCTTTTTAGGCATAGTCAGTTACAACATTCGTTATTGTGGGAGTGGCTAGACTATTTTTTTTCGTTAAGTGGTCAGAGAGTTAATTCTTATCAATAGATTCATCATCATCTGAGAAGTTTTGCTAAGGTTGGGTAAGGTATCTATTTCAAGGCTAATGTTTGCGGTCATCCTTTAGTTGGTTCTGAGGGATATTTTTATGGCGCGCCTACAAGTCGTTATGTGGGGATTGTGTTTTATTATTGTCCATCTGATTATCTATTTATTTATTTGTTTATTCAAGTGGGTGTTTTATATACAAACTGTATTGCACTGAATTTCAATTTATTTTGTTTTTGTTTTTTGACGACTACAGAAAGGGTGTTTCTTATTTAATCATTTGGCTAAGCTTTTAAGACTTTTATTAAGCTATGGGATATTTTTTTATGCTAATTATTTAATGCGAAAGTTTGTTGATGTCGGCAAAAAACCGTTAACTCCTGCCTATGGTTTAATAATTTTTCATTATTTAGAAACTTAGGAACTAGGAACTTATGGCTAACTAAAGGATGACCGCAAACATTAGCCTTATGTATATATATATATATATATATATATATATATATATATATATATATATATATATATTCAGAATTGTCCCCTTGATCTATCAAACCGTTAGCCTGTCAAATTAATCATGCTTTTTGTTATCAGCGGGAAAGAAAAATGACCAACGAGGAGAGTATATTGTGCAGAGCAATAATCACTAACGTCATGAAGTAGAAAAATATGGTTCTTTATATAATCTTTTTACGGACTGGACCATTTTTCTGGTTCCTTAGGAGAATTAGAACATAAACTGTCTGCTATTTTCTCGAACGATTTCGGTTTCATTTGCTGTTATCAAAGTATTTAAAATAGAATACTTTGATAATTTTAGTGTTATTTATTCAAATGTTTGTTCGTTCCAAGCGCTTTCGGCTATTCTGGGCCAATTTCGATGCGTAAAAATGCCTAGGGAAAACGCAAACAATATAGGTCTCTAACTGTAGAAAGCGTATAAAACTAATAGAAAGGCTGATTGAAAGAAGGAAAAACTCCGAACACGGCTATAAAGATCTGGCCATGTTCGGGGATTAAAGACACGTCTGCGTATCTGCAGCCTACAACAACATTTGTAATAGAACAAGGAAAACCGTAGAAAATATTCAATAGATTAGCCAAAAGGTCCAGACCGCACGATCGGTTGGGCAATTTCGCCATACACAATGTCCAAAACAGAAATGTCTGCTTCGCATATAAGAAAAAATGCAATAAAAAGCTTAATGGAAATATACTGTCAGAGAGGGATTGTTTCTCATATATATGAGAAGACAAAAGAAAATAGATTTTTGGAAAAATATATTACTAGAAATATATATATATTAAAAAGAAGAGAAGAGAGGAGCCGCAAACGTTTTTCGTTGTAATGTGGATTTATATATATATATATATATATATATATATATATATATATATATATATATATATATAGCTTTATTTTCCATAATTTTAGTATACAATTTCTGTGAATATTTCTGGATTATCTTTGTTGTATGTTGAGACATTTGCTAGAGTTTGTTCGACGTTACGTTTCTTTTTTCTTGGACCAACATTAATTGTTTTATGACCCTTCACTGCCAATTCAAGAAAGACATTCGGATTACTAACACAAAAACAGAGAATGTCTTATATCGAGAATATTTAACATCGAAAAACATAAAAGAAAAAATTAATTATATTTAATAATATGTGGAAATCTCCGCCTTTTACCTGAAGACGGTCGCGACACCAGAAACACGTGTAGTAAAATTATGGAAAATAAAGAATAATATTTTTAAAAAGAAAAATCCACATTACAACCAAAAACGTTTGCGGCACCTCTCTTCTCTTCTTTTTAATATACATACTTTTCTCTCGTTGGAACCACTATAACCTCTTTCTTATATATATATATATATATATTATATATATATGTAAAAGTGAATAATATTGAAGTCAACACTTAGAAGCGACAGGCTTTTCCATGCTAGAAACAGTCTATCGCCTCTAAGTGTTGACTTCTATGTTCACTTTTATATTTACACACGTTCTATCTCTGATATTGAGCTCTTTATCCCATAAATATAATACACCTTAAGAGTATATTTCTTTATATATATATATATATATATATATATATATATATATATATATATATATATATCAGAAACTGATCATGGCAGACATCCCTCTATCTATACTTAACTTTTCAAAATCATCGAACTTTAAAACCGATAAAATTAATGTAAATAAATTTTCTTAAAGTCTCCAGTTGTATATTCGGCTTCTTCTTCCTCTCTCTCTCTCTCTCCCTCTCTCTCTCTCTCTCTCTCTCTCTCTCTCTCTCTCTCTATATATATATATATATATATATATATATATATATATATGTGTGTGTGTGTGTGTGTGCGAGTGAGTGAGTGAGTGGGTGGGGTTTTACATTTATCAGGAATCACGTTGCATAGTGTATAGTTTGCGACTAAAGCGAAGAGACTGAATACCAAAGGTCAGTTAAATGGTTGAGACACAGATTTCGATTCAAGGAGATGTAATTCGGAACAGAGGTGAACTCGCGCACATCAGCAGTCCCCAGTCAAACTGCAAAACTTTCGTAAATACGCCAACAAACTGAACAGCTTGCGGAAAACCCCATAAAATGCTTTTGAGAAGAGCGAAAGGTCGGTTCGATTAGAATAGCCCAAAACACGGACAAAATACCCCCGCCCAGTCTCTTTCGCATTTTCCAGATGAAAAATCACCAACTGCGCTAATTTTTGCTTAAAGAACTGCGTTCCGGTAAAAGTGAAACTTGTTTTAAATTTGAGTTCACTCAATGCAAGTCCTAAGAGCCACTCAATGCAGAGATTTACTGAGTGAGATTGTAAGAGGAGAAGTAAATGAGTATTTTTAGGACGTGTATGATAGACATCGGTTAATCGTTGACTTGAAGAGACCAACACCGTAGTTGTCAGGGAAGCAACATCTCGGGAGTTTACATTATTTACATTATTCAGACTATTGTCCTCATCTTTGTCGCCATATTTATCACAACGTTTCGGCCGTTGTACGCTCCGGCCTTCTCCAGGTGGTTGGAATCTCGAACTGAACCCTTTATTTCGCTCACTGGTGTAGACTGTTCCAGTGCCTCAAGGACACATGGCACAGTGGATAAAGGCGTTGGTTAGATCAAGTGACAGAACCCAAAGAGCGTGAGTTCAATACCGGGTTAAGGCAGTGGAGAACTTTCAGAGGGAAAATTAGCAGGAGATAACTGATAACTGACATCCATCAAAAAAAAAAAAAAAAAAAAACATGGCACGTGGAACTAGAACAGTCTACACCAGTGAGCGAAATAAAGGGTTCAGTTTGAAATTCCAACCACCTGAAGAAGGCCGGAGCGTACAACGGCCGAAACGTTGTTATAAATATGACGACAAAAATGAGGACAATAGTCCGAATAATGTAAATAATGTACATAATCCCTCATCTCAGAAATATAGACAGATCTCGGGAGTTTGTTCAACAAAGTAAGAGTTCTAGGGAAGAAGCTGTTCGAATGGAACTTGCTTTTTATCAAAGAAACTGGAAGGGAATGGGGATGATTTGCTGTTGTGAACACGGCATTGCGCGTTCAAGCTGTGATGGTCTGAGCTGGTGGGTCTAAGGAATGTAACTTGTTTGAACGTCTACCCTAATAATAGCGATAGAGGAGTGAGAGGTTAGCAACGTTTTGCTGGGTGGAGTATAATTAATCACTGACAAGACCGCCTAATCACTTTTGAACTCTGTCGAGGCTGGGCAGTGAGAATTGGGCAGTGCCAACTCAGACATGGCAGCAATACTCTAAGATAGAGTATGATAACTGGAGCTAGGTATTTTTCTTGGGTAATTACAGGAACCAAATATTATTCTAGTATCTCTTGAAATGGTACGAATATACGTGTTCCATTTGAGGTTGGGAATGAGCTTCAGACCAGGTATAAAATGTTTGTCTAGACAACATTCTTAGATGTGTAGAAAAACTCCTTTTTAAACATTAACGATGATATTATTTTCAAAAGAGCTACCATTATATAATTGTTTATAATGAGTGCGCATTTTAGAAAGAACTCATTGTTTAAACATTGATAATACCTTTTCTATTTCGAAAGACTTCCCATGATTTAAACATTGATAATACTTTTTCTATTTCGAAAGAGTTCCCATGATTTAAACAATGATAAAACTTTTTCAATTTCGAAAGAGTTCCCATGATTTAAACATTGATAATACTTTATCTATTTCGAAAGACTTCCCATGATTTAAACATTGATAATACTTTTTCTATTTCGAACGAGTTCCCATGATTTAAACAATGATAAAACTTTTTCGATTTCGAAAGACTTACCATGATTTAAACATTGATAATACTTTTTCTATTTCGAAAGAGTTCCCATGATTTAAACATTGATAATACTTTTTCTATTTCGAAAGAGTTCCCATGATTTAAACATTGATAATACTTTTTCTATTTCGAAAGAGTTCCCATGATTTAAACATTGATAATACTTTTTCTATTTCGAAAGAGTTCCCATGATTTAAACATTGATAATACATTTTCTATTTCGAAAGAGTTCCCATGATTTAAACATTGATAATACTTTTTCTATTTCGAAAGAGTTCCCATGATTTAAACATTGATAATACTTTATCTATTTCGAAAGACTTCCCATGATTTAAACATTGATAATACTTTTTCTATATCGAAAGAGTTCCCATGATTTAATTGTTCATATGAGGTGCACATTATGAGGACGTGTAGGATAGATATCGCTTAATCGTAGACTTGAAGAGCCCAACATTGTAGTTGTCGGGGAAGCATCCTCTGGGGAGTTTGTTCCACAAAGAAACAGTTCCAAGTCAGACATGGCAGCACTACTTCATTCTTGGTCTAACCTGACTTTTGTAAAAATAGAGTATGATAACTGGAGTTAGGTATTTTCTTGGGTAATTAAACGAACCAATCATTATTGTCGTAGCTTTTGAGATGACACGGATATACGAGTTCCATTTGCGGTTGGCTTCAGACCCAGTATGAAATGTTTGTCTAGTTTACATTCTTAGATGTGAAAAAACTCCATTTCATCGTACTTTTTCTATTTCGAAAGAGTTCCCATGATTTAAACATTAATAAGGCCACAAGGCTGCATGAGTGGGTTTGAAATCTGTCAAAGCTGGACAGTGACGTTTGGGCAGAACTAAGCCAGATATGACAGCAGTATTCCAATATTCTTGGTCTGATTTGATTCTTGTAAAGATAAAGCATGGTAACGAGAATTATTTTCTGGGCCGGTCTGCGCGAGAAAAATGTTAGTCTCTTTCCTAGTAACCTAATAGATTTCATGTTTCCTATACTGTGGCCTTGTACAAGACATTATAAACCTTAGGATTTGCCACTGAGACAAATAAAAGAAAAAAGAAAACAGAAAAAAGAAATAATACATAATAACGAGGTACTAAATTGTTGTGAGTAGGGAAGAGAATGTTTAACAGTGAATGACTGTTTTCAGCAACGACTACTGCTGCTGCTACTCCTCTTGATGTAGGAGTATTTTTTATGTCTTTCGTCCGACGGCCGAGTCTAAACTTGCAGGGATATATTCTCTTTCCCAACGTAATTGTTATTTGATACTGTACTGACAAATTTTACCGGTTTTATTTATTTAGTTAGATTGAAATGTATTTTTTACTCCTAAAAGGCTTCGCCTGCTTGCTATCGCTTCGCAAACTAAGATATATTCACTACTTTAAATTTTTGAAACAAAAATCTTAAATGAACATTTCATTCATAAATTGGCTTGTTATAGTTAAGGAAAGTTTTACAAATAGATGCCAACTTGTTGAAGGTTAAGTAAAATACAAATTTCAAACAATATACGATATTACTAAACAGATCTATTTTTGATATGAAAATGAAAACAATCTTCGAACGAAAGAGCAGTAATGAAGGCCAGTTAATAAATTAAATAAACTTTTTTTTTAAATCAATATGAAAATTAGTTAAACATGAAGGGTGATATTGCAGAGAAGTAGATAACATAATACAGATATTGAGCGTTAAGGATGTAAATTATCAAAAAGTAGAGCTGGGACTTTTAATCTCAGAATTCGTGGGAGAACTGAGCTCCAATTTTGCATTTATTCATTCAGATTCCATAATATAGGTTTTACTTAATTAACTATTATGTTTCTCTAACTCTTCAAATGTTGAATGTATAACTAATTTCTGTTTTCCCATCTTTACACTATATTAATTTTATCTTATAAATTGTCCCCTGTTCAGTCACCCATGAAATAAAAAGAATTCTTTGTATGGAAAGTACATACATCAAATTGTCTTTAAATTAATTGGCAGCAGAAGAATTATCGTTGAACCTTTAAAAAGTAAGCTTAAATATTAATGCAATACTTAAATGCAGCGATCAATTTTGAGTTCTTCAGTAGTTTATTGATGCCTATCTCATCTACTCCTGCCAAGCTACTGTGATGATGGCTAAAACTAAGACTCCTCCACAGGAGCTAGCGTTTTTTGATGTAGCTCTCAAACAATAGTGTATTGCAGCCACATTTGAAGTGGAGTTGCCCAGTCATCACTGTTCTTCCCCGAGAGAGTTCAAAATTGATTACGCGGCCTTGTGGGTGATTAATTATTTTCCAACCTGCACATAAAACATTACTAGTTTCTTTCGACTCTATCACTATTACTATGGTAAATATTCAGATGAGATACATACTTTCGTTCTACCAGTTGAAAGATTCGCAGATGGACACCATGGACACCGTGTCAAATCATCCTCATTGCCTTTGTATTCCTTTGTTAAGGAAGAAGATCCACTTAAACAACTTCTTCCCTAGAACTTTCCCTCTGAGGATGAGACTCCCAAGATGATGCTTCCCTGATTATTACAATCTTAGTTTCTTCAAGTTTAGTTCATATATCTTTAAAATATATACCACTTTATTTACACTCTTACAACAATCTCAATCAGTAAACTTCTACTTTGAGTAGCTCTTGGGCCTTTTAATGGGTGAGCAATAATAACTTTTAAAAATTAGTTGAGCCCTCTTTTCATCATTTTAAACAATTTCTTTTTCTATTTCTTGATGCTTTGTTTAGATTTTACAAAGTATCTTTTGCTGTCCCAGCGTGCTTTCAGATCTCGATGTCACATTTCCATAATTTGTTATAGCACTTGCCAGAACTGAATTCTGACATTCCCAGTTTGTAGCTGATATCTTGACCTGTCCTTCTTGCTAACAACCACAGCTTCTGTCTCCTTACACTTACGTGTTTCACACTTTTCTTTACTAAATCAGATACAATATGTTGAGCTTAAAGATGAAATACCAAAGGCATCATTTAAGGATATATCTACAGTGTTAAAAAAACTATTTTGGCGTCCTGGGTATGACGATAAACTACATCTGGCAGCAAGGCCTTTGTTCAAAAGGTTTTGAGGAGCGTGAAACCGCCTTTTAATTCCCAGGTCAACTCTGACCCGGGGTGGTAGCACGTGTGAGGGTCCCAGCTACGGGCAATTAGTCAACCCTTCTAAAAGGTGTCAAAATACCATGAAAGTATAAAAATATGTATTAATTCTAGTAATACATTTTTGAAAAAATAAATTACCATCAATACATTTAAAAAAAATATATATATTACCAGTTATAAACACCTTGTCGGTTGAGATGACGTAAAACAAAACAAACCAAACTATTTTGTTTCAAAAGAAGTTTTTAAAGCACGACTAGTTCCAGTTTGTTTTTTGTTTTGTTTTTTAATCTAAGTACAGGGTTATTGTGTGACTTTGTATAGGTGTATGTAGAGTGTGCCTGTCTTATGCAAGAGTGATTGGGGCATTTACTGCCCACACGCACAAACAAGCACACGCACACAAACACACTTATATGATTATATATATATATATATATATATATATATATATATATATATATATATATATATTATGGTATTGACGTGGATAAATCAAATAACTAGATATTAACAACCATATATACGTGCGTTAGCGTGAATACGCAGATAAGCTAATAGATATTTACTCAATAAAATTTAAGATGTAAATAAAACAGTGCTCAATGGGGTTTTAGTTGCCCCCATATCCCCCTTTTTTCTTCTCTCTCTCTCTCTCTCGGCATATCAACGCCTGTGGGTTATATAATGCCGAAATCTAAATAATTTGAACACAATTTTATGGCTTCAGCAAAATATATTGTTGGTCATTTTATTTAATATATTGTTGGTCATTTTATTTGTGTACATAAGAATGTACTGCAGGCATTTTATTATAAAAATGTATTTTTATGCTTTCATAGTTCTGATTTTGAGGTTCACTATTTGCCCAGTGATGGGCTCCCAACAGGTGCTACCACTTCGGGTCAGGGTGACCCTGGGAACAACAGCAATTAAGATGGGGGTTCAACGTTCCTCAAAACCTCCAATCTCCCGATCAGATGCCTTGCTGCTGGTAAAAAAATTGCTTCTGTAAAATCATTTATTTTATACGTGGAACGAACATAATTTGACCAACTAGTAATCGTTTCCCAAAAGAAAAAAAAAACTATTTGGTCATTGGGTAATGCTAATGTTAACATTAGCCATTTCCCTACAACGAAAGATCTCACATTCATGAACGAGCTACAATTACTACTTTCGGTTGAAACTTATACACTCATTCACTTATTTAGGAAAACCGGTTTCTCAATTCCATTAGCTTTTATTTCTCTTTCCAGCATTGATATGAGGTTTCATTCTGTGGCTTCTATTTGAAGTGGTGTGGAATGAATGTTATTTGAAATTTTTAACTAGCAGAAAAATGGTCACATTATTTATGTTCGGATTGGAATGTCTGCGTTTGAATTTTGTCTCAGCTAATAAAGTATTGCTGTCACATTTGGGGGTGGAGCTGTCCAGTCCTCACATCTAGATTATGTCTTTACTTTCTCTGGCGAGATAGATAGATAGATAGATAGATAGATAGATAGATATGAACAGACTGGGATAAAAAGAAACAAACTGATATATATATATATATATAGAGAGAGAGAGAGAGAGAGATAGATAGATAGATAGATAGATAGATAGATAGATTTGAACAAACTGAGACAGAAAAAAACAAACTGAAATAGATAGATAGATATGAACAGACTGAGATATTAGGTTGGTACAAAAATAATGACGTAATAATGTCGTTTTTTGACGTATTTTTAACGTCAAAAAACGATATTATTACGTAATTATTTTTCCACCAACCTAATAGAAAGCAACAAACTGAGATATATAGATAGATAGATAGATAGAAAGATAGTATTGTGAGACCGGAACTACCTACACAATAGTCTCTTCCAGGTCTATATTAAGTATGCGACATAACACTCAGAGAGACAGTGAGAGCTGCGTACGACTACCAGTATTGGACACTAAAATATAGTAAGCTCCGCTTACACTATCTCTGAAACCTGTTGTTAATATATCTTTCTTACATCTAATCCGTGTTCTGTGTTTTCCTTCCGTGGTCCCGACTTTGGCCCCACATCAGTGGCGACGAGGATTCGAAAAACGCACTCACGGCGAAACCTCAAAACCTTACCAGTTCGAGAATCAGTGGCGACAGAAAGATTCCAGAATTTCGTTCTCATCATATCAATAGCGACAGAGTACTCGAAAAATACACAGAAACTCCACGCGTTCCCACAGCAGTGTTGAACGAGAAATTAAGCTGGTATTACTACATTAGCGATTTAAACGCAACACCCAGCGTCTACATATAAAAAAATATATATTCCAATACCAAACATCAGTGACGAACTAGCGATTCGACATCTACGGAATATTAAAGTCTGTCTAAATAACATTACGAGAACGATTTCTTATACACCCACACACGGAAAAAAACAGTTGTTCGTAAAACAAACCGACAAAACAAGAGCAGAAGTACTACCATTGTACTCAAGTTTTCGAAAAAAACTATCTAAATTTTTTTTTATGTAACTGAGTTGAACTCGTGCATAAAATTATTACGCAGTAACCAAAACCCAAATAGTTTAAAGAAACCGCCAGGACCATGTTACTATTGTGGTAAATGGCATTGGATGAAATTCTGTCCAGTTAAGAACAAAAAATATTGCAAAAATTGCAAACTTCATACTTTAACTTCGTGCTGGTACGCCAACAGAACGAGAAAACTCAAAAATAAAATTAGGCAAGCTCAATCTGTCAATATTGTTGATAGGAATTTAAGAAAATATGTAACTGTGGATATTTTCAGTAAGTCCATTAAATTCCAGCTTGACTCGGGTTCTGATCTTTCAACCATTAACTGGCGTACTTGGCGAAAAACGAGCCTATGTATTGAAAACTTCAGGTAACTTATTTGGAAAAGAAGTCCAATCAAATACGAGTAAGCCGACCTTATTAAAAACGGATAAAACAGCAAAATCCGTAACTGGCGAAAATATTAACATTTTAGGCGAGGTAATACTTACATTAACACTAAATGGAGTTACCAAAAAGCTCAAAGCCTATGTATTGAAAACTTCAGATACCTTATTTGGAACTGATTGGATAGAAAAATTCAATCTTTGGGATTGCCCAATGAGTACATTTTGTCGCAAGATACAAAGTACAACGTCCAATTTGGTAAATCTAAAAAAGGAACTCAAACAACAATTTCCCCAGTTTTTTTTCTGGAGGCCTTGGGAAATGTACTAAAATGAAAGCTAAGTTCAAGGTGAAGGACAGTGCACAACCGGTATTCAAAAAGAAACGGAATGTCCCTTTCGCTACTCTAGAGCAAATCAACAAAGAGTTAGATAGACTCGAACAAGCAGGTATTCTGTCAAAAACAGATTTCAGCGAGTGGGCAGCACCTAACGTCTACGTCTAATCAAATACGAGTATGCGCAGATTTTTCCACAGGGTTAAACGATGTCTTGCAAGATCACCACTATCCTCTCCCAAGCCCTGAAGAAATTTTCAATAAACTTAATGGTGGAAAATTTTTTTCTAAAATCGACCTCTCGGACGCATACCTTCAGATAGAGGTGGAAGAAGAAAGTTCCAAATTGTTCTGCATAAACACCCATAGAGGGTTGTACAAATAAACAGGCTGGCTTTTGGAGTAAAGGTTGCGCCTGCAATTTTCCAGCAGGTCATGGACGCCATGCTGGGCGATCTTGACTACGCAACAGCCTATTTGGATGATATACTAGTTACTAGTAAAACTATGGCAGAGCACCGGAACCATATAATAAACGTATTCGAAAAGATACAAGAATACGGATTTAAGGTTAAGGAGGCAAAGTTAGACTTTTTCTTACCAGAGATTAAATACTTAGGACACATCATTATTAAAGATGGTCGTCAGCCGGATCCAGAAAGAGCCAACGCGATCAGAAACATGCCGGCCCTAGATAACGTTCAAGCGTTACAAGGCTCTAGGGTTAATATTCGCTGTGACAAAGTTTCACAGATATCTACATGGTAGACGGTTCATACAGCAGACGGACCATAAACCTCTAATTACAATTTTTGCTTCTAAAAAAGCTCTGCCAGTCTATACTGCAAATAGACTACTTCGTTGGGGAACGATTCTCTTAAACTATAACTTCAAGATAGAGTTCCTAACATCCAAAAATATTTGCCATGCAGACAGTTTATCGCGACTCATTCCAAAAAATACAAACGTCTTTGAAGACTCCATCATTGCTACTCTAAGGAGAAATTGTGAAATCAAAAACTTGATCTCGAGTACCATAAGTGAGCTCCCAGACCCCAATGTGCCTGAAGTTTTCTTCCTCTGCGATGATGTCCTACTATACAATGACCGTGTAGTGATTCCAAACAGCCTACAAAGAAAAATCCTCAGGGATTTTCACATGGGACATCCAGGGAAGAACCGTACGAAAAGCCTCATGCGCTGCTATGTTTATTGGCCAAACATAGACAAGGACATAGCAGACACGATAGAATCATGCAAAGGATGCGCGCTTGCAGCAAAAGCTCCAACCACAACGTGCAAACCATGGCCAAACACAGACCATCCATGGCAAAGAATTCATATTTTGCAGGGCCTATAGATAACATGTACTACCTCATTGTTGTGGATAGCCACTCAAAAAGGCTTGAGGTCCTACAATGCAAAACACCAACCACAAACTGCACGATCGTATTTCTACACAAGCTATTCGCGCGTTTTGGCGTGGTAGATTGTGTAGTTACAGATAATGGCGCTCAATTCACATCAAGTGAATTTAGAGACTTCTGCAAGTCATATCAGGTGGACCGCATCGCAACGCCTCAGTACCATCCTAGGTCGAATGGCTAGACCGAAAGGTTCGTGGACACTCTAAAAAGGGCTTTAAAAAGGCACTAGGCACACCGACAGATAGAGCATTGCAACAGTTTCTGCAGGTGTATCGGATAAACCCTAATCCGAACACGCCTTTGGGAAGCTCACCTGCAGAAACAATGTTCGCAAGGAAAATGAAGTCTGTCTTCGACAAACTTATTCCACGGTAAGCAACGTTAAAAAAAAACGTATCGCCTCATAGGAAATATTTCAATCCTGGCGATAAAGTCTTTTTCAAAGCTTACAAAAACAACATAACATTCTGGGAAGTAGGCACCATAAAACAAAGAATTGGCGAACTGGTCTATATTGTCCAAGGACCGAAAAACACTCACAAACGCCATTGGAATCAGCTCAGAAAATGCCGTTTGAAGGAATCGGAGGAATCACTACAAAATAGCTGTGAAGAGCCGATCGACGTAATTTTCGATCACTTCGATCTCGACACGCCCTAAGTCTCTTCTGAAGTGCGACGCTCAGGAAAGAAAAAGGAAATTTACTCAACCGCTCGACGTAAATCCCAAGAGGAAAAAGTATTAACAGTTTTATTTTTTCTCTCCTTTTCAAAAAGAAAACTCTTGGAAGGGGGTATTGCGAGACCGGAACTACCTACACAATAGATTTTTCCAGGTCTATATTAGGTATGCGACACAGCATTCTGGAGAGAGACAGAGAGAGAGAGAGACAGTGAGAGCCGCGTACGACTACCATATTGGACACTAACATATAGTAAGCTCCGTTTACACTATCTCTGTAAACTGTTGTTAATATATCTTTCTTACATCTAATCCGTGTTCGGTGTTTTCCTTCTGTGGTCCCGACTTTGGCCCCACATCAGATAGATAGATAGATAGATAGATAGATAGATAGATAGATAGATAGATAGATAGATAGATAGATATGAACAGACTGAGATAGAAACAAACAAAATGTGATATATATATATATATATATAGATAGATAGATAGATAGATAGATAGATAGATAGATATGAACAGATTGAGATAGAAACAAGCAAAATGAGATAGATAGATAGATAGATAGATAGATAGATAGATAGATATGAACAGACTGAGATAGAAACAAACAAAATGAGATAGATAGATAGATAGATAGATAGATAGATAGATAGATATGAACAGACTGAGATAGAAACAAACAAAATGAGATAGGTAGATAGATAGATAGATAGATAGTGAACAGACGTAGATAGATAGATAGATAGATAGATAGATAGATAGATAGATAGATAGATGTGAACAGACATAGATAGATAGATAGATAGATAGATAGATAGATAGATAGATAGATAGATATTACTGTCAATTATAGATACCAAGGCATTTATAAAAGGTTATAATTATACTGTAGAATTTTTAACAATTTTAAATAGACTTATTTAATTGATCATTTATACTTTTCTATGGATTTAAAAAAAAATTGCCTTAATATTATGTAGAATATGAACTGCAACGTAGATACAACTAGAATTAAAAAAGGACTGCTTTATTATTTGCAGTGAATAACGAGGAAAGAAGGCTTGGGATTTAATACGTACAGAACATACTGAAGGTTGATATAGAGGAACACAAATATAAAGGGTGGTAGTAAAAAGACAAGTGTTACTTGAAGCTGTAAAACGTTTTGACAAACGTTTGATTCACAGATAGATAGATAGATAGATAGATAGATAGATAGATAGATAGATAGATGTGAACAGACTGAGATAGAAAGAAAAAAAATCAGATAGATAAATAGATAGATAGATAGATAGATAGATGTGAACAGACTGAGATAGAAAGAAAGAAACTAAGATAGATAGATAGATAGATAGATAGATAGATATATGTGAACAGACTGAGATAGAAAGAAAGAAACTAAGATAGATAGATAGATAGATAGATAGATAGATAGATAGATAGATGTGAACAGACAGATAGAAAGAAAGAAAGAAACTAAGATAGATAGATAGATAGTAGGATAGATAGATAGATAGATATGAACAGACTGAAATAGAAAGAAACAAAATGATATATGTATGTATATATATATATATATATATATATATATATATATATATATATATAGATAGATAGATAGATAGATAGATAGATAGATGAAGCGACTAAGATAGATAGATAGATAGATAGATAAATAGATAGATAATCATTGTATATGTTACTGTCAGTTTGACAGTTTTCTATAGAATGTTTAACAATTTTAAATCAACTTATTTTTTTGACGTTTTATACTTTTTCAATGGATTTTAAAACAATGACTAAATGTTCTCTAAAATAAGCAATGAAACTACAAAAGTGACAATTTCTGCCATAACGTTGGGGATGAACAAAGAGCAAAGAAAGATTTCAGTACTTAATACTCAAAGAGTATAAAGAGCTGTAACAGAAAGATAACAGTTACTTGAAGCACTAAAATTGGAAATTGTGGAGAGCCATGGTTTCTCATTTCTTGAAATGACATAGAACATAAAAAAGAAAACTGGAGGTAATAGGAAACAGGCCACTGAGTCTTTTGTGACCTTTTTTTTAAAAAAAGAGTTACATTTCGTGATGAATTATGTTTCCATGAACAGCTGGAACACCGTGAATATTTTTTATCGGCTAATGGGAGTTTTCGTTTCGGCCATTGTTTGATTCAAATTGAGAGTATCCATTATCCGACAAGCAACTTTAATGGCACCCCGTGAGCTCAGAGGGAAGCCTGGTTTTGTAAATCAAAGCGGCAACAAATAGGATATTTAAAATTAACTAGAGGGTAAATTGGAGTCATTTTTGTTCGACATTCAAGAAAGAATCGATATTTTGAAATCAAAGCCACTGAGATTTGTCCCAAAAGAAACAAAAGAATGGACAGGAACGAAGAAAAGATAAATGGCCAAGGTAAAAAAAAAAAAGAAAAAAAAAAAGGATATTTTAGATAGACAGAGGAATACAAAAATCATTACGCATGCGCATGTAACTCCGTTCTGCGTGTTGACATGCTTTTTTGCGTGCCAGTCTGTGTTTGAGTAAGCATGCAAAGGAGAGCATGTCTTTATCCGTGTATGCATGTATCTGTGTGCATATGCGTGTGCTTGAATTGAGGAAGGAAATCGAAGAATTAAAATGACAGAATATTGACAAAAGAAATTCATACAGACAAAAGATGTGTTATAATTCATGATAATAATGATATTTCATATTTCTAGAAATCAGTCAGTTATGTGCCATGCGTGATACACGCTTAGGCGATCATGTCTCTTTCGATACATGAATGACGACGCAGGTTTTTTTCCCGCAGTAGGTTGCCATTTCTTTCTGCGGTAGACCAGTTTCCATCCAAAGCTATAGAACCCGGTCTATCCTGCTATTTACCCATAGCTGGGGAGAGATGAAAAGGATGTTACAGTTTTTTTTTTTGTGTATATATATATATATATATATATACGTAACTAGTGAGTTAGTCCAAATACCTGGACTCACTTTATAGTCCACCAATAGAAGGTTAACCAATCAGAAGACGTAGAACATTCAACCCGTCGTGTATAAAGGCGGCCATTTTTGTTTACCCTACCCGAATGACCAGTACCAACTTGTCAGGAGAAGATGAACAGAAGGAAGTACTACGCTCTGCTACTTTGCTGCGATATCCACTGCGAACCTGAACTACGCTTTCCTACTGTCTCCGAAATATTCACTGCTAACCTCTGGATTCTATACTCGAAGACGACCGTCATCTGAACAACAGAGGATTCATAACTTTCCCAAGGGTATTAGCACGAAAGTGAATGCAATGAATCTGACTGGAATTCGAACTTGGCCCTCTGATTCCTCATTCCGAGCCGCTATCCATTACTTCACCTCGTTATAAAAATAAAGATCTGAAATTTCATCATTATAAAAACAACCTTTCCACCCCACTCAAAAGTAGCAGTAGTAAAAGGTACAACACAGATAAGACGTATCTTATTCGCTCCATGAAAACCCAGAGTTGACGGTTTCAAAAGCTTCCCATAACCACGAGTTGCTTGAAACAATTATAAACAAGTAAGCCTAAATTTTAAAGCAAACAAAACAATAAGTCAGAGAACATTTAACGCACAAAACCAATATTGGAAATAACATTCATAAAAAAAACACACACTCTTGTCATTAAAATCAACACGTGTCTCAAAGTCTTATTGATTATGTTATTGTTGTACTTTTTATTCATTTTATTTTCTGCATAAAAAAGAGAAAAAGAATCCCCCATCAACGACTAATATTAATGACGTAATAATATCGTTTTTTGACGTTAAAAAATACGTCAAAAAACGACATTATTACGTCATTATTTTTGCACCAACCTAATATATGTAACACGGGGTAACGTCAACCCTGTTACAGTCGCCATGTTCCCAACTTTAAGTCAAACACGTCGATGTCGAAAGACTCGACAGACCTTTCTGCTGACGCAAAATGTAAGCATTTCCTTTGATATAGTCAGTAATTTAAATCCACACCTTGTTCGAATTAAACTGAAAATCGATTAAAAAAATAATCGGCTTTCTTTGGAAACTAATCGAAAACAAGTCAGTTTGGAAGTACGAAAAAAGAATCCCCCATCAACGACTAATATTAGGTTGGTGCAAAAATAATGACGTAATAATGTCGTTTTTTGACGTTAAAAAATACGTCAAAAAACGACGTTATTACGTCATTATTTTTGCACCAACCTAATATGCGGGGTGACATCAACCCTGTTACAGTCGCCAGACTCAAGGCTTGAAAATACATTTCAATAAAAGACTTGTTATTTCATCTAAAATTTCATGGACTGGCTTTTTTTCCGTAAAATTGATTGGTTTGATTTTCTTTAATAAGTGTCAACTATTTACAGGTTATTTAAAGCCAGAAAGTCTTATCAATTGAAACACCGCTTCCGGTACGATCACCAAAGTTAAGATGTGCGGATGGTTTAATGGATAAAGACTCGGAATTCTTATTCGGAGAGACGAGTTCTAATTCCAGTTAAGTTTGTTTGCTGTACCTATGAACACTAATGAGTATGTCCCGATCCTCATAAATACGTTGGACACTGTTGTAAGTGGGGGAGGGAGGGTTAATACGCTGTCTAAGTAGTCCACCACTGGATTACTTACTTCACGTCGCTGGCAAGTATTGTATTTTATTTAATGATTATCAACTATTTACAGATTATTTAAAGCCAGAAAGTATTATCAGATGGCAACAATTTTTGCAGATAGTATTCATCTACTGAAACAAATCCTACTAATTAATCCATAACTGGGGGAGAAGATGTGGCTTCATAATTTTCCCAAGTGTATTTGCGCGTAGCTGAATCCAACGAACCCGACTGGATTTGAAACTCGGTTCTCCGATTTCTAATTCCTTGCAGCACCTGTTTTTTCTGAAGCGGTTACCTATCTAATACTGACCAGGATCGACGTTGCTTAAGTTCGGTGACCGTACGATCATATGGTTTCTCTCTAAAAGATGAATGCCAATGCAAGGCACCTAATATGTGTCTTTTTATTCGACTAGACCTTAGAATGATATTGTTTTGATATAAATTAAGAACATGAACTAATATAAATGATAATAGGATTTAAAAGATGGTAACCTTTTAAAAGGGTATCGTAACATCTACTGGCGGGAAAGAGCGTCGATGGACAAAGGTCAATCGAGTCTGTTGCGTTTACTTTGAAGTTGGAGAGACATGAATTCTTCTCGTCCCCTCTCAGCTCTGGTTTGATTGTTAGAGAAGACAAGGAGGGTCAACCGTTGAGGAGATAACAGAAAAACAATCTAAAATATTTCCAAAAGATATCATGGCAATTCACAGAAAATAAAAGCAAAAGGAATCTTTGAAGAACCAGGATTATCTATAAAATGAAAAAAAAAACGCGTAAGAATTACACATAAGGATAATACATCCATAAAAAGCAAACATTTTATTATAAGTTTATTTTTCGTCGCAAATGTAGTTAGGAAATTCAAGAATGATAGTTATACTTCGCCCCGTCACGAGTCACGACTCCATTGGCCCATTAGAGTCATAGGTGTATCATAGGTCAGTCAGTTATGTGCCATGTCGTGTGTCAGGTGATCATGTCTCTTTCGCATTAGGTTTCCATTTCTTTCTGTTGTAGGCCAGTTGCCACCCAAGGCTATAGAACCAGGTCTGTCCTGCTATTTACCCATAGCTGAGGAGGAGAAGAAGAGGATTCATACCTTTCCCAAGGGTATTAGCACGTAAGTGACTGTAATGGATTCGACTGGAATTCGAACTCGGTTCTCCGATTCCCCAATCCAAGCCGCTACTCCACTGTATCATGAGTATTGCCGCCATAACAGCAATGTTGTGGCTGACGTTCACATCACGTTGAAACACTTCTTGTATGATCACCTAAGTTAAGCATAGTCGAATCTGGTTAGTAACGAGATGGGCGACCATTTGAGAATACCAGGTGCTGTAAGGTTAGATGTGCGGGTGGTGTAACGGATAATGGCTCGGAATTCTTATTCGGAGAGACGAGTTCCAATTCCATTTAAGTTTTGTTGTTTATATACCGTAGCTATGAACACTAATAAGTATGTCCCAATCGTCATAAATACGTTGGTCCCAATCGTCATAAATACGTTGCACACTATTGTAGGTGAGGGTAATATGCTGTCTAAGTAGTCCACTACTAGCAGTGGTTTACCTACTTCACGCCGCTGGCGAGTATTGTATTTTGTTGATGTTATAAAGATTACCATTTCATTTCTAACCTCTGTTTTGGTTATTCCTCATTCAGTAACCCTTCCTAAGTTACAACACATACACAGATGATAATTTATTTTACTCTACTATATTAATGTAATGTATTTAATTTTGCTCTATAGAAACCTTGTTTCCCATTTGTAAGGAAGTGAAACACCAACTGTTGAAATAAGTTGGATTTAAATCTGTTAGAAAACTGTCACAGAATCTAATGAAATTTAGTCAAAAGGCGAATATTTAATTGTTATATAACATACCTATGAACACTAATGGGTATGTTCAAATCTTCATAAATACGTTGGACTCTATTGTAAGTGGAGGGTAATATGCTGTCCAGGTAGTCCACTACTAGCAGTAGTTTACCTACTTCACGCCGCTGGCGAGTATTGTATTTTGTTGATGTTATAAAGATTACCATTTCATTTCCAACCTTCGTTTTGTTTATTCCTCATTCAGTAACCTTTTCTAGATTACATCTTTTGTTATATTTACTTACGCGCAAACTCCCTTGGGAAAGGAACGAATCCACCTCTCCTCCCTACAGCTATGGGTTAGTTAATAAGACTTGCATCGCTTAATCATTATTATCAAAAAAAAAAGAAATTCTTACAATCTGTGACTATTTTCTAGTTTTAAGTACCGTCAAAGGGTTGACAAGTCATGAAAATCGAATCTATCAATGAAATCAGGCTGTGGTGTATACAGCAAGATTATCGGATGGAAAACACCCCCGTTCAGGAAGGCTTTAAATTCATTTTTTTTTTTATTTCTCTTTACCAGCCTAAGACTAGAGAGACAAATTAAACTTGCTATTTAGCACATAACTGGGGATGGGATAGAAAGTATATATGATGTCATAACTTTTCCAAAAGTATGTGTTCAAAAGGGAATGCAACTAACTTGCGTGAAATCGAACACGGTTCGCCGATTTTCTCTTTTCGAGTAGCTAATCGCTGCACTCTCCATATATCCCAAAAGAGAAAAGAGAGAAAGATCTAATAAAAGTTAATATTTATCGAACCATCAAAAGTGGGTATTGAGTCCCAAAACAAAGTTTGTACGTCGGTACCTTAGAGGCAGTGAGGTCTTTTGAAAGTCTTTTCCTCGTTGAGGTAAGTGTTTTCGATATTTCACAGGAAAATGAACGATATTGCCATTCATAGCGACAGTATTATGCCAAATTCACAAAGACAGAAGTGATCTTGATTTCCTATATTAGATTATTTATATTACGAGCTGAATTGTCAACTAGAGAACACGATGATTATCGTCAAAAATTCCAGACAGTTCACTTAAATTTCAAGCTAAAAAAATACGCATATATACAACTATGCATCAGGATGGTTCAAAAGTTCATAGACACTTTCTCATGCGCCCAAAAATAGATAGATAGATAGATAGATAGATAGATAGATAGATAGATAGCTACACACTGTGATAGATAGATAGATAGATAGATAGATAGATAGATAGATAGATATGGCCAAAATGAGATAGATAGATAGATAGATAGATAGATATTCCCAAAATGAGATAGATAGATAGATAGATAGATATGCCCATAATGAGATAGATAGGTAGATAGACACAAACTGAGATAGATAGATAGATAGATAGATAGATAGATAGATAGATAGATAGATATGCCCAAAATGAGATAGATAGGTAGATAGACACAAACTGCGATAGATAGATAGATAGATAGATAGATAGATAGATAGATATATTAGATAGATAGATATGCCCAAAATGCGATACATAGGTAAATAGAGAGACAGAAACTGTGATAGATAGATAGATAGATAGATAGATATGTCCAAAATGAGATAGAAATGATAGATAGATAGATAGATAGATAGATAGATAGATAGATAGATAGATAGATAGATAGATAGATACCCAAAATGAGATAGATAGGTACATAGAGAGACACAAACTGAGATAGATAGATAGATAGATAGATAGATAGATATGCCCAAAATGAAATAAAAATGATAGATAGATAGATAGATAGATAGATAGATAGATAGATAGATAGATAGATATGCCCAAAATGAGATAGATAGGTACATAGAGAGACACAAATTGAGATAGATAGATAGATAGATAGATAGATAGATAGATAGATAGATAATGAAGACAGGGTCATTGATAGATAGATAGATAGATAGATAGATAGATAGATAGATAGATAGATAGATAGATAGATAGTGAAGACAACGATTCATGGATATTGGTTAGTTTCGCCTTTTCAACGATTATAGCCTAATATTATCTTTTGACCGTTTAATACATGAAGTAAGAAATCATCCTAAAGAGCCATAATGAATTGAAACAATTCACCATTGTTCATTTAGAAAAATCTAATCATTGCACTTGATGTCACATTATCCTAATAATTTATTATCCGACCCCTTGTTGCAAACTTTCGATTAAAATGAGATAATAATCCAAAAAATGTTTAAACTCTGGTTGTCAGTGTCGACATATTCTTCTTTCTTCCGATTCTTTTCTAAATAATGTACTCTTATACTTCCTTCCAGTCCCTTTTCTATTATTAATTTACACAATCTCGTTAGGTAGGTTCCTCTCTGTTTTCAGCCCTCTTTGCCTTGTGTATGTGCTCTGAGTGTCAATCCTCTAGGCCCTCATCCCTCATTATGTCCCCCACCTACCTCCAAAAATGTTCAACTGCATCTTTCTGATTCTAAATACAAGTATTGGTTTTATTTCCATTATTCCTTGAAACTTTTCACGTTGCTCGCAGAATATTCCAAGAATTCTTCGGAAGAACCACAACTCTGCGATGCTGATACAGCCTGAAATTGAATCAGCGCCGAGCACTGAAAAAAAAATTCTTCTTCGACAAAACTCCTTCTGTTTAAAACTCTTTTTCTTTCTCCATCCTTGTTCACCCCCTCAATCTTCAAAACTTTTATTTATTCATCCAACAATTTTCAGTCATTCTTTGGATTACTTTAATATCAAATCATTATCTTTGTTGCTTGTTTTGTTTCTATCAACATCATTGTCATCAACAGTATTTCAAAAGAGAAATCTTATTTGTCCAAAGGGCGCTTCTTTTTTTCTTTTTTTCTTTTTTTTTTCTTCACGAGTTTACTGCCATATTGACTTTATTTTCCGCCTCGTCCGTTTTTTGATTTTTGTTTTGTTTCATACCGAATCACCGAGGGATTCTGATAAACCTGATTATATTGTTAGCTTTTCTCGCGTGAAAGTAAGAATCTCGTGGCTTAATCTCGAATAGTAATCTCGTCGAATTCACTCTGATGCAACTGATGTTTCATTTGGCGAGAGTTTGAATTAAATTACCGAAGATCCTTCAACCGAAAGTTATTTGAAAGATAGAACTGATGATTCCTAATGTCGATAAAGATATTGATTTACAAAAAAGAAAGAAAAGAAAAGCAACAATTCTTATCGCCCCGAAAAATGGCCGTTTTTATGAAACAGAAATATTTTTAATCGTATATTCTATATTTTATCGTAAGTTTCAACTTCTGCTTTCTTTTGTAGAGATTTTACGAGCGTATATACACACGTATTCTTGGAAGTTCTAACCAGCAAGAACTACGATAGTGCCACTAAGATGCAAGGGGCTGCTGGGAGTGAAAAAAATTTTTTGAAAGAACCGGAAACCCAACATTAAACAGAAAACAATGGATAAAACTCCACCCCTGTTCAAAAGATGGAGGGTTAACCATACGATAGGCATATACAAGGTTATTAAAAAAAGAATGAACCGATTTCATGACACATTGCTTCAGTTTTCAACTATCGTCATGGAATAAGTCAATGAACATTTAAAAGAGGAGTTTTCTAAGTTTTTAATGACTGCCACAGTGGCGATGTAGTCGCGTCGTATCTCAGTTCAATTGTTTGTTTACTCCCTGAAACGGCGAGTCCTCAGCAATACAGTTGTCACGGTGCAGCGTGATTTTCGAATTAATACAACATTAGTCCGCCTTCTCCCAACAACATTCGACTGTGGTTTAAACAGTTTCAACAGAGTAAGTGTCTGTGTAAAGGAAAAAAAGTCCAGGACGACCATGAATTTCGGAAGAACAAGTGGCGAGAATTAGGGTTACATTCAAGGGGAGCTCACGAAAGCCCACGAATGGAGCTAGCTGTGAGCTTCGGATCTCTCTGTCCACTATCTAGCGTATGCTAAGACGTTTACATTTGAAACCTTGCAGACCACGCGCCATTCGGGTACTTATCAAGACCTTGCTCTTTGTACTGGGCCTGAAAGATCCGCACACCTCACCGTGTGTGACTTTATTGTGGGGTTACGTAAAAGATCTTGTTTATGTTTCTTTTGCTAACAACCATGTATTCACTCTTCCTTGCAATTGATGTATAATCGTTTCTCATCGCTTTCCTTCGCTATCGTCTTCAGGAGTTTTTGCAGTTTTCTTTTGATGTCTGCTAACAAAACTGCGTCATTTTTTATTTTTGTTTATTAATCTGGATTATTCTAATATCCTACCCAGGGCCAGGTTACCTAGCAATTCCAGTAGATCTTCGTGAAGTATTTTATCAAATGGGCCTCATAAAAGAAACATTGTACGTTCGAAAAGCTGAACAAAACTGACAAAATATTCCCTTTGCGATACATTCAATGAAATACTTGTAATATATATATATATATATACTTGCTATATATATATATATATATATATTCAATTTAAATAGAAAACACGCAACCTTAAGAGTCCATTGGTTATAATTTTTTTCCCCAGGTATTTCCACATACTTGGGGAAATAAATTATAACCAATGAACCTTTAAGGTTGTCTCTTTTCTATTTAAATTGAATATATATATATATATATATATATATATATATATACTAGCCGAGGTACCCGGTGTTCCCCGGGCGTACATGGCTGCAATTGTATAACTGCACCTTACTGTATACCTCGCAACTCACTCCACTCTAGAAATATCTGCCTGCATCCCGGCTTGCATGCATCATCCGTTGGTATACTAAGCTACTCTTCCCACCCTCATCTTTTTACGATATTTCCTTCGCAAGTGATTCATTATTCGTAATAAAGAAATTCCATCAATAAAAACTTCCCGTGTGGTCGTTGCTCGGGGTTAATTCGTTTCAATGTTTTAGATATTCAGTAAATTTCCTATGCCCGTAATAACTTTCAAATAGTATAGCATTGTTCACAAATTTAATAATAAAAAAACAGGTATGAAGCGTCATGATTCAACTGCAAGTGCAAACGCATAAACGCCCCCCCTCCTTCTTCCCACGTTTACTGTAAAGCTGGGGTTAATAAGACGTTCTTCCGGAATTTTTCCCTTTAACGCTTCAATAATCCTTCTTAAACAATCTTTAAACAATCTTTGCACCAAAGGTTGTCCGAACTCCAATTTAGGATGGAATCATATAAAGAAACTATTGGCTAAACAGCAAAAGCTAATTTTGGGCCTAGTTTGTTGCAGATTTCGTCCACTTAACTGAAACAATCTAAACTAAACATTCACGGAAGACAATTTGAGTGTTATTTGTAAATTACATGGGAAATATGGAATGCATCGGAGGAAAAAACAGGCTTTTTGACAGTTTATCGTTCTACGAGGGGAAGAACGTAAGGACGTAAACCACATTTATCTTATTTTTTGCATGATGGCAATTTCTTTGCGACATGTTTGAAGAAAATCGGATAAAAAATGAGGAATTTATTCAAGTTTTTATATTAAGCAGTACGAAAAACTCGTTTTTTTTTTCACTGTTTTTTTTCTTTTTTTGTGTGAAGCGAATGTCGCACGAAATCTATCAAGCCCTCTACATAAACCTCGTAACATGAGGCATGTTTTGCATTAGGTGCAAAGAACATCAACTCATGAAGTAAAAATTTTGTTTGCATGTAACTTTGCCTTGGTTTTTCCAAAAAGTCGACCTATCGTCATATATCTATCTATCTATTATATATATATATATATATATATATATATATATATATATATATATATATATATATATGTGTGTGTGTGTGTGTGTGTGTGTGTGTGTTATAGGATAAAAAAACAAATATGAAACGTTTATAAATTTAAAATGTTTCCCTTTTATTTAAGTTTCATCCGAATACTAAATATGGAGGAAAAAAAATCTAGTAGTTTAATATTTGGTTAAGCAGAGCTCACGCGTATCTGTCCTGTCAAGTAGGGTCCGTGTTTAGAATTCATGTGTGGTTGTGTATCATAATTCTAATGTCGGATTCTTTCTGCCGACGTATTGTGGGCGTGACGAACTCGGACTGCTGGGCAACTCAGAAGCGTTGTACCCGAAACTCGAAGTGGAAGGAGAAAAAAGACAGAACTCTTATCTTTCGTAGCAGCACTTTACAGCGTTCCCGGAGTCACAATAGTTCGATATTGCAACGAATTGCATCGTTGCTTCCAAAGCAACGTCCCTCCTTGTAATATTAACATTATATAATACAGTAACAGATCTTAACAGACCTAACAAACCATCTGGAGGGTGAAATGGATTTCCTTTATAATTTTCCAGACGGTATCATTTAAATGTATAACAGCCAGCATTAAAACTGGATGGCAAACAGAAGCATATTCCATCGCTTGCCCCTCACTTGGGGTTTCTTAGTGAGTGCAAGTTACAACACAAGTTAATCTATGCGGGATTCGGTTGATAATATGTATACGAGTGTGTGCATTTGGGCGTCTAGAGCGCAATTTCATGTATTGTAGTTGTTCGTGTGTTTGCAGCTGTTTTGTGTCAAAGTCAAAGAATTTAAGTTACAGCCTTTGTAGTTGTAGATAGCCAGACCTTAAATTCTTTAAATATGGATTATATAAACGTTGGTGAAATAATAAAATGTGCTTCACGTGTGCTTATAGATGGCATCATATTTATCATGACTCCTTCTAAGTATGTTCTACGTAATAAATTGTTCTTTTCTAATTAGGGTGACATAATTTATTTATCAAATAGAGTATATTATGTCTATCACTCTACACGTTCAAGAAATCTTTGTAAATAAAATGTCTCCCTTGTAGGATAAATCGCCGATTGGACAGACTTTTTTCACCGCTCGGCCACGAAGCATGTAACAAGTAAGCAAAGCTCTGTTTTCCCTTTTTAAGGAAGGCACATCTCTCTCTTTCTCTCTCTCTTGTCTGTAAATATGTGTTTAAGTATATATCTCTCTAGTCTGTCTGTATGTATGTTTAAGTATCTCTCTCTGCATGTATGTGTGTTTAAGTATCTCTCTCTCTTTCTCTCTCTCTCTCTTTCTCTCTCTCTGGTCTGTATGTATATGTGTTAAAGTATATATATATATATATATATATATATATATATATATATATATATATATATATATATATATATATATATATCTTATCTGTATGTATGTGTGTATAAGTATCTCTCATGCCTATATGTGTGTTTAAGTATCTCTCCCTCTCCCCCCTCTCTCTCTCTCTCTCTGGTCTGTATGTATGTGTGTTAAAGTATATATATATATATATATATATATATATATATATATATATATATATATATATATATATCTTATCTGTATGTATGTGTGTTTAAGTATCTCTCTCTTGCCTATATGTGTGTTTAAGTATCTTTCTCTCTCTTTTGTTTGCTTGTATGTGTGTTTAAGTATATCTCTCCTGTCTGTATGTATGCGTATTTAAGTATCTCTCTCTCTCTCTCTGTATGTATGTATATTTAAATATATCTCTCTGTGTGTATGTGCGTGTGCGCGTGCGCACGAGCGTGTGTGTGTGTTTAAGTATCTCTCTCTTGCCTATATGTGTGTTTAAGTATCTCTCCCTCTCTCTCTCTCTCTCTCTCTCTCTCTCTCTGGTCTGTATGTATGTGTGTTAAAGTATATATATATATATATATATATATATATATATATATATATATATCTTATCTGTATGTATGTGTGTTTAAGTATCTCTCTCTTGCCTATATGTGTGTTTAAGTATCTTTCTCTCTCTTTTGTTTGCATGTATGTGTGTTTAAGTATATCTCTCTCCTGTCTGTATGTATGCGTATTTAAGTATCTCTCTCTCTCTCTCTGTATGTATGTATATTTAAATATATCTCTCTGTGTGTATGTGCGTGTGCGCGTGCGCACGAGCGTGTGTGTGTGTGTGTGTGTGTGTTTAAGTATGTTTTCCTGATATAAATCCAACTAACAGGAAATAAGCATTCAACCTGGATTGGAATGGATTAGGTTGTGTTGGTTGATTTTATCACATGGCAATCTTTATCGGGTTGATTAATATCGAAATTATCTATTTCTTTTTTGCCAATTATACTGGCGACCGTCTATAGGCATTTATTTGTTTGGTTCGGGGATAAGTAAATATTAATCGTTTACTTTTAATTCTTTAAGCATTTACTTTTGTTCAAAATCGAGTAAATATTGATCGTTTACATTTGAGTCCGTAAGCATTTCCTTGGTCCCCGAATAGGTAAATATTGACCGTTTCTATCTAAGTTTGTCAGCATCAAAAGACAATCTCTTTTGATGGGCTCATCCCCATGCAGGGGAGGTAATCGGTCTATTCTACGCCACAACAGCAGATCAGAAGTTGAAACGCCACCCATAAACACTCAGCATTTGTTTTACCTTTAATCAGAGATTAATGATAATTTATTAATACAATAAAAGCTTTAAATGTCAAAATCTGACTATAATCATCCCATTATAAACACACGCAACTATCTCATTAAAACCGTTTGTGGAGAAAATATTAATCATTTTTAAACAAGTTGGAAAGTAATAATGAGTTTCTTTTATTTTTTTATATAGATATATTTGTTGTTTACGCTATATATTCTCCCCACCCCCCAGCTATGTGCCAAATAGCAAGATCAATTGATCTCTCTAGTTTTGGGCTGACAAAGAGAAAAAAAAATGAATTTAAAGCCAGCTTGAAAAAGGATGTGTTCCGTCTGATAATTTTGCTGTATACACACTACTGCTTGATTTGACTGATTCGGTTTTCATGGCTTATCAACCTTTTGTAGGTTATTAAAAGCCAGCAAATATTTTTAGATTGTAATATTTTTTAGGAGATAATAATGATTTAATGAAACATGTCCTACTAATTAACCCATAGCTGAGGAGAAGAGATGGATTTATACCTTTCCCAATTCCGCATCATTATCCATTACATCACTCGCATATCCAAACTTACAGCACTTTGTATTTCCAAACGGTCACCCATCTAGATACTATCTAGGCTCGACGTTGCTTAACATCGGTGTTTATTTTTTATAAATTTCTGCTACTGTTTTATCATGGCTATCCACATCTTCCTTTCTCTTTCAGTTCTAAGACACAAGTTGCTACTGAAGAGAATATAAAACCTTTAGAAGGAACTGGAAACCCAATCCTTACCAATAAACAAGGGATAGAACAGTTAAAACAATTATTCAAGAAAAATAGATTTTTCAGGTTCAGTAGCTATTAATGCCCTTTTCAGTATTGATGGGAGTTTCCTTTCTTGCTTTTTGTTAGGGGTATGTGGAACGTCAGCATCTTCATTATGTCATTTTTTTCTTTCTTTCTTTATCTTTTTTGCTAATCATGTCACCCCAATCAAGGCGAGAATGTCACTAGTACATAGGAGGTTGCAAGGAGTAAAAATAAAAGAATTGGAAAGATTGAGAAAAAAACAATAGATGAAGCATATTCAATAAGACAGAAAATGGCAATTGACGTTGTATTTTAATTTTCGACAAGTTTAGTTATCAGGCAAGCAAGAAAACAGGAGTTGCACAAATGGGAAGAGCAAGACAATAGAGGCGGCCGCATTTAGACATTTCAACAGTAAAAGGGTGGTTCCCACGCGTAAATTAATGTAGTTAGGGCGCCAGGGAAAAAAAAGCTCGCCAGAGCAGTTGCCATGAAGCCACGTCATGTCGGTGAGATAGTGACTGAAGTGGACATCCCTGGTCATAATCAATTACATTAAAGATTCTTCTTTGGATCTTGTCAAGCATCTCAAGATATACAGCAGGAGACTCAGGCCAGATATGGCACTAGTATACAAAGCACAGATGAATAGTAGATTTGTAAATTTGCAAGAGGGATTCTGACGAGAAAAATCTTCTGGTATGACAGTGTGACCCAACTTTCCTTGCAGTAGATGCAGCTATTCATTCTATATAGTTGTTCAACTTCAAGTCAGTGGGAAACGTGAGGCCAAGAAGGCGCTGTATGTTGCTTTCCTGTAGTCTAGCGTCAGATGGCAGGAAGGAAAGGTTCTCTATGGTGATTAAATGAAACCAGTTTTGTTTTGGAGGCGTAAAAAATTGTAAGCTATGTCCTGCCCGCTTAACCACTGTTTGGAGGCCCTTTTCAAGTGCATCTGTCTGGTTTACTTTGGCAGATTTTGCTATGAAAACAGTTTTGTTTTGGAGGCGTTAAAAATTGCAAGCAATATCCTGCCCAGTTAACCACTGTTTGGAGGCTCAGATTTGACAGATTTTCCTATTGAGACAAGAGTTAATTGTAGCGAGATCTGCATAAATATAAAGTTGGTAACTGATGACATCAAAGAGATCATTGATTAAAATCAGAAAGTGTAGGACAAAGTATAGAACTGGCGTAGAAGGCCAGTATGACAAACCCTATCGAATGCTTTCGAAATATCTAGAGCCACCACTCGAGGATCGCCGTTCTTATCCAGAGCTTGATATACAAATTCAGTTATGGCCGTTAACATATCAGTGGTAGACCTGGCGAAAAGGAAGCCATATTGTTTGTCCGAGAGAGACATGGGAAAGCACGTAACAGTAATGATGAAAGCTGGGGGAACAAATTATCCCAAATAAATTAGTTTTTAAAAGCCATTTTACTGAGCCTATGAGCGACAATCGATTATTTACCTATACAGAAGTCAACCGCTATATAGACACGATATATGAACAAAATTAACGCTAAAATCGCGTGAGACTACCAGGTGCTGTAAGGTTGGATGTGCGGGTGGTGTAACGGATAATGGCACGGAATTATTAATTGGAAAGTTGAGTCCCAGATGACTTGAAACATCGATCCTGTACAATCACTGAAATTAAGCAATGTCGAGCCAGGTCAGTAGCTAGATGTGTGACTGCTTGAGAATACCAGGTGTGCATCTGGTGTAATGAATAATGGCTCATAATTATTAATTGGAGAGACTAGTTCCAATTCCAGTTGTATTTATTATATGCATTTAAGTTTGAATACGTTTGTGTTCATCTTGTCTGATTTTCGCGCGTTCGCACGTTGAAAGCCCCAAGAAAATGACAGGGTATAGGGGCGAGGACAACGGAATACCATGCGCTGTTATAGTTGCTATACTGTGGGTCATATGTCTCGAAACTGTCCAAGATAACGTGAGAAAAGTTATGTCAGTGCCAGTATCTTATCCATCCCGGCACTACCTGTGATCGGAATCCAGGTTGATGGCAGAAGCGTCACCGCGCTGGTCGATACTGATTGTTTGCAGAGAGATATGCCAGTCGGGGACGAACGGGCCTGCATGCATTACAACGATAGATGGGTAGACCGGAGCCAGTTGTGGGATTGGAGTCGTTGCTTTTTGGTTGCAAGGTGGAAGGCCTATCAAGATTGACGTAATAGTGTCTCAAGAAAAGCCACTTGGTTTCGACCTCCTGATCGGGATGAATGCAATGAAAGAACTAAGAAAAGTAGGCATCACTCCTACGGGTGCCGTAGAGTTCTTCGACAGGAAAATATCCCTGTGTGAGGTTCTCAACATAGAGGAACCAGGCTTTAGCGTCGAGTTCGAAAAGAAAGTGTGGACAGCGTCATGAAAGGGGGCCGAAATAGCTTAGCTTTGCTGAGCTTATCATGTCTTGTCTTGTTTGGCACGTTGAGAATGACTCTCTCGACTGAAAAAAAAACTGGTGTTATATAGTTCCCCCAGTCTCAGACCCAAGATGACTATTGGCTCATACCTGACCGGTATCGTTCATATACAAATAGTCAGCGCCACCTACTCTAAGTAGCTGTTCTCTCAACAGCCCATTGTGGAAGAGGACGTAACACCACTTACAACCAACTCGCATTCTCTTATCAGGCTCACCCGATTCTCTGTTACAACATTTGGGAAAGGTATGAATCCGTCTCTACTCCCCCAGCTATGGGTCGAATAGTAAGATTTGTATCACTAAATCATTATTATCTGCAAATCAAAATATTCTAAACAAATTACAAATATTTCCTGACCTTAAAATAACCTGCAAAGTGTTGACAGGCCCTAAAAAACGAATCTAAAATTACACAAATACACATAATCACAGACACACACACACACACACACATATATATATATATATATATATATATATATATATATATATATATATATATATGCGTGTGGGGGGGGGAATATATAGAAAATAGGAAAGAACTGGTTAGATAAATAATTCAAAGTTCTTTAGTATTTTTGTTATTATTTTTTAAAAATACTGCTCGATACAAAAGTAGAGCATAAATATAATTATTTATTTAAAAATATGATTCCAACTCGCTACATAAGAGTTCTCATGTTTCAAAACAAGAGCCGAAAACTTCAATATAATTATTTGAATTAAAGTAAGCTCTGTTCCATCTTCAAGCGAAATTTTTTGGGGAATAATTTATTTCTGAAATTTATGTGTTTTTCATTATTGAAATCAAAATTTCCATGGTAACGGCTAGAGAGCGATTGTTTAAATAGAAGGGGTGTAGGGTGTTAATAATTTGTATCCGTATAGAGTTACATTCATAGATTTCAAGTCAGGGTAAGGTTGGGGTATCTGAATTTAAAACGGAAGATGATTTCGTCTAGTCTGGTTTACGTGTCTATGGAGATTTATTTATTTTTTCATATGAAACAGAAGACACATAGAAAAATTTTCTTTACCAACGCGTTTCGTCCGCTGATGATCTTTAGGACGAAACGTGTTGTTAAAAAAAGCGTTCTATAAGTCTTTTTTGATATTATCTGTTTATAGATTTATTTATTTTTTAGTTATATCTAAAGGTTTACACGCACACGTATATTTGTGTATATATAGATATATATGTAGAGGTTGGTGTGTATAATGTTTATCGATTGCTCATGTGATTGCATGCCACGTTAACCAAATGTCAAATGAACTTATTTGAGTTTTTATCAGTTTTCATTTTTCAGCCTGAATCCACTTCAAAGCATTAGAAACGAATATCCAGAAATCGAAGGGTATCACTCTAAGAGATACACGATTAGAAAGAAGAAAGGAAAGAGAGAAACAGAATAAAGAGGAATAATATATCGATGCTGTATGAATGTAGATAGATAAAGAACGAAAGAGCGAATTAAAAAATAATAGAGAATATCTATCTATATTCATAATTATCGAGATGGAGAAAACCGTTGTCATATTTTCATATATATATATATATATATAACGATGTGTATTAGTACATGTGATTATAGTATACAAGCGAACATACACACGCTTAAACACAGACACACACACAGACACACACACACACACATATATATATATATATATATATATATATATATATATATATATATATATATATAGTTTATGCAAAACTAGGTAATCCGTATGGGTAGACCAAAGGAGGATGATATCCGGAGAGCTCAATGTAAATTCAGAGCAAATATGTTTGAATAAAAACAGATCACTTTAAGGTTCCATGTAATAAGTTATTCCACCACAAGCCTTTTACAGGGCTCTGGATCATCAGACTTTACTTCCAAAAGTTGAAATGAAAAATGAAAAGAAAACATTGCTCCCTAAATCTGGGTTTCTTTTCATTTTTATTTCTATTTTTCGAAGTAAAGTCTGATGATCCAGAGCCCTGTTAAAGTCTTGTGGTGAAATAACTTATTACATGGAACCTTAAAGTGATCTGTTTTTATTCAAACATATTTGCTATGAATTATATATATATATATATATATATATATATATATATATATATATATATGATACAAAAGGAATTAAGATTACATTAGGTTAATGACAATTTTCATTTTGTAAATTTAAATAAAATTTACAAGGATTTTTCAAACCAGTCAATGGATGATAAATTATTAAATTAAAACTGATTGGTTTTAAAAATCCTTGTAAAATCTATTTCAATTTACAAGGTGTAAATGATCATTAACCTAATGTAATATTAATTCCTATTTTATATATATATATATATATATATATATATATATATATATATATAAGTGGACATTGAAGTCAACACTCAAAAGCAACAGACTATTTTTCTAAGTGCCATCGGTGGCCTGACGATTGAGTTTAGCATGATACAGTCTGACGCCTCTTCAATGTTCACTTTTATATTTATATACGCTCTATCTATGATATTGAGCACGTTATCCCATAAATGTACCATACCCAAAACTATATTTGTTAACACACACACACACACACATATATATATATATATACAGAAAAATTATCCAAATCATGTAATTAAATGGAATAATTGTCCATCCCACAAAATATTTAATATCTAAAAAACACTAAACTAGGGAAGTTTTTTTTGTCCAGGGTTCAGATAAGAAGTTTAGCCATCTTAACTCTATTTCTCGTAAGAATCACTGAAAAATCTTTTGAGTTATTCAGCTAGATATAGAATATTTTAAAATGATTTTTTGTCAGCCCCACTATATCTTCCCAATTTAGCAATAGTGAAAGGAAAAGACCCTTCAGGTCTTCAGTAATTGAACGAACATTCATGTTCTGGCTTCAATTTAGAAAGTCCATTCAAGAACCATCAAGAGAACGATGAATAAGTTTTAAAAAGAGGGAACAGTAGAGAGAAAAGCTGGATCAGGAGATCACGATGTTTATAGAATGACAAATTAGAACAATTAGTTACGAATTAATATGTTTCGTTCTCTAAAAGGACTTCGTCGGACTAAATAGTGCTCTTATTGATGGAATTAGATATATAGAGTGAGGAAAAAGCCGCGCGCCATTATTGCAAGTATTAGGTTGGTGCAAAAATAATGACGTAATAATGTCGTTTTTTGACGTTAAAAAATACGTCAAAAAACGACATTATTACTTCATTATTTTTGCACCAACCTAATATAATTAAACATGAAAATTTTATTTACTAGTTATTTAATTGTTATATCTGCTGTTCAAAATGTCTTCATTCTTTTTAAAACGCATTTCAATTCTGTGCCTGCATGATTCATTGACGCATCAGAGAATTTCCTCTGTCATTTTACTGCATTCAAATAATAGACATAAATGTAAACGCAGGATTATAATTACGCACGGATTATGTAGGAACGCTAATTTTAAAATTTTTTAAATTTCCCTCATTCGTTTCTCCAATACCTTGTTTCGTTTTTATCGTGTTTTTTTAAACATACCATATTGTGACAACGGAAGATTTGTTAAGAAACGTGAGACATTGTTAGAAGCAGGACGCAAATTAATCGTGGATAATCCAGAAATCACTAGACTTTCTATATGTTTTCGTCTTAGTAAATTACGTCTTAGCAGATATTTAAAACTCTCTTCCGGCCTCTTGCTGGTAAGACGATAAACTACATCCGACAGTAAGGCCTCTGATCAGGAGGTTTTGAGTAGCGTGGAACCACCTCTTAATTGCTGGTGTTCCCAGGTCCACTCTGACCCAGTGTGGTGGCACCTGTTAGGGTCCCAGCTATCGGCAAATAGTTAACACCTAAACTGATGTCAAAACACTATGAAAGTGTAAAAATAGGTTTTAATACGAGAAATACTTTGTAAAAATTATTACCGACAATAATTTTTTGAAGGAAAAAACATTACTAGAAATACCAGCTTTATATTTCTGAAAAAAATTATCAGCAATACATTTCTGAAAAAAAATATTACCCGCAATATATTTTTTTAAAAAATATTACCAAAATATACATTTTTGAAAAAAAATATTACCAGCTATACGTTTTTGAAAGAAAAAAAATTACCAGCTATACGTTTTTTTAAAAAAATATTACCAGCTATATATTTTCTGAAAACAATATTAGCAGAAATAGATTTTTGAAGAAAAAAACTATTACCAGCTATAAAAATTTTGTCAGCATTAAATAACTCATTGAGGTTGACCTGCCGTAAAACAAACCAAACCAGTATCTGTCTATATTTCTGAGATGAGGTATTATGTACATTATTTACATTATCCGGACTATTGTCCTCATCTTTGTCGCCATATTTATTACAACTTTTAGGCCGTTGTACGCTCCGGCCTTCTTCAGGTGGTTGGAATGTCGAACTGTACCCTTTATTTCGCTCATTGGGGTAGACTGTTCTAGTTCCACGTGCCATGTTTAATGGATGTCAGTTATCAGTTACCTCCTGTTAATTTCCCTCTGGAAGTTCTCCACTGCCTTAATCGGGTATTGAACTCACACACTTTGGGTCATGTCGCTGGATCTAACCAACGTCTTTATCCACATGGTACAGTGGAGTGCGTCTTAGTGGTTTTAATGCCTTACCTGGGATGAAATTATCGGGAAAAAAAAACACCACTAAAAACAAAAACAGAAAACCTGAGAAAACACAAAGAGATCCGGTACATTTAAACACATCAAACATCAGAAATTTCAAATTTAAAAATATATAATTTAGCGTTCCTTCATCGTCAGCATTTCCCTTCGGTGCATAATTATAACCAACGTTTACATTTATATCTCCCTTTGGATAATTATAATTCTATCAATAAGAACATTACTTTAGTCTGATGAAGTCCTTTCCTATGTTGAAGTTTGGTTTTTTTTACCCCTCCCACCTCCAAAAGTAAGGCGGTAATAGCACCAAGAGGCAATGGCGTTACTGGAATGAAACAAAAAAAAACTAACGAGAAGAAAGAGCAATAAAAGAAGAGGTTTCACGAAGACGATGCATTTAAATCTTTGAAACAAGACATCGGAAGAAAGTTCCACAGCCTAGAAGTACGAGAGAAGAAACTATCAGAATAGAACTTGCGGTTACATTTAGCTACTTCCAAAGTATTACATAGACGTTTTTTCATAACATTTTCATTCTCTTATAAAACGAAATTTATATATCCTATTCTTCCATATTTTTATTTATACAAATACAAAATATACATATATTTGAATATACATATATATATATATATATATATATATATATATATATATATATATATATATATATATAATAAGCAAATAATTATATATATGCAAATATATATATACATGTATATATATGCAAAATATATATATATGCAAATTTATCTGACGATCGCAAAAGCGTGAAACACAGGATCACAAAATCACATCAACCCAACCAAATGTATATGCAAATATATATATATATATGCAAACATATATATATATATGTATATATATATATGCAAATATATATATATATGCAAATATATATATATATATATATATATATATATATATATATATATATATGCAAATATATATATATATATATATATATGCAAATATATATATATATATATATATATATATATATATATGCTTTCTGAATTTGTAGGTCTGAGGAATTGGTTCGTGAGTACAATAGCAATGTAATAAATTATAACCATGGAATATTAGTTTGAGCCTTTTTTATTATATATATATATATATATATATATATATATATATATATATATATATATATATATATATATATATATATATATATATATAGTAGTAATAGTAAGCCATACATTAGAAATTTACCTCATATGGAGTATAGACCTATTTCAACTGACGAAATCGTCAATCTTATTCAACCCCGGTATACAGACTGACGAAATTTTCGTCGGTTGAAATAGGTCTTTACTCCATATGAGGTAAATCGGATTTTTATGGTTTATTAATATTTATTCGCATTGTATGATAAATAGATTGAGCTCTTTTTGTGGATCAGCTTTAATATTTTATATTACTACGATCCACATGAATTATATAATAACGGATTTATTCCCTTTACTATATATATATATATATATATATATATATATGTGTGTGTGTGTGTGTGTGTGTGTGTGTGTGTGTGTGTGTGAAATGTGTGTGTATGTAAATATATATGTAAAATATTATATATATTTTTATTCATATATTATATGCGTGGTACTTATTAGAAAGCGCTCAATATAAAGCTAACGGTAACAAATATATATATCAGAGATACAGCTAATATATATATATATATATATATATATATATATAATTTATATTTACACAAACAGCCAAATCATCAAATAATTATATACAAAAGTATTTCTATTGATGCGAGTACGTATATGTGTCTTTATACAATTTTCACTTTTCCATGTATCCCGACCGCATATGTGTGTGCGTGCGTTTATGCGTGTGTGTGTGCGTGAGTACTTCTTGATTTATTTGTATAAATTTACCACGAGGAAAGATAGAAAAAAAGCTTTACAAATGTCAGTTGTGACTACTTCAGATATTTTTTCGACAAAGATTTCGCTGATCTTTCTCTTTTAATTATTTATTTTTTTATTTTTTATATTTTTCTTTTCTTTTCGGTAGTTTTTTTTGTTTTGTTTTGTTTTGTTTTGTTTTGTTTTCTATTTATTTATTTTTTTGCTTTTCTTTTCATTTCATACTCATCTGAATTATTCAAATGATCAATGCCCTTAGCGACTGGATATATCATGAAGCACATATGGACAGAAATAATTTCCCAAAAGCTTAAGAACAAAGGCCATCATTCCAAAAACGATATGTAGTACAAAACCAAATTGATGAAAGAAAATTGAATAAGTTTCAAAAGTCCACGCCATTTATATGCTTTGCTTGAAGACAGAAAAAAAAAACGTTTGCTGTTGAAGTCTTTCTTTGAGAATAGATATTTACACAGATGCCTTTATCTCTTACGATGAACCACATCCTGTGCAGAGAAAGCCTCCTCTAACAGTGCAACAGAAATAGAGAACGTATAACGATCGATAACGTTTTAGAGACATCGATTGACTGATGGGCGGCATGGATGGAAAGAATTTTATAAAAAGTGAATGTTCTTTATTGATAAATGCGAGAATACTACTTATCTGTAGGCGGAGTTTTGTAATTGTAAACTGGCCAGTGTTTAATGTTTAAAATAAAAATCTAAGCCTGTATCGAACACCGACAATGCCGTTGAAGGAATATTTACTGACCCTAGCAGGAAGCTACTTACAGATAGATAAATAGACAGATAGATGCAGTGTTAAAAATCTAGCGCCCTAGATACAGATCTACATAGATAGATAGAGAGAGACATGAAGATAGATAGATAGATAGATAGATAGAAAGATAGCTAAAACAGAATGAGATATATAGCTGAGACAGAATAAGACAGACAGACAGACATAAAACTAGATAGATAGATAGATAGATAGATAAAACAGAATGAGATACATAGCTAAGACAGATAGACAAACATAAAACTAGATAGATAGATAGATAGATAGATAGATAGATAGATAGATAGATAAATGTGTACACTGAGATAGATAGATAGATAGATAGATAGATAGATAGATAGATAGATAGCTAAAACAGAATGAGATACATAGCTGAGACAGAATAAGACAGACAGACAGACAGACATAAAACTCGATAGATAGATAGATAGATAGATAGATAGCTAAAACAGAATGAGATATATAGCTGAGACAGAATAAGACAGACAGACAGACATAAAACTCGATAGATAGATAGATAGATAGATAGATAGATAGATAGATAGATAGATAGATAGATAGATAGATCAAAAGAAGAGAACGTAATAAGCTATGGAAGTTTGAACTTGCGAGACTTGGAAAGTTAAAGATGGTCTCAATTAAAGCAGTTGGGAATAATGTATATATTAAAAATAAAATAAAAAAAGCAAAAATGAATGTGTATTAAATGTTAATTTTATGGCTATGTATATTATGGAGACCAAGAGAAAACACAAGGGAATCGATCTTTTGTGGGAGCAGCGGGTATCTTCATTGACCAATTGATTGAAGGTCCGCCATACATTAAGGTCTACAATGGAGGACCTTAATATATAGAGCAGACTGGACAGGGATGTCCGACTGCGGTCGATCTGATGATGACGATGATGTAAGTATTCGTCATAGATGTACGAGTTCAGGCGATTTGCTGCTGATGATGATGATGATGTACGGACTCATCACGAATGTAAGACTGCAGTCCATTTCATTATGATGATGGTGATGACGTATGAAATTGTCATAGATGTAGCATTGCGGGCGATCTGATGATGACAAGGATGATGATGATGTGATGTAATATCATGTGTCTCTTAGGCAATGTGTTATTAAAATGTGCTTTCTAAGCAATACAATAAAAGCCAATAAAATATCATTATAATTCAATTAATTATTGTAATATATATGTGTGTGTGTGTCTCTGATTGTGTTTGTGTCTGTGTTTGTGTGTATGTGTGTGTGTGTGAATATACTTCAAATACAAAGTATCCAACATAACGTTTGAAGTAACTAATATATATATATATATATATATATATATATATATATATATATATATATATATATATGTATATTAATAAAAAGAAAGAACAGTAAGATATATAATCCGGTGTTCTTATAGATATTTTTATTTTTACAAAATAGTGCTCAATGTAAATTTACAGAGCATTAATATTATAAGTTAGACTTAAAATATGTTTTTCGCTACACAGTTCTAACCATGTTTCAAAAATGGAAGCTAAAAGCCCCTAATTTAATTTTGTACTTAAATTAAAGACATCACTTTCATTTCATCCTCAAGCGAATTTTGGAGTAACTTTTCGCTTGAGGATGAAATGAAAGTGATGTCTTTAATTTAAGTACAAAATTAAATTAGGGGCTTTTAGCTTCCATTTTTGAAACATGGTTAGAACTGTGTAGCGAAAAACATATTTTAAGTCTAACTTATAATATATATATATATATATATATATGTATGTATGAATGTATGTATGTATTTTTGTGTGTATTTAAGCAGCATTTCTTCTTTCATGCACATTTCATTGAATACGACAGATAGTAATAATGTCGTTTTTTGACGTATTTTTTAACGTCAAAAAACGACATTATTACGTCATTATTTTGGCACCAACCTAATATTTAGTTTTTTATACAATTTCTCATGCGATCTAATAATTTTTTTTTCGGGTGATAAATTATATAAAAACTGTCGGAATACTCTTTTTAATTTGAGCGCTTTCGGCTATACATTTACCCATTTTCAAGGATTAACAGTTGAAATATTTAAACCTTGAAAAGGGCTAAATATATAGCTCAGACAGTTTTTATATAATTTATCATCCAAAAAGAAAAAAAAATTATTAGATCGCATGAGAAATTGTATAAAAAAATAAATAATAGCACCTTGTCTGTCGTATTCAATGAAATGTGCATATATATATATATATATATATATATATATATATATATATATATATATATATGTGTGTGTGTGTGTGTGTGTGTGTGTGTGTGTGTGTGTGTGTGTGTGTGTTAGGGTAAGGTAAATGAAATAACTAGATATTCGCGATCGTATACGTGTCTACCGGCGTGCATACGCTGGTAAGCAAATAAATAATTACCAAATTTAGCCAAGAGGTGTAGACATAATAGTGATCAATGTGATTAGACAGAGAAAAGAACTATATCTTAATAAATACACATATACCTACGTTTGGTCTGCGACTAAAGTTTCGTTGGTTACCCAACTCGTCAGGAACAAGATATAGCTTATTGTTTATTTAAAAATAAGTATCCTTTTTTTTTTCAAATGAATTAAAATATAAAAAAAAATTTATAAAGTTTACTTTTTTTAAATAAACAATATTAAAAGTATACTTTTGTTAATAAATAATAAACTATATCTTCTTCTCCCTGACGAGTTTGATTACCAAGGAAACTTTAGTCGCACAAAACGTAGGTATTTGTGAATTTTTTAATATATATATATATATATATATATAGAAGTTTGTTAATTTTAGAAAGAGGTAAGAGAAACAAAAACTCCTGTTGGCCACCAATGGTGGAAAGTTCGAGGAATATGCGTGTGTGTGTGTTATATACGGATTTCAATAATATTAACGAAAAAATGCAAAAACTAAATCAAATAAGGGACACTTAAAGAAACCTCTCGTCTACGTCTCACTAATGAACTTAATGATATAAGGGATAGGCTGTCTTTCCTCTGTTTCTTTTTTTTTAAGACACCAATATTCCCAATTTTACCATTTATTTATATGAAAAATCCACCGGTAATTAATTCCTAGTCAATTACCAAAGTATCTCCATAGTTATAAACAAGCTGTCATACGAAACATGATTAGGTTCACTAAGGTATCTCTCCTCCACACCTATTGTTTTAAAAAGCATCGTGGAACATGAAAGTGTTACTTATTAACAATATTTTCAGAAACTATTTCATCGACGGCCAAATAAAATTAGGTTTCAAAAGATTCAAAAAACGTGATATGAACAAAAAATATATAAAAAGTCCTCGGCTTATTTTATTGTGTGCAAACGATAGACGTGAAAAAGCTATTTAAAATACAATTTTCCGGTACATATCACTTAATGATTGTAATAAATATCTAGGAGTTATCATTGATTGCTAAATATTGTAAATAGCTCACTTAATCATTTCATCGCTAATGATAACGGCCATTCTAATAGCTGAACATGATTTAAAATACGTGGACGAAAACCTTTTGCATTTTGGATAGTATCAGCGTAAATTTCACTTGGTTATCTGACAACGTATTCACAAATTGGAAGATTATTTGAAACATATAATTAAACGATCAAATGAAATTAATTAACCGAATTTTTTAATGAAAATTGAACGTTTAATTGAATATCTTTTTTTATAATTTTGATATTTTACATTTTGTGAATACATTTTCGCACTTAAGTCAAATTTATGCAATATATATATATATATATATATATATAGAGAGAGAGAGAGATAATATTAGTGGTAAATATACATATATATGCAAAATCCACAGGTGCATATATACACATGTATATTTTAGAATAAAAAAATTTCCGAGAGGATAAAATCCAGGTAGAACTCAATGTTCAGGACAGAGTAAGGATATAATAAAAAGGCTTAAACACTAATATTCCATGGTCATAATTTATTCCATTGGAATCGTAAATAAGATCCAATTCATCAGACCTACAAATTCAAAAAGAAAACAGATTTTTATTTCCGGAGTAGGTTTTTTTTCTGTTTTCTTTTTGAATTTGTAGGTCTGATGAATTGGATCGTATTTACGATTCCAATGGAATAAATTATGACCATGGAATATTAGTGTTTAAGCCTTTTTATTATATATATATATATATATATATATATATATATATATATAACCCTTTCATAAAGAAATAAAATAAAAAAATAAATAAATCTCCATAGACACGTAAACCAGACTAGGCGAAAACATCTTCCGTTTTAAATTTAGACACCCCCACCTTACCCTGACTTGACATCTATGAAAGTAACTCTATACTGATACAAATTATTAACACCCCAAACCCCTACATATTTAAACAATTCGCCCTGGCTGTTACCATGGAAATTTTGATTTCAATTATGAATATGCTTTTAAAACACGTAAATTTCAGAAATAAGTTATTCCCCAAAAAATTTCGCTGGAAGATAGAACAGAGCTTACTTTAATTCAATTTAATTCAAATAATTATATTGAAGTTTTCGGATCTTGTTTTGAAACATGAGACCTCTTATGTAGCGTGTTGGAATCATATTTTTAAATAAATAATTATATATATATATATATATATATATATATATATATATATATATATATATATATATATATATTGTGTATTTAGGCTGCAATCCTTCATTTATGCATGTTTCATTAAAAACGACAGACATGGTACTACGATTAAGCTTTTTATTTAATTGTTCTTGTGTTCGAACAAGTGCTTTCTTTTTTTTCTTTTTGAGTACATTGAGGCAGGAATCCCCTGGAGATTTAGAACACCAAGATGAGTGTTCAATCTCAGACGGTTCAACACCAAATCCAAGAACGCTGATTAATTACCTGCCCCTAGATTGGCCGTAGGCTGATGATGCAGACTTCGTCGCACACTCCGAGGAAGATTTACAATATAATGGGTCGCTTTTCTTTGCCGCTTGGGTTGCTTTTTTGAGCGGTGATTAATATGAAGAAAACAAAAGCGATGTGCATGTTTCCATCTGGGGTTCCTTCCAAAGAGCCAAAATATTTGTGAAAACAAAAATCAATGAAGGTTGTGAACAATTTCCCATACCTTGAAAGTGCGATATCAAAAAAACGATGTTCAGATGCTATGTTTTTTAACGCATTCAGAAGGCAAGAGATACATTTGATACGTTGGAAAGTAAAGTTTCGCCAGATAGAAGCATTACCATTTAATAGACTTTTAAGCGTGTATTTGTCCTATGTCTTAATATCCTTTCTGTACTCTTCTGAAACATTAACAACATATGGGAGAGATATAAAATGGCTTGATCAATTCTATTAAAAATACTTGAGGCGCATACTTAACATCAAATGGCAGTCTTTGATTCCGGATACTGTTTTCCCCCAAAGACCTGAATGCAACTGCTTACGGCCACATCACATTGAAACACAGGTTCTTGTAAAATCACCAAAGTTAAGCAACATTGAAACTGATCAGTACCAAGATGGGTGACTGCTTGGGAATACCAGGTGCGTTAAACTTGGATATGCTGGTGGATAAATGGATTAGAATTGTTAATCAAAAAGCCGAGTTCCAATTCAAGTTGGGTTCACTTACAAATACCCTTGGGGAAGGTATGTTTACCTCTTCTCCTTCCAGCTATGGTTTAATTAAAGACATGTATCCCTGAACCATCTCCAAAAACAAAAATAAATAACGCATTCAACATTATGGATAAAAAAATAATGAATTTTATGTAATGTTTTTTGAGACTTCGCATTAGAAAAACAAATTCACAGATTTAGATACCCCCCCCCAAAAAAAAAACAGAATTGTCAAAATCTGTGAAAATTTTTAATTCTTTAATATTCAGTTATGCTTAGTTTGTAACATGTATAAATGTTGGTTGAAAAAAACAAATGCTGATAAAATAGTGAGGGTCTCAAAGCACTGCCTGGGGTCCCCAATTAGGCACCCCTCCCTGGTCAGGGGTTCAAGAGTAGCAGCAACTGGCCCTACACACACGCACACATAAACACTCTACCATCAAGACTAAGTGTGTATACAGCCTGTCTTAACATCCTTTCTGTACTCTTCTGAAACATGGACAACATACGGGAGACATAAAATGGCTTGAGTGATTCTATTAAAAATGCTTCAGACGCATACTTAACATCAAATGAAAGTCTTTGATTCCAGACACTGTTGTCCTCCAAAGACCTGAATGCTACAGTATTGAAACAATAATGATCCCCAAGCAGATGCGATGAGCAGGGCACGTTGTGAGAATGTTGGGGTACAGGATTCCTAAACAACATTTTTTATGGATAACTGAAGACAGGAAAGCGTCCACAACACAAGTCTTGAAATAATTTTAAAGATAATTTGAAGAATATTCTGAATACATTGCACATGGATGTCTAGCATTAGGAAGAGCTGACATTAAATTGTACCGAGTGGAAGCACTTTACAAGGGAGGAATGCAATTCCTTTGAGGATAACTGTCCCAGACATGTTCAGATCAAGCGTGATCAACTTAAAGGTACTCACTGTGGTTTACCAGCTAATATGCAGTCTTGGACATGTGGTGTGTGTTAGCGCATACCGTTTTTGAGGGTGGGGTTAGGTAAACCATCTGGAAGGTCATTATAACAAGTAGACCAGTGGTTCTTAACATTTTTTTAACATTTGACCATTTTTCTGTTTTTCCCATAGCCATTCGATGAAACAAAAAAGCTTATTTTATTTTTTACTAATAGATAAGTTTAGAAAGTTTATTATAGAAACAGTAAATCGATTTGCGTTATTTTGAAATAAAATTAATTTGATGAAAATAAGCTTGCATTTAACAAATAAATTTCAATGAACATTTATGTACACTATATATCCTTCTCAGTTTTTATTCAGCTTTCACAATCAAAACATCCAGTACAGTGAAAGGGACGCTAATTTACATCACTTGAATTCGTTTTTTGTTTGTTTTAGAGTTTGTTTTTGTTTTCTATTTTTAGTATTTTAATATGGTGTAGATTACTTTAGAAATTCTAATTTTCTGTTGTAACAAGCGTTCCGAAGTGAAATTGCTGTGAGGGCCACTAAAATATTACCGTGGACCCCCAATTAGCTATTTTTGTGTGGACTCCAGTAATGTTACATAGACTCAGCAAGAACCACTGAACAAGCCAATTATGCCAACCTCTTGCATCGTCCTGCCAATAATACCTGTGATTTTTGAAAGATTTGCAGATAATTATCTGGATCGAGAAGGCACATCGTGATACACAAGATAGTTGTAGGCCCAGCAAATCTAGTCAACGAAATCATTGATACAGAGTTTATCTGTGACATGTGAATGACACCTGTGAAATCAAATTAGGGTCTCAAGAGTCGACTAAGGGGAGATGGACGCCGAATTGAGATGGAAATCAATGCAATTCATACGATGAGTGAGATGCCGGGTCATATTTGAGCAAGATGTGACAGTCACTATTTAACTCATTAAATTCCTTCATATTTTCCTCGTATATTTTCTGGGTTATTTTGTGCAGTATTTTCTTTTTAATTCATACTTTAGCTTTAATGTTTTTTTTTCTAATTATTTCTTTTAATTTTCTTTTAAATTGCTAATTATTTTTTGAATTAGTTGTAACAAATTTTATATTAAGTTTTGACAAATTCTTTTCCTTTGCAGTCGATTTGCTAAGACTAGGTACATAATGTACCTAGTCTTAGCAAATCGACTCAGTTACCCATCTAGATACACCGTACGCAATATATATATATATATATATATCAGCCGCCACTGCTAATAAATGAAATGAGATGGTCAGGTGAGTTATTAAGTTGGTGCAAAAATAATGTCGTTTTTTGACGTTCAACTTTATGTGAGAAAACGACATTATTTTTGCAACAACCTAATAACTCGCCTGACCATCTCAACATTTTGTCGTAAATGATAAAACATAGGTATTTATTTATGTTTTGAATTAGTTGTAACAAATTTCATGTTAAGTTTAGAGAAATGCGTACGCCATATATATATATATATATATATATATATATATATATATATATATATATATATATATATATGTGTGTGTGTAAAATGTGTATAAATATAAATATATATATAAATATCAGTGACAGAGCTAACATATTTACTTGGATTGATGTGAGTCTGCGACCCTGGCGATCGCAGAGAGCGTGAAACTCAGGGTTAGAAAATCACTGGCAATCCAACGAATTATATATATATATATATATATATATATATATATATATATATATATATATATTCTTAGATGGAGTATATCTAGAAGAAGAAAATAAATGAAAAGACAAGGGGGAAATTATTTTTAGGTTAGCCTACGAGTTTCGTCATTCGACGGACTTTATCAACGCAAAGGATTTTCTTTTGCAAAATGTATATATGTTGTAGTTACTCAAAATTTCCAAATTTTCGAACGCTCCTAAATTAAATTAACTGAAAAGATTTATGTGTTAGATATACGACATAATCTAGGATCTGACACCTTCATCTTTTCAGTTAACTTGCTGAATATTTATGAGCGTTCGTAAAATTGTACATTTTGAGTAACTGTAAAATATATACTTTATGCAAAAGAAAACCTCATATTTGCGTTGAGAAAGTCCATCTAATGACGAAACTGTTAGGCTAAACTAAATATAGGTTTTCCTAGTCTTTTCATGCATATATATATATATATATATATATATATAGACAAATTCTTTTCCTTTGAACTTTTAATTAATATTATGTGCTTAGTTATATCAAATCGACTAAGTTACACCTTTAGATATAACGTACGCCATATATATATATATATATATATATATATATATATATAGAGAGAGAGAGGGGGAAGGGAGAGAGTTTTGTTTAATTTTATATATCAGCAAACAGTATTTAGAAAAAATAGTATGGCAAATTGGAAAAATCTGGAACGATTATTGGATTCTATTTAACTGCACTGCAGTCCTCATTATTTACACAGAGGCGAAATATATTGAAAAACACTTTCCAGGCCCTTCAGTGCCCTAAATATTTCATATTCAATGTGAAGCAAAAGGCTCACAAAATATTTCAAAATAGAAGAGCTGTTCTTCCTGACAAACCCAACGAATCAAAAAAAAAGTATTATTCTACCGACAAAATCTGTCACAATTACAGCCGAAAAGAATTTATCTAAACTTAACATGAAATTTGACAGAACTATATCTGAAACAATCAAAGACTTAATCAATAAAAAGAAACAAAACAACAAGCCAAAACTTGAAGTAGGAATTTACTCTGTCAACTGTAGGAATTGCCGGAATGAATACATTGGAGAAAGCTCAGGAAGTTTAAACTAAAGACTATATGAACACAAAAGGGACATTTTTAAAATAACACACAAAACTGCATTGGTTGTTCACTGTAATGAAATTGAGCAGAATTTTGACATAGGTAAAGCTACTTTGATTAAGAGTGAAAATAATAATGTCTGGCAAGTACCTTGATCGCAAGTTCAACCACGTAAATTTCCGTCCAAGCACATACAATATATCACTATTCTTGATAGGTTTTCTGTTGTTACAATGTGGGATATTCAGGGGCAAAGGTGATGAAGAGAAAAGGAAAAAGAATACAGATGAAATTGACCAAATTGAAAAAATATTCATATATGTATATATTCTTTCAGATATTTTGAAACTACCAGCGTCTCTCGTTTCGTGCGCATGTGTAGATGGGACAGCATTAACAAAGCCTAGTCTGATGAAATACTGACAGATGAAACGCGTCACAAAAACTTTTTTCCAGTTTGTCATACCATTTATATATATACATATACATGTGTGTGAATATAAAAAATGAAATTGATATTTAAAAGTAATCGTAATATATATATATATATATATATATATATATATATATATATATATATATAATTCTATAATATATTAAGTAATCCTAGTATATATATATATATATATATATATATGTAAGCAAATATATGGATATACATCCGACAGTATGAAGAAAAATATACAGAACAAAAACAAACAAAAATCCTAATATGCAATTATGCTGTTTTAATGTTAATATAATATCAAATTCGGACGTTTCCGTCTAGTAGACCATCTTCAGGACATATTCATAAAACATATTTAACATTAGACTATATTTAATTCAACATGAAAAGACGATGGACATAAGAGTAAGACTGGTATTTATTTGAACAAAAAGTACAAATTGTGGCACAAGGCCAATAAAGGGGAGGGGTAGAGGCTGGTCAACACTAACTATCTTATACCTAGCTAATCAGATTCGCGACCCATTCGTACATTACATTTTACACATTCACCAAAAGAACTCGTCCATCACCAAACAATCCTTCAACCACCATAATACCACGTGCTCTCAAGGGAGACCTACCAAAATCGCGCCCCATACCATGAAAATTCTAATGATGATATATATATATACAATTCTAATAATGATAAAATGAGAGGGGAGGGAAATGAACCCAATAATAAACTTAAAATAAACACAAATACAAACTAAACATAATTGATGTTAGTAGGGACCGTCCAACCCATAAAACAGAGAGGCCGCTGTATTCTGCCCAGGGGACAAAATCAAGAGACGCTCTCGCTAAGGGAGTGGGAAAAAGTATAAAATATTAGGCTGGAATGGGAAAATATGAAACTGACCCAGTCGAGATGAAAATGGGGCGGGGGTCAAAACAAACTGGGGAGGATGGGAATCTCGACTTGGATCATAACCAAAGAACGACCGGGATGCAGGCCAGGAACAATACTTACTCACATTAACTAGGTACACTGAAGCTTGTCTAACCTAACCAAGGGGAGGGTTCCACAGGAAGCCACCCCGATGTGCAATAGGTTGACCTAGAAGAGAAAATCAAGGCTAGCCCCGTTCACACGAAGCAAGCTCGCTTCTTTTACCCACCTTTCGCTAAAGACTGTCGAATGCAATCGTTTTCTATCCGATCTAATCTTCATCTTGAGCTGATGCTCAAAGAATCGAATCAGATCCGAATGAGAAAGACGATTGCCTCGCAAGACTTCCTCCTTTCGCGTCGTCCAAATCACCATTCGAGCCGTGGCCATCAGCGTCAGAAACACCATCCGTTTCATCCCGGAATACGGGGGCGACACATTGTCACACGCGTATGCGCGATCAATGGACACAAGCTGTTCGGGAGCGAGACGAGCCGTCAGCTCACCGACATGGTCCCATAAGGGGCGGACCTGGGGGCAATGGTAGAAGGCGTGCGCAGCCATTTCCTCTAAGCCAAGGCCACACCGTTCACAGTCTGGCAAATCCGCCAAGCCCCATATGAAAGCCTTGTCGTTGAGAGGCAGCCGATTCCGAGCCAATCGCCAGCTAAGCGAAAACTCAGGGTTACTGAGGTAATCCGCCGCTGGCGCCCAAGACCAGTAGGAGCAGTACTCCTCCTCCGACAAGCCGAGCGTATCTCGTAGGAGATCCTTCGCGGGCCTCTCCACTAATTCACGATAGAAGACCTTCCTAGGCCGAGAAAGGTCACTGGACCGGAGAACGGCCCTCAAGGCCGACCGACACTCGCGAAGGAAAACCGATTGATCCAGGGGTTTACGACCGCGCTCAACCCGCGAGATGGGGGGACTGATGGTAAGGCCAGGGAACGCGTCCCTAACAATCCCCTCCAGAATCGGATCTCCTCCAGTCAATGCACGGCGTAGGAAAGCCAACCTAGAGGCACGGATGTGACTCGGCAGGTGCGGCATTCCCAGCCCCCCATGACACGGACGTTTAGTGCAGACTCGTCTGTCGACCCGATTCCCGCGTCCCCTCCATAAAATGGAGGATAGCGATTGCTCGAGCGCCTTCTTGTGAGTCTTACAGAGAGGAAGTACGGACAATCGATAAAGAATCAGGGGGAAAATGTATGTAGCACACACCTCGGCCCTGCCCTTCACGGACAACCTCCGTCGATTCCAAGTCTGACCGGCGGAATCGACCTTTGCTCGTACTTCAGACCAATTCTTCTCCAGCTGGAGGTCAGGCCCAAACCACACTCCAAGAATGCGGACAGGACCGTCTGTCCAACCGAAGCGGCCCGGAAGAGCGACCCCCTTCCAGGCACCTAACCGCAAGCCGGACGACTTGTCGCGGTTTATTTTGGCCCCTGTCACCTTCTCGTACCGATCAAGCGCCTTCTGTACCACCTCAATGTCGTTGCGGGACGACACGAAAGCAGATACGTCATCGGCGTACGCGGAAACCCTGGCTCGAGACCCTCCAGGAACGGCAATTCCACGTAGGGCCGGACTGCCGGTCTCGTCCTTCAGCCGGCGAAGGAGAGGCTCCAACGCCAAAGCATAAAGGAGAGGCGACAGCGGACAACCCTGACGAACCGACCTAGACAGCACGAACGCGTCCGACAGCCTTCCGTTCACCTGTAACACCGCACTGGGGGAGCGATACAGGAGGCTAATCCAGCGGCAGAAGTTGGGTGCGAATCCAGCGGCCTACAGGACAGCTGCAAGGTAGCGATGGTCGACCCTATCAAATGCCTTGGACTGATCCAAATTGATCAGCGCGGCTTCTTCGTCGTCTTTTACACCCTCTATGATCGTGCGGATCAGATGCAGGTTGCTCTGAATTGTTCGGCCCCTCACAGAACAAGTCTGCTCAGGTCCCAACAGAGACTCGGCAACTGACTGCAAACGTTCCTGCAGGATCTTGGCCATAATCTTTAACTCTGTGTTTAGCAGAGTTATGGGCCTGTAATCATCTAGGTTCCCCCCACCACCTTTGCCCATTTTCAACAGAGTGATCACACCCCTGGTGATCCGGTTGGGGATGGACCCCGACCGAAACCAGTTGTTGAACACTGCAGTCAAAATTGGAACAAAGATGTGCGACAGCCTCAAGTACAATTCATAGGGCAAACCATCCAGACCGGGCGACTTGCCTATGCCGACCTTCTTCAAAACCGCGTAGACATCGCCCTCCGTAATCTCTCCCTCGCAGCTAGCCGCTTCAGTCGGCGAAAGCCGAGGAAAGTCAGCCAAATAGCTACGAAACTCCTCCTCACGGAGACCAGGCTCCTTGGTAAACCGGTTCTCGAAATGGCGCCGAAACGCTCCGCACATGTCATCAGTGGCCCGAAGAGTACGCCCCTCCGGAGATTTGACTTCACGAATGTAACGATCGCCACCTCGACGGACCTCTTCCCTGCGCAGATCTGCACCCAAGTTCACGGCTTCGGAAGACATCTTGCTTAACTTATGTCTAATTACCTGACCCATGTACCGCTCGCTATTCGATCGATCCAGGGCCTCCTTAGCTAAGTCTATCTCTAGGGGATCCCCCCAGCCACCGCCCGGGAATAACTAGCTTTAAGCGTCTTCACCTTTTCAGCTCTATCTAGAGCGAGCCGTTTGCTGAAATCAGTGGTGAAGGACCTAATCCTACATTTAAGGCGTTCCCACCACCTATTCCCGATAACCGCCCCCACTAGCTCCCGCTGCACTAGTCTAGTTAGCTGCTCCTGGAAGTCCCGCCTGTCCAGTAAAGACAGATTGAACTTCCAGTAGCCAGCCATTCTAGGCCTATTGTCTAACGCCACCCGGGCACAAACGAGTTTGTGATCCGAATAGCCTACCCAGTGGAACGTAGGGCAATCTAGTAGTTCTATGTCGGCTCTTCTCACTAACATTCTGTCAAGGTAGCTAACCACCTTGTCAAAAGGCCAATTAAGAGCCCACGTCCACATTTTTCCCTTGGGATGATCGACCCGGTATCTATCGACGAGACCATAATCGTCGATCAGATCGACCAAGCTGCGATCGCCCCCTCTCCCGCTAGCACCCCGCCCCCTGTCTAACTTGGGGTCCAGGATGGCATTCCAGTCCCCCATTAAAACTAGGCGCGTTGAATCCACCAGGAACGGCCCCAACCGCCGAAAGAACGAGACCCGCTCCCTCTGGTCATTGGGCGCATAAACCGCAACGACCCGGAACGAACCACTTTTCACGGCAATATCGGCCACGATCAACCGGCCCTCTGCATCGGTATGCACAAGGTCTACCTTCGCATCGAGAGTACGTCTGACAAGCAAAGAAACACCTCTGGCAGACCGGTCCCCGTATGCTGAATAAACGACAAAGTCATCCTCCAGCACACACGCATCGGAACTGCAAACAAAGTGGGTCTCTTCGATCGCGGCGACATCCACATCAAAGGACAACAGGTCCCGGAGCAGGCGGGCAGCCTTACCCCGATCCCTCAAGCCATTCACATTCAGTATAGCTAACTTAACTGCCATCGTCTAGGCCTGCAAAAAGAAAAAAGAATAAGTGCAAAAACCTTATACACATACGGGGCGGAAATCTGCGTTGAGCAGGACCCCGACAGATTGTCCCAGACTGCCAGTGCCCAATTCAGTCGTCATACGACCGCCCAGGACAATACCGCCGACGTCAATAGGGTACATTAATTTAATAGCCCTATATAAGGAGGGGTGAACTAAAACCGGGACCCTCCCAGAGCAAAAGTTGCGCAATCTCTTTAAGTCGGGGTTGTCCAATTCGCACATTTTAATGTTCGGAAAGGCATCCCTGGCCTCGAATATGTGGCTCCACACCTTTAGGTAGCCACCAGAGTCTCTGACGCAGGTAATGACACCTGGAGCCTTTGGAAAATTACGGGGGTCCTCGACACTTTTGCCGTCCACCTCCGTCGTTTTGTACAGCACCTCCAACAGGGCCTTCCTTTGTTTGGACAGGCCCCTTATGTACTCTTCTTTGTCAATTTTACAAATTGACTCGGGGCCCTCAAACATTTTCTTTTTCTTCTTTTTCTCCCTAGCAGGATGGGGAGGGGAGGAGGTGGACGTGTGTGGTGGTGTGTTCAACGAACTCGAGGAAGATGTGGAGGGAGAGGGGGGTGTAGCACGGGAAGGGGAGGAAGGGAAGCTCTTAATGCCGGGAGAGCAGGACGATCTAATTGGCGAAGCCGGGAAGGAGCGCTTCCTGGTTTTGACCAGACTGCGTTCCGCCCGGCTACGACCAGAACAACTTTCTTGTGTTTTTCTTTCTTCTTCTTCCTCCTCCTCCTCCTCCTCTTCTCTGCACCTCTTCAGAGACGCCACTCGAGGTGGAGGCATGTGTTCAACTTCCATCGGACTGTCTCTTTGTTCCTTTGGTTGCTGCTGCTGCTGTTGCTGCTGTGGTTGCTGTGATTGTTGTTGTTGCTGCTGCTGCTGTTTCTGTGGATTTTTTTTGGGTGACTGTTTTTTCGACACTTCTTTTTCCCCTTTTTTCTTTTCCACCTGCTGTTTTGGTGCTGGTTGAGGCTTCTCCTTTTGGGGGGGAGCTGGTACATTCTTCCCCTTCCTTCCATTTACAACCTCCTTCCAGGTGCCGTCAGCGTTTTTATCTGCTTCTGGATTTTTTTCGTTCACCGCTACTGCTGCTACTGGTGGCGTGGGCTGGCTTACAGGCTGAGGCTGTTTCGTTGGGCAATCTTTCGCCATGTGTCCCCGGACACCACACACCCAACAATTCGGTCGCCTGCCTTCCACCACTACCCACATCTTTCTTTTCCTGCAAACCAGGGTGTTGGGAATTCTCCTAAATTCTTCCTGGCTCATGGTCACCTGCAGTTCAACGTCACCCGTGGCAATGCCGGACTTGCTCAGTATCGCTTTGACCTCCTCCACTTTTCCATACTGAGCGAAGAAGGCCCCCATTCTGTCCTCCGAGATGTCCACAGGCACTCCGTGGACTGTTATTTTAGTCCTACGTGTGCCCATGTATTCCGTTTGCAGCTTGAGGTTTTTTGTTGTTAACACGCTGCCTGCCAACTGCTTCGCATCCAGTTCTGTTGGTAAGAGAATGTCCCACATTGCGTTTGACCTCCTAGTCAGCACCTTTGGATAAATTTTTAAGGTCTTTAAGACCTCTTCCATTGTTTCGACGTACGAAAAAGACTTATCCAAACAGATAACTGAAAGTTTTATAAGATCAGCGTTCCGTTTCAATATGATCAGGTCGGCGTCACGTGGGCGATGTTGTGAAAACGTATTCCTAAAATATAGTATTTTGAAAGAAAAACTTATATGTACGTTTGTCGAGCATTAATCTTGCTAGAAAAGGGGAAATATTACAGAAGCCAGTTCTAGTATTCACCGTCCGTGAGATAGATATTATGCCTGCCTCATAAATCCGTCTAAGATTTTTATTATGAATATATGCTAAAATCTTCACAGAATCAAAATCGAAATTATGATCAGCTTTAGCTGTGTGTACAACTAAAGCATTGTCTCAATTACTGAGGCGAATATCTCGTTTGTTCGAAAACACGAGATTTTACGGACCTACATGTTTCACCCACATATTTTAAGTCACAGTTGTTGCATGAGATTTGGTAGATGCAAGCATCGGATGTAATATGTTGGTTGCTGGTGCTATTTAATAAACTACGGATAGTTCTAGTAGGTAATATTGTAGTTTTAATTTTTAGAGCATTTAAATTATTGGAGATACGTTCGGTGAAATGGTTATTTGGTAGAAAGTTGCGACCAAAAGAATTATCAGGGGCAGCTGAAAGTGTAGCTTTCACTGATGTAGTTGTAGTGGCCTTCGAGGTGTCATTTTGCGCTGATGAATGAATTTTCAACGCTTTATTTTTAGCTCTCAGTAATAATTGTCTCGGATACGAAAGATTTGAAAAGGTATCCTCAATATAACTGAATTCATCATCTAAATAATTTGCTGAACAGATGCGAAGAGCCCTTAAGTAGAATCCAATAATAATACCCCTCTTCGTGTTAGTATCAGGGTGAGAGTAAAAGTGTAAATAGTCGTTTTTACATGTGGGTTTACGATATACTTTGAATTCTAATTTATTATTATTTTTTATGAGTAGCCGGCTTTGAATTCATAGTTTTTCCTTCTCCAAAACTGGTTACCACCCTGTCTGCCATTCTATTTACCCATAACTGGGTTAGGAGAGGATCAATACCTTTCCCAAGGGTATTAGCAAGTGAATGTAATGGACCCAAATAGAATTCGAACTCGGATCTCTTGATTACTTGACCGTGCCTCTATGTATACAAAATCAAAAGCTCATTAATTTATTCTATTGCAACTAAATGCAGCCTAACTATAAAGAAAATTAAAACGTCATTAAAAATATAATTCGTCAATACTCAATCCATTGTTAGGTCAACTTCTCAGAAAGTTGATTCACTGTAACGTGCAAGACAATTTTTCTCTCCAGAATCTATCTTATATATCTATATAGCTACCATTCGTACATTGCTGCCTCATTTAGTCCGGTGTGCTTGCAATTTACCTTGATCTCCTTAATTAAATCCAAAATCAGTAATATTATTGGTCCTGATCTGGCGTCTCGGTTTCATTCTTTTCCCCACAGCTGTAAGGTTTCCTTCCTGTGCATTTTCTATAAATACTTTCATGGTAATTGTTTGGATGAGCTATTCGCTATGGTTTCTTGTAAATAGCTTTTTGTATTCATATTGTAAATACTCATTGGGGTTAAGTTTTTAGAATTGTTATTTTATTCACCCCACCACCACAGACAACGAATTGTAAATATGGGGACTAGTTAGTACTTTCATAGAGACAAAGAGGTATTATGGTGGTTGTAGTAAGAAAGGTACGTATAAATGTGTTGTTTTGGTGTGAGGAATATTGTTTTGTACGATTGGGTCAGTGTTTGCGGCTAGCTAAGTTATATTTAAGACAGAAGAAGACCGTCCTTTCCCCAATCCCCTTTTCGGCCTTGTGCCACATTTCTGTAGATAACAGAATAAATATTGCTCTTCGCTATGGTTCATTGAGACAATGAGGTATTATGGTGGATGTAGTAAGAATGTTAAGAAAGAATGCGTTGTTTTGGTGTTAGGAATATTATGGTAGGTTTGGGTCAGTGTTTGTGGCTAGCTAAGTTTAAAGTTAAGACAGATGAAGACCGTCATTTTCCACATTTGTCATTTTGGCCTTGTGCCACCTTTCTGCAAATAGCAGAATAAATATCGCTTTGCATTATGGTACCATGACTTTTTAAAAATTTAATCACAGTGCTAGACTGGCGTCAAGATCTTATCAATTGACGGTCAAGCTGGCTAGATGTAGCCGTAAGTTTTATGCCAATAGTCTCTTTTCTCGCTTATGGAACTCCCTTCCTGCTCTATGCTTCCCAGACAACTTTAATCTGCAATAGGTTAAATGCAATGTTAATCGCTATCTACTGTCTTCCTGATTACTCTTTTCTTTTTCTACTCATTAGTAATGTTCTGGTTTCTAATTCTGACATACTCTGTAACCCCTTGTGTCTTAGTTGCTTTATTGCCTTTCATGGGGGATACAGATTAATAAAAAAATGTATATGTCACTTAATGATTGCAGTAAGAACCGAAAATTTAAAATTTATTATTTATATCTAACTTAATTCTTATTAATAATTCGGTCCTCAAGAAGCCTTCTTTTGTAAAAACAATGTTTTTTTTTTATGAATCCTCGTGTCCTTTGGGAGATTGCATCTTCAAAACTAACCATGATAAAAAAAAATTATATTACACTGGTCGCACAACTAACACACAATCTTATAGGTTAACTTACCACTTTTTCTTTGTATTATTGTTCATCTAATACAAGTTCTTAAGAATCATTCTAGGTAGTGGATTGTTATATGGGGATGTGTTAACAACTTACAGAAATGGAGCAATGGATGCGTATATTGAGGATATTGAGAATAGATAACCTCGAAGGAGTTAAGATTGTAGCGATCAGAGAAGCACCCTCGGGAGAATTCTTTCTACAATGCAACAGTTCTGGAAGGAAACTGTCTAAGTAAAACTTCTTCCTCACCAATGGAATATGAAGTGAATTAAGATGAATTAATCTTTAGACGACTCAGTGTGTGTGGCATGGTGGGTCTTAAATGTGAACGTCCGGGCGAATGAAAACAAAGCATGTAAATCGTTTACTTAACGGTTGCATATTAATTTGCCAAAGTAGTCTTGTATTTATAATCTGTTTTTTTTTTTGTTTTTTTTTCCTCAAACGGTGATGTCCTTTACCAGCAACTTAACGTTGACTTTTATTTTATGTAGGAATCTCACGGAGCATATAACTAGTTAACATTATGTTAAATTACCTCCCCACCGCTTTTACCTCTTAGGAAATTTGAACGCTAGACTTCTATACATCTTACGAAATAATGTAACCATTTTTATCTGTCCATAATAAAATTGTCTAGGATTTATATGCTGACAACTTCTGGTCAGTTTAGAGATTTTTGATAAAATCCAAAGGAGAATATGAAATATTATTGATCATGACCTGGCATCTCACCTTCAGTCATTTTCCTATCGACATAATCTATCTTCTTTCTGCCTCTTCAATAAACATTTTTATGGTAATTGTTCTGATGAATTTTCCTCTATGGTACCTAGACTTCGCGAATTTACGCGCAGTACGAGATTGGTCTAATCATATTACTGTTGAAACGGCTAGATGTAGCCATAATTTCTATGCCAACGGTTTCTTTTCTCGTACTTCTCCCATGTTGAGCCCTTCCGGTTTCTTGCATTCCAGTCAATATTGACGCATTAAGTGCACTGTCAGTCGTTTTCTTCTTTCTCCTTAAATTCTGTTCTTTTATTATTCTCGATCCTATATAATGTTTTTCTTTTTCTGATAATCTTTCACACCCAGTAGCTCCTTGCATCTTAGTGACTTTATTGCCTTGCATAGGATGAATGATTAAAAAAATAAAAAACATTTCAACGTTGACGCCATTCAAAAAATTAATGAATACGACGATATGTCACTTTTTTGTGGGTGCTTGTGCGTGTGTGTTTATCTCTCTCTCTCTCTCTCTCCCCCCCTCTCTCTCTCTCTCTACATATATATATATATATATATATATATATATATATATATATATATATATGAATAGTAATTTGGGGGATTTAAATATTTTTCATAAATTCATCATGTCTAGAACAACTAACCTCAACAGAATGCAGAAAGCACTGTACGGCCGTTTCGTCCAATTTTGGGACTCAGCAGTAGTGCACTCCCAGAAATATGATTAGCAGTGCTGTATTGTGTCTATTTACTTAGTTTCCTCTTCGCCATCTTGGCCCGCTGGCCTAATGGTGTGATGTTTGCGTTGTATCGTAACGGCCCGGGTTCGATTGTCGGGAGTCGATCCGCGCTGCTGACGAGTCCCCAAAAGAAGATGAAATGGCCGTCCAGTGCTTTTCAGCATTCTGTTGAGTTTTCTATAAATATAGCTGTCTCGTTAAAGGTTGACGCTTTGGTGGCATTTTTGCTCTATTTGGATAGCCTGGGTATATACTGCTTAGGTAGATGCTTGCCTTTGGTCTTTCTTCTTTCTCAGTTTCGAAGTTTATTGTTTTTTTGTTTTTGTGATATTAATTCCGTCCCACTTATTATTTTTTTTTTTTGCGTAAGGACTTTTGGTAACCAGTCTATTGGACACGTCATCAGGAAATTGTAAAGAGCTATAATCGTCAACGCCCTGAAGGGACACAAAGATGAAGAAGAAGAAAGATAAAAATAAACGCCCAAAATGATAATAGAATTAACGATAAATTAATATTTTAATAATAACAATGGAATTATTAATGTGGTCCTTTGATCATTGTGTAGGTAATATTCCTTATGTTGTTGTTTAATAATATTAAACCAAACAGGGGTTTGGTTCTACAGAAGGATGATGTGAATAACAGGCATAAAGTAGGTAAGCACTTAGGAAGTTTTAAGTAAAATGTAAACGAAAAAGTCACTTGTACTTAGAATAAGAGATAGACAGATAAAATTTCTGGGACATATAATGAGGAAAAAAGGCTTGGTGAATTTGACACTCACAGGGCATATTGAAGGCAGCTGGTACAAAGAAAAACAGCGCATAGTCTACCTAGCGATCTTAAATGTAAATAGATGACAAAACAAAGTTTAAGGAAGATAGACAAAAACTTAAAACTGCAAAGGAGTAATTAATCTGGCCCTTTTATCATTAATGTATCTACAGTGTCCCTTTTTAAGTTCATTCTTCTTTCGTAGTTGCTTAAAAGCATTAAATGAAAACAGCGGTGTGGTTCTACAGAAGGATGATGAGAATACCATTGATTAAGTATTTGAGCAACGAGGAAGCTTTAAGGAAAATGGAGACGAAAATGACACACAATGTCAGTAAGAGAGTTAAAACGTCTGGGACACACAATGCGGAAAGACGGCTTGAATAATTTGACACTCATAAGACATATTGAAAGCAAGGGGGTAAGTGGTAATAAGCGGGTAATCCTCTTAAAGACCCCGTGAAATGGATGGTAGAACAGGGAATAGAAGGGCAGTAAAGTGACAAACATCGTTTAGAGCTACAAAGGATAGGCAGTAGTAGAGATCTTTGATCACTCAAGTTCTGAAGAGACACGGTACGTAAAACTAAGAACAATAAATGAAGAATAGACTTTTTCATTGAGGCTTTATCATTAGCATAATGGCGCACATACAAGACTTCTAAAAAATAACTGAGTCAGTAGCAAGTAAGCGCGATATGAGGACTTTTCAATAACTGAATCACAATTGAATCTAATTTGAATTGCTAATTTAATCATCTGTCTTCAAACTGAACCATAGCTTAGAATATAAACTGCAACAAGGCAATTAATAGTTACATAATTATTAATAGTAATGGCAATGCAACTCCGAGTCGATACATAGGAAACCGCCTGGCTCTTACAGAGGTTTTCGATCGCTATTACCCACGGCAGTGCTTTTGCCATTATGTCTACAGTAGAGTATTAAGTTTAATTCGATTTCTATCGCTGAAATTTAATTTATTAGAATTCTGTGTGTATATATATATATATATATATATATATATATATATATATATATATATAGATAGATAGATAGATAGATAGAGAGAGAGAGAAAACTACTAAAGAGTTGCAAATTAAAAAAAATAATAATGTTTTTTTATGAAAGTATTTCTTTATATTTGATTTTTGTTTAGATATAGTTAAAAAAAAACAACATCTAAAATATTATTAGTTAGATTCACGTTAAAATTATTCAAACACAGTGGCGTTCCATATCACGTGACGTCCGCATCTCACGACGGACGCTACTTGTAAACAAACCTCTAAAAACAGTTATTTCTGAAGAAAGATCCCGGTCGATCTGAAATATCAAATATAAATAAATATTTTCATAAAAAACATTATTATTTTTTTTTAATTTGAAACTTTTTAGTTGTTTTTTCTATATATACATATTAAGAAAGTATACGTGGCATCTCATTATGCTATATATATATATATATATATATATATATATATATATATATATATATATATATATATATATATATATATATGTGTGTGTGTATTTTCATCCACGGAGTGTTTTTCTGTATCACAGCTCATCATTGAAGCTAGACGTCCGGTTGCCTCTAGCTAGGATCGAAACTCGGCTGAATTGGGTCAGTTGGTTGGTGCACGGCAGGGATGACGGTAAATTTAAGAGTATTTATTTTTAGATAAACGCACAGTCACTGAGAGATCACGATTCGTTTTACTGACATTATTTACATTATTCGGACTATTGACCTCTTCTTTGTTGCCATATTTATCACAACGTTTCGACCGATGTACATTCCGGCCTTCTTCAGGTTGTTGGAATGACGATCTGAACCCCTTATTTCGCTGGCTGGGGGAAATGTTCTAGTTCCACGTGGCGTGTCTAATGGATCTTAGTTACCAGTTAATTCCCCTCTCCAAGTTCTCCACTGCCTTAACCAGGTATGGATCTCACAACTCTTTTGGTCCTGTCACTGGATCTAACCAACGCCTTTATCCACTATGCCATGTGTCCTTTACTTATATATATATATATATATATATATATATATATATATATATATATATATATATATATATATATATATATATATATATATATATATATATATATATATATATAAAAGTGAACATTGAAGTCAATACTCAGAGGTGACAGGTTGTTTCATGTTGGACGCAATATTTAGGTGGCCTGACGATTGCTAAGCCTTTGAGTGATGACTTCAATGTTCACTTTTATATTTATATTTACATACGCTCTGTCCCCGATATTGAGCACTTTATTCCATAAATATAGCACACCTTAAAATTATATTTCTTCATACATATATATATATAAATATATATATATATATATATATATATATATATATAAATATTTGATAAAAAAATATAAATTCAACCATGAGTTTTTAATTTTCCACATACAACTAAAACAACTTTACGAGATATTACTTACCAAATATCAGGCAAAATGGCGAACATAAACTAGAGTTATAACAGAAAATAACATCTATACAATACTTATGCGTGTCACTATATATATATATATATATATATACATATATATATATATATTTGACTGGAAGAGAATTCCACACACGAGTATTGCGACAGAAGGAACGGTTAGCATAGAACTTACGATTATACCTAGCCATTTCAACTGTAAATTCTCAAACTTAGCTTAGTTTAACTTAGATTTGTTAAGAACGATGAGATGTTGCAAGAAGCTGGAGGCAAATTTACCGTGGTTGATCCAGAAATCAGTTCTCTTTCTATATATTATACGGCATTTTTTTCAAGCAGCCATTCTAGTACTGCGATTACATTCGTAAAGTCGATATACCAAAACCAGTGAATGCAGGACGTGCAGAAAAATTATTCTTCTGTAGTTTATATATTTCTACTTTATTTTGATCAATAAAATTAATTTTGTGGCTTTTATTACGCAAAATTAATTACTGCATGAGCAATCTCGCATGTTGATTCTAACTTCCTTTCTTTGAGACTAAGTTTTCGAATTGATCGACTGATGCCGGATTTTTAATATGAAGCAAATCATTCGTATATGCAAGATCTGCTTACTAATGAGATTTCTGGTCGACCTCGTTTCTTATTAGATAGTCTGAAGCAGTGACCCAAGACTTTTGTCACTGGTTTTTCTTTAGGCAGTCCCATTACTTATCCTTCCTTTTTGTTTTTTGGCGATTTTGTTCCAACATGGGCATTTGTTTTTTAGTATCGATCAGTGTTCGAAGTCTTCAAAGGCCAGCGGATATTGATGGAATTTTTTTTACGTAATGTCTTTGGAAATCATCAATATTTTCTTATCTGTACTAATGTTTCCTCATCACCGGACATTGACTAAATTTATTCCATTATTGATTTTGAACTCTCAATGAGGCTCCTTGCTACGGGCTTTCATTGGGACTAAAGTCCACTGATATGTTCGTACTATTTGCTAAAATACCGGGAAACTGATCGGTCCTTTTACGGCTCTAAATCTATTCAACGATTCGTTTCCTTCGGTTTATCAACTCTTTGCAGGTTATTTAAATCCGGGAAATGTCTTTAGATCGTAAGAATTCGCAAGGGGGAGAAGTGATTTCATACCTTTCCCAATGATATTTAAGCGTAAGCGAATATAGCTAGCCCAAATGGAATTTGAACTTGGCTCTCCGATTAACAATTTCAAGCCATTATCCATCACACATCCAAGTTTACAACACCTGGTATTCCCAAGCGGTCACCCATCTAGGTACCTACCCAGGGTCGACTTTGCTTAACTTCGGAAACCGTACGGAAATCGCTTCTCCAATGTCATGCGGACATAATCCTGTTTTAAGTGAATGTTTTTTATAAATTTCAACCAAAAGTAGTACTGACAGCCCAGTGAATGAATGTTTCCTCATAGGGAAACGGTTAATATTACAGTTACCATTACCATTCGTAATATAAATTAATTTGCACACAGTTATATGATTTCAAGTATTATTGATACTATTAAATATGCACAATAATTTGGTTTCAAGTAAATAATGTTTTGTAAACAATTATAGCTTTAAGTAACCGTCTATGCTGGCGTACAAGACGGCTGGGCGTATAAGACGACCCCACCCCATATTTTCAAGTTAAAATGTAGGTTTCGCGCTATATTCGCCGTACAAGACGACCCCAGCAAAGGGACTTTAAAATGTATTGTACTGAATTTATTAAATAAATTCTTTAAGCATATACTTTCTTTTTCACTCAAATTCATATTTGAAAATAGTAGGGAGATATTGTCAATTGTAAATTAACTACGATAATACCTCATGAGTGGGTGCTGTGTTTTCGGTAGGCTATTACGATAGCCTGAAGGATTTTTCCTTGTTTGTTCTCGAATGCGATCTTTAAACGCCTTGTTGAGACACACATCCAGTTGAGATTTTCTTCAACATCATCGATAAAAGAAGACGAGTCAAGAGTTAGCCTACCGTCAAAAATGTCCCATGCTAACAACTTACTATGAACCACAATATTTAAGTTTCACATTTTATACCTGGGGTATAAGACCGCCCTCTATTTTTAGGAGAGATTTTTAAGGTTAAACGGTCGCCTTATACAGTATATGGTTTAAATTATTTGGCTAGTTCTCAGTCCCAATGCCCACTTTTCAGCATTAACTGAAAAGACTGTCATTTCCCCACTTTTCAAGAATGTCCGATTAATCTGACTCAAAAGGTGCATTCTAAATCAGTCAGTCAGTTATATGCCATGCATAGGCAATAATGTATCTTTCGATACATGACTGACGAGGCAGATTTTTTCCCGCAGTAGGTTCCATTTCTTTCTGCGGTAGACCTGCTGCCATCCAAGGCTCTAGAACCCAGTCTCTCCCCTATTTACCCTTAGTTGGGGGTGGAGAATAGGATTCATACCTTTCCCAAAGGTATTAGCATGTAAGAGAATGGAATTGATACGACTGGAATTCGAACTCGGCTCTCCGATTCCTCAATCCGAGCCGCTATCCATTACTCCACCGTGCCTCCTCCTAAGTCAGTTATGTGTCATACGTAATACACGTCAGTCTTGTATCGAAAAATGCATGACTGACGTGATTTTTTCCCGCAATAGGTTGCCATTTCTTTCTGCGGTAGTCCAAGGGTATAAAACGTAGTCTGTCCTGAATCCTCTTCTTAAATTCATACCTTACCCAAGGTAGGAAAGATATTATCACGCAAGTGAATGTAATGGATTCGACCGGAATTCGAACACGGCTCTCCGATTCTTCAGTCCGAGCCGCTATCCATTACTCCACTGAGCATTCTAAATAATATGCAGATATTACTAAAAAAAATCTTCATTCTTTTCCATAGTAGTAGATAAACGATTGTATATTTATATTTTTATAAAGGATTTTTACAAATTTAATAGGCACCAAAAAATGTTTATGGTTTTTTTAAAGTTGGATACATTTACAGTAATTTTTTGAAAGCCCTTCATCGACGGTTTTTGTTCTTCTCCTGCTGTTGAGCATTAACATTCTGCAAATGCTGCTTCAACTTTGTTGGTTTGGTCTGGTCTGTTTTACGGCATATCAACTCAATGGGTTATTTAATGCCGACAAAATTTTTATTGACGATAATATGTTTTTCTTCAAAAATCTATTTCTGGTAATATTTTTTTCAAAGAATGCATAGCTGTTTGTATTGCTAGTATTTTTTTTTTAAGTATTGCTGATAATAATTTTTCCTTCAAAAATTATTGTAGGTAATATTTTTTTATTACAAAATATTTCTGGTATTAAAACCTATTTTTACACAAGTTTGAGTGTCAACTATTTGCTCATAGCTGGGACCCTAACAGGTGCTACCACCCCACGTCAGGGTAAACCTGGGAACACCAGCAATTAAGTAGTTCCACGATCCTCAAAACCTCCTGATCAGAGGCCTTGCTGTTGGACGTAGTTTATCGTCGTACCCAGGACGCGGATGTAGTTTATCGTCATACCCAGGACCGTCAACTTTGTTGGTTTCAACAAACTTTTACTACAAAATACACACTGGTCCTTCTGCTCCATTGATGATAGATGTGAATCCATATTGGAAATAAGATTCATCACACTGTGTTTTTTTACACTCATAAGGGGCTTCAAATTCTGTAATTAAAATACAAGAAAAAGTAAAAGATTCCGCCACCGAAATCACCCTGGTTGAAGACCTGTTTTAGACTATATATTATTTATAAAGGAAAAAGGAAGAATTAATATGAAGTATTATTTTTTACAAGGCAGTGAATGCAGGACAATTTTCTAACAGATACCAACAGAGATATTGTTCTACAGAAGGATGCTGAGAATGCCATGGGCGCAAGGCGTAAGCAACGAAAAATTCTTAAGGAAAATAGAAGCAAAAAGGATTCTCACACTCAGATTCAGAAAAGGAGATAGCCGAATTTTGGTTGGCGGACCTAAAATGAGAAAGGAAGGCTTCGAAAATTTGAAACTCACAGGATATAGTGAAGAAAAAAGACACAAGGAGAATCAGCGGATCTGTTACCTGATGAGCTTATGACTGAATGGATAGAACGGTGAGGACTTGGCCAAGGGACAAACGTTGCTAAGAGCTAGAAGAGATAGGATGTTGTGGAGAGTAATGATCGCCTACGTCTTGAAGAGGCACGACAAATGACTTTCTGGTGCTATTGCGTAGAAAAATCAGGTAGATATGAGAGAGTGGTTTGTTTTATTCACTATTTTCTCCGTCGCCCAGTGACGAGATATTTCATAAGGGAGAATAGGATTCATGTCTTTCCAATGATATTATTGCATTTTATAATAACCAATATGCAAACAGTGTTACCCAACGAGTTAAAAAAAAATGATCTAAATTAGTTTCTATTAAAGTAGAAAGATTATACATCTTTTTTTCCCCGCCATTTTGACAATGGTTTTTCTTCATTCACGGCACAGAGCAAGAATCCTTCAAAAAGATAAATGGAGATAAAATAAGCAGTCTGGAGACATATTGTGCCAAACGATACTATTCCCTTCCATTTTTGGCGGCTGCCTTCCACCAAAGAGACCGAAAATAGAAGAGTGATGTTTACATGTCAAGTTAACGCAAAAATGTTTCTCAGTTTTGTTCGGGTTGGAATTTAGAAAGAATTAACGTTCAACTACGAGAAACAAATAAAAACTTTAGCTATTAAACTAATTCCAGTATGTCACATATAGATTCTTTATCAGTTATAATGAGAAGTATGGTTATATCTTCTGGTAAGTAAGAGTAAGCGAGTTGCGAAGATTTACCTATTTGACAGCATATAAGACGCACAGGCGTATAAGATACACACCTATTTGGGCTGAGAAAATAAAAAATTAGTAATTAGTAAAATTAGTAAACCTACATAAGGCATATAAGACGCAGGGGAATTTTTAAAAGATATTTTTAGTAAAAAAAAAAAGTGAGCCTTATATGCCGTCAAATATGGTGTTCCTGCAATCACTGCTGTATATTACTGTGATAAAGAGTTAGAGTCAAATATTAGTACTCGAACATGTCTTGGACATATTCTTACTTCAGCTTTCTTGAGACGCAGACCAGAATGAGTTATTCATTGTCGAGCAGTAGAGAAAGTTGTACATGTTCATGTTACATTGTTTTGGTTGTATATGCATATCTAAAGCTTACAACCACATCACGTTGAAGCCCCTGTAACCGTACGATCACCGAAGTTAAGCAAGGTCGAGCCTGGTCAACAACTCAATGGATTACCGTTTGGAAATACTGGCTGCTGTAAGTTTGCATGTGCGAGTGGTGTAATGGATAACAGCCCGGAGTGTTTTGGAGGAGATCCAAGTTTCAATTCCAGTTGTGTTCGTTTTATTTACTTAGGCGGAAATATGCTTAGGAAGGTAGAAATCCACCTCTTCTACACCCTTCCCCCAGCTATGTGTTAATTACTAAGACTTGTATTGCTAAAACTATTCCTTTCTCTCAAAAAATAAAATTCTTACAATCTAAAAATATTTTATGGATTTAAATAACTTACAAAGGGTTGATAAACCGTAAAAAACGAATTAATTAATTTATCAAAGGATATGGTTAGAGTACAAATGTTTTGCCAGACTCCAGTGACTAGACTGCAGCTACGCAACTAAGCGCAAAAACGATCGACCTACTATCTACTGTTACGCATTCCTTCGTATAAATATTTACTTTACTCCCCACTGAGTCAGGATGTGACACAAGGTCGGTTTTAACGTGGACAACCCGAGTGGAAACACTCGGCCCACTGGTCTGAGCTGGTCTTAGCTGGTCATAGCTTGTCCCAGTTGGTCAAAGCTGATCTAAGCTAGTCATAGCTGTGATACTACCAGCAACAGAGCCGGAGCACAGGTACCAGGTAACTTTGATTAAAACTATCTGTATGTTGTTGCCACAGTAGCTTTCTGTTGGCTCCTATTCGGTTAGAAAGCCTCCGTTCAATCTGACATCGATAATTCTCACATCTAATGCGCATCTCATATATCAGGTTTATTATATGTATTGCATACGACACGACAACACAGACTGACGCGATAAAAATCAACACGACAGCAATGGACGAGCAGGACGTGACACTCGAAAGATACTAAAGAAAACACAATGAATACTCATAAAAAAAACCCATCAACGTAAAAACATCTTTCTATATTTTGTGCCCGATAAATCTCTTTCTGATATTAAGTATAATTGTCTTTTTTGTTTCCATTTTCTCGAAAACATTGTCGGCGTTTTCAGTTCATGGTTTTCCCAGCATCCTCCTGCAGAATCACATGTCTACCGCCCCAAGCTTCTTCTTCCTTTATAGCTTAGTATTCACTGCCATATGGAAAGACTGATATTAGATTTAAAATTAGCCATATTCTTTGATTTCCCTATACTCTAATTTGCCGTTGAGTCATTCGGTTTATTTTCCTGAATAATAATAGGTTTTGAATTTCGCATATAAAGCATTGTCACTAATATTTTATTCGTAACTTATAAACGCAATCTGAGCGATAGAGGCCAAGAAAAAGAAATTAATTTTATTAATAAATAAAATAATAAACAAAGACACTGCTCTATTTGAAGACAAATTTGAAGGTTTACATCTACCAAAAATGTTGTTTTTTTATATCACCTTTCTTGGCAGACAATGATAAAAAAAACAAAGTTGTAAGTAAACTGAATGTGGTCGGATAAGATGCGCGCCCAGAGACGTTACACACACACACCCATATATATATATACATATATATATATATATATATATATATATATATATATATATATATATATATATATATATATATATTATTACCTGGATGTATTTAAAAAAAAACTCAATTTGCATGCCTGATGATGTCTGTATGAACAGATGAAAGTACGAGCAAAAAGAAAAACCTTATACAAGTTGAATTTATTAAAAACAGGGATCATAACATTCATCTAGAGGTTCGTGGGTTAATGTAATTTTAATAAATTTGTTTGCAAAGATGTATTCTCGCCATTTTTATCAATAACTTTACTAATCTTTTTTTCGGATGAATGATTCATGTAATATATATATATATATATATATATATATATATATATATATATATATATAAAGAAATATAGTCTTAAGGTGTGCTATATTTATGGAATAAAGTGCTCAATATCAGAGATAAAGCGTGTGTAAATATAAAAGTGAACATAGAAGTCAACACTTAGAGGCGACAGTCTGTTTCATGCTATATGCAATCGTCAGGCCACGTCATTTTCATTATTTCTGATAATCTAGCCAGATAGTCTCTCTCCCAGTCGAATCCATCCTCCCACTTTTTGCTCTCTTTCTCTCATGTAGTTCTATTATTGTTTTTTTGTTTTTTCTCTAATTTTCTTCCTTCGTCCACTCTCCCCATTTCTTCTGACTTAAATATTATGTTTCTCATAATTTTTTTTTTTTTTTTTCATTTGAAACCTCAGAAACAAAAATTATTATCCATTCTAATCTATCGGCTTTTCTCACAACCTTGGCTTCTATTTTCTTTTCCTCTCTTTTACAATATTTGTTATGATGCTATACAAAAAAAGTGAATTAGTTTCATAAGAAAGACATATTTCTTTCACTGCTGCCTTTCTTTTATCATTCTCTTGCTCTCTCTCTCTCTCTCTTTCTATTGCCCTCTCTCTCTCTCGCTCGCTCGCTCGCTTTCTTGCTATCTTTTCTCTCTCTTTCTTTTGCCCTCTCTCTCTCTCTCTCTCTCGCTCGCTCGCTTCCTTGCTATCTTTTTCTCTCTCTTTCTTTTGCCCTCCCTCTCTCTCTCTCTCGCTCGCTCGCTTTCTTGCTATCTTTTTCTCTCTCTTTCTTTTGCCCTCTCTCTCTCTCTCTCTCTCGCTCGCTTCCTTGCTATATTTTCTCTCTCTTTCTTTTTCCCTCCCCCTCTCTCTCCCGCTCGCTTTCTTGCTATCTTTTTCTCTCTCTTTCTTTTGCGCTCTCTCTCTCTCTCTCGCTCGCTTCCTTGCTATCTTTTTCTCTCTCTTTCTTTTGCCCTCTCTCTCTCTCTCTCTCGCTTGCTTCCTTGCTATATTTTTCTCTCTCTTTCTTTTGCCCTCTCTCTCTCTCTCGCTCGCTTGCTTCCTTGCTATCTTTTTCTCTCTCTTTCTTTTGCCCTCTCTCTCTCTCTCTCGCTCGCTTCCTTGCTATCTTTTTCTCTCTCTTTCTTTTGCTCTCCCTCTCTCTCTCTCTCGCTCGCTTCCTTGCTATCTTTTTCTCCCACTTTCTTTTGCCCTCTCTCTCTCTCGCTCGCTCGCTTCCTTGCTATTTTTTCTCTCTCTTTCTTTTGCCCTCTCTCTCTCTCTCTCTCTCTCGCTCGCTCGCTTCCTTGCTATCTTTTTCTCTCTCTTTCTTTTGCCCTCCCTCTCTCTCTCTCTCTCTCTCGCTCGCTCGCTTCCTTGCTATCTTTTTCTCTCTCTTTCTTTTGCCCTCTCTCTCTCTCTCTCGCTCGCTTTCTTGCTATCTTTTTCTCTCTCTTTCTTTTGCCCTCTCTCTCTCTCTCTCGCTCGCTTCCTTGCTATATTTTTCTCTCTCTTTCTTTTCCCTCCCTCTCTCTCTCCCGCTCGCTTCCTTGCTATATTTTTCTCTCTCTTTCTTTTGCCCTCTCTCTCTCTCTCTCGCTCGCTTCCTTGCTATCTTTTTCTCTCTCTTTCTTTTGCCCTCCCTCTCTCTCTCTCTCTCTCTCTCTCTCGCTCGCTTCCTTGCTATCTTTTTCTCTCTCTTTCTTTTGCCCCCTCTCTCTCTATCTCTCTTCGTAAAGAACTTTAATGTCATTTAGATTATGACTAATGCCATCATTTTTATTGTCATTATCAAAACGTTTCACAAGACGATGTTAGTCCAAATTTCATTATAATTCATTTTAATCCTTACACCTTTCCATCCGTATCTGTTGTACAATCTTTCTTTTATTATATATTATAATCCAGCCAGATAGTCTCCCTCCCCACCTGTTGCACTCTCTCTCTCTCTCTCTCTCTCTCTCTCTCTCTTTCTTACCTCCGATAACCCCTTTTCCCCCTTCCTCCTTATCATTCTATCTCTATTTTCCTGATCATTCTATCGCTATTGCTTTCTCTCCCTTTCTTTCTCCCTCTTTCACAGGATGAGGATATTAGTCCAGATCATACTAATGTAAACTCGTCATTCTGGAAATTCAGTCATAATACTTTTTTTAGTCTTTCAAACAGTTTCCAAATAATCTCCCGGACAGACATAGAATGTTTTTTCTTTTACAACCATCATATGCAAGACAGAAGAAAGTAGACGTTTATAAAAAGAAAAAAAAAAAAAAACATGGTTCCTGTTGGTGTTGGCCAAGCGAGACAAATCTATTCATCACCGTAGCAGAAACTACATAGGGAATTACTGGCTGAAGGTAAATCAATACGTCATTTGGCTGTTTACATATGAAAAGTGGTTTTCTGTTGTAAATGATGATCTTTTGAAAGACCGAAATATCCTTACTGAGAAGCCAGAAGCGAGTCTGAATAGGAAGATTAGAGTAAGCATTTCTATTTGGAATATCATTCGTTATTCGGATCTAATGACAGTAAACAGACGCTGGGATCGGAATTACAAAAATATATAGAGAAGGAACTAGATTACAAGTGGATCTATTTATGCCATACACACACACACACACACGTAATCGTCAGGCCGCGAGTGTTGGATTTTTTCTCGACTGTTTATATATATGGGTCAGTGGTGCATTGTGGTTAATCCATTCTGGCGGTTATTTTGGTATGTAAGAGTTAGTGAAACGCTGCTAAATACACACAAGATGTATCTTACCAGACCAAAACAATTAAATAAGCGACCCAAGCCAAACCTTCGAAATGTTTTACTACGTTAATAAAACATCGAAAATCGAAAAGAATAAATAAATATATCAAATAAAAAATGAAAATAAAAACAAGTAAAATAAATTAACCCAGATAAATAAATAAACAAGTCACCCCCGACAAAATAACCGCCATAATGGATTACCAACAATGCACCACTGACCTATATATATATATACATAGTCGAGAAAAAAATCCAACATTCGCGGCCTGACGATTGCGTCTAGCATGAAACAGCCTGTCGACTCTGAGTGTTGACTTCAATGATCCCTTTTTTATTTATATTTACATAAACTCTATCTCTGATATTGAGCACTTTATCCCATAATATAACACACCTTAAAACTATATTTCTTCATATATATATATATATATATATATATATATATAATTTGTCCCTAAATTCTGAAGACAATTTCAAGAAACGAAATTCTTAACAACGTTTTAGTGAATCGAAATATTAACAAATAGCATTTCCAATACGATTTCCCTCATTTCTGATGCAAATCTTGATGGGTTGATCGAGTATGGATAGGAATCCGACAAAATGATACTATAAAGAATAAGTACAAAAACAAATCTTAATCAAACATGTTTTGCTTTATTAAAGCTTCGTCAGAGATCAAGATAGAAATGATAAAATTGATAAAATGCAGAGAGACGCAGGTTAAGGTATGTTGTGTTTGGTTATTTCTTATTGGTTAGATACGTGTCACGTGTTAATGTAGTAACAGATAGTTAGAATAAACTAAAACAAAAACTAAACTACAACCCCAAAATTGAATAAATGGCTTTAATTATCTTCCCAAAACAAAACTATTAAATCAGCGATATAAACAATTTTTTACTACGTTAATAAAAACATCGACTAATAAAAATAAAATAAAAATATATAAGATAAGAAATAAAAAATAAAAATAAATAAAAACAAGCAAAATAATTTAACTCAAATAAATAAATAAACAAATAAAAAACTTCCGGTAAAATAACCGACAAAATAGTCTAACCACAATGCACCACTGACCCGTATCTATAGCCGAGAAAAATAACATATTAAATTAATATTAAATATTTAATATTTAATTAATATTTAATATTTTTTCTTTGGTGTTTATAAATTATATTTAATTTTTAAAGTTCAAATTTCAATTTACTTTTTAACATTTACATAATATAACACTATTATGTAAATGTTAAAAAGTAAATTTAGGTTGGTGCAAAAATAATGACGTAATAATGTCGTTTTTTGACGTATTTTTTAACGTCAAAAAACGATATTATTACGTCATTATTTTTGCACCAACCTAATATTAATAATATTATCAATTTTTATACTCTTCTTCATAATTTTTTTTAATAATCTTTAATATATAGTTCTGTATTAATTAGAATTGTATTAATCAGGATTAATAATATTATGAATAATATTATTAATATATTTTATTTTATTCCTTCTTTGCTAGTAATCTTTAATAATTTATGTATTAACTATAAATTATACAGATGTGTTTTTTAAGTGTCACCGTGATATACCTACATATGATAATTCACTCTTTCTTCTTTCTTCCCGTCTAACTGTTTATCTCTTTCTTCTTTCTTCTTCTTCTCTTTCCCCGTCCACTGCTTTACAGTTTGTCTTAAAATTATTTAAGAGGTCAAATTGTCTGGCCTCTTGACTGGGTACACTCCAACTTAACGTAAATTGTTAAAGATGATAAAAAAAACAATCCTATTCCTACCTTCCATTTGTAATTTAACTCATTCTGTGGTCCTGCCCTCCCACCCTCTATGTCACCTTATATCAATCTGAAACTATCCCTCAAAACCTTGTATTAAAAATAAAAGAAACCAAATTCATTTGTAACTAGAGATGTGGCCTGATGAACCAGGAAAAATATATTTTCTGGGGAAATAAATTATAGTCATGAAACCTTAAACTTCTTTTTTAATTATTCAATATATATATATATATATATACATACATACATTCATGAATTATTCATACATAAAACAAATACAAAGGTTAAGGATTTATATGGCGAGAAATCCATCTTCGCGAACAATTCAAATAATATACAAAAACCCCTAACCTGTTTATGAATGAAAAGATCCTGTTTTATAAATTTCATGCCACTTTGACGGAAAATCTACCAGTAAAAAAGAATTCTCTTATCACTACATTTGTACATAAACGCAGAACCTTAAAATTTAAATTCAAACTCAGCGTTGCGACTGCACGTTCCAAAACAATAACACATTTCTCATAGCATTTTTCGGATTACAACCATGTTTTCGTTGTCCACTTATTACTGAGAGTAAAAACAAGAACACAATCTATTTCATACCTGAGGATGCCTGTAGGAACAGACGAAAGCTTATAAAATAAAAAGACCTAATGCAACTGAAATTTATAAAACAGGATCTTTTCATTCATAAACAGGTTCAGGGTTTTTGTATATTATTTGAATTGTTCGCGAAGATGGATTTCTCACCATATAAATCATTAACCTTTCTAGTTGTATGAATAATTCATGAATTTGTAAATTAATTGCACCTTTATTGAAATATATATACCTATATATATATATATATATATATATATATATATATATATATATATATATATATATATATAAATATGTGATGAGGTTCAATTTATATTACAATGAATCATTCATACAAAAAGGAGATTAGTAAAGTAGATTAATAAATTTTTGTATGAATGATTCATTGTAATATAAATTGAACCTCATCACATATTTGATTTAAAAGAACTGAACCGACGTGCAAATTTTCAGGATAACAACTGAGACATTATTCTATTTATTGAACAATTTACTTCATGCCACATTGAATGATAAACTCCTACAACAAAAAAATTATCAAATTACCATATTAGTAAAAAAAAGCACTTAAATTTTCCCCCAAAAAATTCAACCTTAGCGTTGCGACTGCACGCTCCAAAAGTTTGTATCCGTTAACAATAACACATTTCAAAAAAAAAACATATTTCGATTCGCATTTAATTTTTTCGTTTCTGATGCTACATGGATCTTAGTAAAAACAAAATAATTTCCATGGCTGAGGATAATGATAGTCTGTTTATTCTTAAATGCCTATAATTGATTTATACCAACGGCTCCCATACATAATGCTTCTCATTTTCACTGTCGTGTGGTCATGTGTGACGTCAAGAGCTGCGGTGCGATTTTCGCTTGCACGTCTCGTATACACGAGGTTGTTGTTATTTGGAAAATTTTCATGCAACAAAAACAGACTATCATTATTGTTTTGTCCGTGTATTGTTTTATATATTGAAATGTAAGTGTCATCTTTGATAAAGGCTGATGTAAGGATTAAAAAAACATGTATCAATATAGTGAGTTTCTTTCATCTTTGAATAATAATGTTATTAAGCTTATCAGACAATATGAAAGGAATTTACTTAAAATAGACAAAACTTGTCTATATTATTTAATGACACATGAATCAATGAAAAAATGCTGCCTAAATACACGCAATATATATATATATATATATATATATATATATATATATATATATAGTGTATTTGGGCAGTAGATCATTATTCAAACATATATAGTTGAATATAACAGACTACCAATCACTATTAAGTATGATCATGTGCCGTTCTAAGCTTCGCATGGTGGCTTTCAGGACAAAATAAAGTAAAAATTTTCCAGCATTTGGATATTTTTATTATGCTGTTCTCCGATTTAAGCTTTCGTCTCACATGAGCTACCATCAAAGTGGTTATATGGACATTACGATGGAAATGTTTACCATCAAATAAATACATAGAAATTTGCCACCATACGAAGCTTAGAACGGCTCATGATCAAACATAATGGACATTCGTTGTCGTTTATATTTAACAAAATATGTTTGAACATTATATATATATATATATATATATATATATATATATATATATATATATATGTAATGAAAAACAAACCACTTTAATGTACCATTACGATAATTTATTTCACCTAAATCCTTTTTTAAGGATTCAGGATCATCAGGTAAAACTTTCAACAACGAATTGAGAAAAAAATTCATTTATTTTTAATTTTTTTTTTCTCAATTCGTTGTTGGAAGTTTTACCTGATGATCCTGAAACCTTAAAAAAGGATTTAGGTGAAATAAATTATCGTAATGGTACATTAAAGTGGTTTGTTTTTCATTACATATTAGCTCTGCCCTAACATTGAGCTCTCAGGATTTCATCCTCTTTGGATTTACCAATTCGGTTTACCATGTTCCTTATAACTTAATATATATATATATATATATATATATATATATATATATATATATATATATATATATATATATATAAATAGATAGATAGATAGGGTTTTTTGTTATTGGGGCATTTTATATCTGTATCATATATATATAGATAGATAGAGAGAGAGAGAGCGAGAGAGTTTATTATATATATATATATATATATATATATATATAGGTTGGTGCAAAAATAATGACGTAATAATGTCGTTTTTTGACGTATTTTTTAACGTCAAAAACGACATTATTACGTCATTATTTTTGCAACCTAATATATATATATATATATACACGTACATATATATATAAATATTGATATAGATTCATATATATATATATATATGTGTGTGTGTGTGTGTGTGTGTGTATATATATATATATATATATATATTTATATATATATATATATATATATATGTATGTATGTATTAATGATATTTTTATTTTAAATATTTTACATTGCGACACGGAAATTTCTGTTTCGAGAATTATTGGTTTTATCTTGTTATCAGGCAATCTTCGATAACTTTATCGAGAAAGAATTACATTTGAAAATAGAAAACAATTTTGTTTGCTTATTAAAGAATTAAGGGAGGAATCAAGATTTTTAGATCTTATGTGTGTGTCTCTTTTAACAAATCAGAAGGAAGGTCAACACTAAATTTGAAAAATTAAAAATATAGGTTAGATATTGGGCGATCCGTGGTATTCATACATGTCTCGAGGAACTGTCATATTAACGGCTCCACACCTTACTCAAGCCTGGACACAAAAGAAGTGACATTTTGAATCCTAATTTTCATCGCAGATGGAAAGTTTCTATCGAAGTAATAATACCCACTATTTCTTAGTCGAGGTGTCAAGCGAAACATGTTAAACTGATGTTCCCCCTGAACTAGTCTTTAATAAAAAAAAAAAAGAGAATAAATTGTTGCAGCCGGCAGTTTCAATTGATTTCTTCTTTTTCTCTTGTCTTCTGCCTGATTTCTCATGTTTTTGATTGACTTATTGATATCCAAATTACCGGACAACAACTGGCGCCAATATATCACTTGTTTTTCGTATATATTTGAAATTTACCAAGACGAAACGGAATCTCTTTGCTTCTGTCAACCAGGAAATATAACCCATAAATTCTTCTCGCCAGTCAGATTCGTAAACACGCACAATAGAAGATGGCACCTATCTACCACATGTGACAAAATATTTAATCAAGCGATGAATGAATGAGATCTTATTAGGTTTAATTTAAAAAAAAAAAAATTTTAATAAATGATTTTCAATTATTATAGCCGTATCATATTTTGTAATATCACAGGTTATCCGAGAAAAAATATTGAACCATTTTTTGAAGCAAAGGTAATTAACTAAGCATATTTATTAATCAATTAAATACTCATATTAATAAAAGACCGATTATCAATGGACGTTTAAGTGGAATATCGAGTGGAATGAGAACACGTATAACCGAGTTCAAATATCCTGGGGAAAGTATGAATCCATCTCTTTCCCCCGGTTATGGGTTAAATAAAAGGACAGGCAAGGTTATTGATATAATGGAATATGCATACACTTGTGTTCCCCCTCACTGGAATGTGATTGGCTGGTGTCCGTCATAAATAGCGACGGACGTGTAGGAGAGTCAGGAGAGCCTTAGTCTGAGAGCTAAGTCTATAACGACGCCCATTGGACTACGCCATTGATCTACTCTTCTTACCTGTGACTACGACGGGTACCAGTCGATTACTGCTACCATATTCTACTTGGTTATAGTAGCCAAAACCACTTAGCTACTTCGTTCAAATATATCCCTTTCCGGGATATATCAGTTATGTAGCCGTGGTTAGAAATCAGTCTAGGAGAAGAAAGTAACTGATTCTTCTTTGGATTTTTATCTAGTACCTGTAACTATACAACAGGAGCAACATATGGCAGCCATATTCAAATCATGGACGAATGGTAGATTTATAAATATATAAAATATGTAAAATAGTTTGAAGACAAAAAAATGTCTAACACGATTCAGGGAACCAATATTCTTAGCAACAGATGGAGCAATGTATTTAGTATCGTCTTTTCACTTCATGTCAGCCGAGAACGTTGGCTCGAGAAGGTGCAGTGAATCACTCACCTGGAGGTTATCATCAGCCATGCTGATAGGAGACAGGAAGGGTTTTTCAGATGATTAAGAGAGAGGAGATTAGTTTTAGAGGCGTTAAAGTTAACAAGCCATTCTTTGCCCCAGTTAACATGAGACTTTAGTTCATTTTTTAGATCAGCTGCTAATTTGATCTTATCGAACTGATCAGACCGAGTCAGAATTAAATAGTTGCATCATTAGCATAGATACCAAATTGAGATCTGATACCACCAGGACGGTTGTTAATGAAAATTAAAAACATAAAAGGACCTAGGATAGCGCCCTGGGAGACATCTGGATTAGTACAGAAGGATCTAGAGGAGTGGCCGTTCAAGACAACTTTCATTTCACGAAAGAATGGATCAGGTCAAACATTTGACAGCGTACCTTTTTATCTCTTGAAGAAGACCTGTGTGTCAAACCATGTTGAAAGGTTTCGAGATATCCAAAGCACCATCCCGAGATTCACCATTCTTATCTAGAGCTTGATAGACTCTTTCCGCAATTATCGTCAATACATCAGCAGTTGTTTAAATTAATATCAGCACGATCACCAGGTTTGTGAGCAGTATTTCTCCTTTAGTGGTAGGCTAGGTTCATTCTCTAGCGCCTGAGGTGTCCCTAAAAAGGGAAGTGCCAAGAGAGCTTTTTTCTTGCCCGGTTGATCGAAATCCCACTTTAAAATTCGACCTTGTATCCTCTTCTGTGTGAGTTGGGAACATAGATAAATGTCTATACTATACACCGATACCACACAATGATTACTGTGGGTAATATACAGAATTATTAACACATAATAGCTTATAATGTATCGACCAGTGTCTAAGTTTATATAGCGGGGTTTGTTTTTTTTTAATCATTTTGCATATTGAGAGACTGAGAAGCAAACGTCAATTTTGCTTATTTTTAACGTTGTCTTAAAAAAGCGTATTTTTTTCTTCCCTTATTTTTGATTAGCTATCTGTCGGGTTTCTATTTCCTTTCAATTATCAGCTTTTTCTCCGCAACAGTATTGCTGTCCCCTAATTTGGGTCGACTGATCGAGAAAATAGGACCAAAAAAAACCCTAAAGCCGATTAATTTTTATTTTGTTTCTGCCTGTGAGAAATGTTATTTTTGTATTTGCCGAAACTTGCAAAAATAAAAGTAATAGTCATTTTGGGACGAAACAGTCTGTAACTTACAGGAAAGAATGTCGATTTGGTTATTCAACGTTTTATTTCTTTGCCTACATGTTGTAGGTGTTTGCTTGCTTTTATCCTTCATAAAAACTATTTGAAACGTTTTCGAATATGTACTAAAAGTAAAAATTGTTGCGTGGGTTTTAATAATTTATTACTGAGTAGATTTTAATAATCTTAATTCATAATTGCGTAGATTTTAATAGGGGGCTCTGAATAGAGGTCGTACCTTTCATGTCTGGCACGCTGCATGTTCGGGTGAATGAGCATCAGTGGTTCTCAACCATCTCCTAAACCCCTCAGATGATGGTTGCCAAGACCCGGTAAACCGTTTCAGCTGGCGGGATAAACTCACGTAAGGAGGTGGTGTTAATACGGCCCGAAGGGAAGAGTTCCTCAGATGAACTACAACGGCCACCTGTTCGCCACCAAGGCGACTCACCTAGTTAAAGGACATCGGTTGCGGTCTAATCTGGAGAGGCATGGGTTCACGCCCAAGACACGCCACCTGATGAAGAAACCGGGGATAATTTAGAGAATGCATATCACATAACAGCTTATAATGTATTGACCAATGGTAGACTTATAGATATGCAAGACAGGTTCTGGAGAGAAATATTTTCTAACAAGACAAGGTGAATCAAATTTTTTAGCCGCTAAACTAGCTACGGATTCAATATAGCCTTTCCACTTCACGCCAGTCGAGAACGTTAGTCCGACAAGACCCAACGTTACACTCGCTTTAAGGTTAGCATCAGCCATGTTGTTGGCAGATAGAAATGGGTCTCTCCGATGATTAATAGAGAGTAGATTTGTTTTAGAGGCGTTAAAATTAATAAGACATCATTTACCCCAGTTAAAACAGACTAATGGTCGTTTTTGAGATCGGGCGCCAATTTGAATTTAACGAACTGATCAGACTTACTCTCGAGATAGGAGTAAATGGTTGTGTCATCAACATAGATACCAATTTGAGATCTGATAGCAGCAGGGAGGTTTTTAATGAAAATTAAAAACAAAGTTGGATCAAGGATAGCGTCCTGTGAGCGTATTTTTCTCCTCTTATTTTGATTAGGAGTAAACCGTTGCGTCATCAGCATAAATAGCAAGTTGAAACCTGATACCATCAGGAAGGTTGTTAATGAAAATTAAATATAAAATACGACCAAGGAGACATCTGGATTAGTACAGAAGGATCTAGAAGAGTTGCCGTTCAAGATAACTTTCATTTCACGATTTGATAAGAAAAACTAAATCAGTTCAACAATTAGTTCAGAAATATCATATAGCCTTTTCTTGTATGCTTTAAAAGGTCACAAATAGACAAAGCTGGTACTCGAGTGGAAGAAACAGCAGCACAAGCGTAGATAGAAGAAAGAGAGTTTAATTGTAAAAGACAATACACTATTGAAAGACAGGGAGTCGACTAACACTTCCCGAAGTCAGTCAAACAGATAGACAGGATATCTACCAACCTCCGCACGCAGTTAGATGTAGCACACGGCCGAATTTAATAAGGGATATCCGACCCCGTAGCCTCGGCCAAAAATTCCCCGTATAAAACGGGGTCGAGTGCTATTTCCCGAGACGAGACTCTGCCCTTCGACATAGCCTCGTCTGGGGATCTCTACCCGGAGGCAGAGAGTTTTACCAGCACAGCTGGAGATGAATCTCCAAATACAGTCTGATAGACAGACAGACAGACTCTGGTATGTCTCACATATATTACTGATATAGTCAGTCCATAAAAGGTAATAGGGAGAGTGGGACATTCCATTACAATACCTTTCAACTCACAAAGAAGCTTGACAAGAAATGTCTTTATCTTATCTCTGGAAACATATTTTGGGTAAATCTATTTAAAAAAAATGGTTGCTTGTTACTTAAGAGAAAATGTCTGAATACTTTGTGGCATATATCCCGAAATGTATTTTTAAAAATATGATGTTTCCTTATTGCTCAAGAGAAAAACGTCTGAATAATTTGTAACTTTAACCTTCGAAATATAATTTTGATATATATATATATATATATATATATATATATATTGAGCATCTCTGGTAAAAACGACTTTTGTCTGATAGGTTAAAACCTCTGAACAATTTATATTTTTGTCTCTAAAACGTATTTTGGGCATAGGTATTAAAAGCAGTAATTTTCCTTATTGCTTAAGGGAAAATGTCTGAATACTCTCTGTCTTTGCCTCTGAAACATTTTTGGATATATCTCCTAAAAATGATGGTTACTTATTGCTTAAAAGAAAACATCTGAATGCTTTCTGTCTTAACCGCGAAGCCGAATTTTGAGTATAAATGTTAAAAACTAATGCTTTCTTACGGTTTAAGATAAGCATGGGCAACTTTTTTTTCGAACAGAGAGCTGCATGTGGTACAGTATAAAGCGAGAAGCACGACGGAAAAAAGGTAATTTTGCATTAAAGATACAGCAGCCATTTCTCCCAACAAAAGATCATGCGCAGAAGCATCTGCCTTACAAATGGTGAAAACTTGATTTTTTTTCCTTTGGAAAAAAAGATTACTTCTATGATTAAAAAAAACCCCTGAAGTCTTTTTCTAATATTATCACTGATGACAGAATGATTAACACTCGCTTCTGCGTGAGATCTGTTTCTAATTATTTCATTTGAATATGCAAAAATATTTGTAAAAGAAGAAGCATATTTATTCTCTAGAGGAAAATAATTATCACTGACGTTTCTTGTTTCTGAAGCAAAAGATATTTACACGTATGATCTTCCTTAGTGAAAATCGCCAATGGTTTAAAATGCTGACGTTATCTTCAAGAAAATGTTAACAAATTCAAGAATCATTCTACTTAATCATTGTTTGTGGGTGGTTTTCTAAGCGTGTCTTCGACGTGTCCCATGGTCGAAAGTATGGGGCACCCAGTGAGCATCGAATTCACTACTTTACGGCAGTTGATTTAGCGAGAAAAACTTACTAACCTTTACACCATGCTGAAGTGTCCAAAATGATTTACTAAGCATAGTTTAGTTGTGGCACAAGGCCGAGTTTAAGTAGCGCCCATTGAGAATCGAATCGACTACACAGTCGCAATTGATCTAGCGAAACAAATTTACTGATTATTACACCACGTTGAAATGCCCAGATTGATTTACTAAGCATAGCTTAGTTGTGACACAAGGCCAAGATTAAGAGGCGATTACTGAGGACCGAACTCACTATTCAGACGTAATTGATCTAGGAAGACAAGATGGCTAACCATTAAACCATTTCAAAATCTCCTGTTATGTATGGTGACTTTCTAAACGCATCTTAGATGTGGCACAAGGCCGAAAGTATGGGGCACCCAGTGGAGATCGATCTCACTACTCAGTTGTAATATTTCTAGCGAGACAAGCTTGTTAACCATTACACCACTTCGCGGTGTCCGGTAATTTACAAAAACCTAGCTTAGATGTGGCACAAGGCCGAATGTATAGGGCACCCAGTGAGGATCGAACTCACAATTCAATCGTAAATGATCTACTAAAGACAAGTTTGCTAACCATTGCATAACATTCATGTGATCGGTGATTTTACATGCCCAGGTAAGGTGTGGCACAAGCCCAAATAAATGGGGCACCCCGTGAGGATCAAACTCCCTATGCAGTCGTAATTGATCTACCGAGACAGGCTTGCTCACTATTACACCACTAGGCGAGCCAGTCACCATGGCAAATGCCATTTTATAAGTGTAGCTTCGATGTGGTACAAGGGCGAAGGTATGGGACACCCAGTGAGGATCGAATTCACTATTCAGTTGTAATTAATTTACTAACCATTACACCATGTCAAAGTGTCCGGTATGCGGTTATGTAGGAGTGAAAATCAAAGAACAAATAAGAATGGAAAGACAATAAACAGCATTTTAATAAAAGTTATTTTCCTCATAAAACAAGGCAAGCCATTTAGAAAATCAATCGGGCCGCTTCTGGCCCGCCAGTTGCACTTTGCCGATGACAAGTTTGAAAACAAAATGTTTCAATACCTTGTATCTTAGCCTCCGAAATGTATTTTTAGTTTATCTGAAACGTATTTTTAGTGTATCCAAAATACTTTTTAGTGTAGCCGAAATGTATTTTTAGTGTAGCCGAAACGTATTTTTAGAGTATCCAAAATATTTTTTTAGAGTATGCGAAACATATTTTTCGTGTATCCGAAACATATTTTTAGTGTATCCGAAATATATTTTTAGTGTATAGGAAACGTATTTTTAGTGTATCCAAAATGTTATTTAGTGTATCCGAAACGAAATTTTTGGGGAGCCGAAATGTTTTTTAGTGTATCCGAAACGTATTTTTAGTGTATCCGAAATATATTTTTAGTGTATCCGAAACGTATTTTTAGTGTATCCGAATTATATTTGTAGGGTATCCGAAATGTATTTTAATGTATCCAAAATGTATTTTTAGTGTATCCAAAATGTTTTTTAGTGTATCCGAAACGTATTTTTAGTGTATCCGAAATATATTTTTAGTGTATCCGAAACGTATTTTTAGTGTATCCGAATTATATTTGTAGGGTATCCAAAATGTATTTTAATGTATCCAAAATGTATTTTTAGTGTATCCAAAATGTTTTTTAGTGTATCCGAAACGTATTTTTAGTGTATCCGAAATATATTTTTAGTGTATCCGAAACGTATTTTTAGTGTATCCGAATTATATTTGTAGGGTATCCGAAATGTATTTTAATGTATCCAAAATGTATTTTTAGTGTATCCAAAATGTTTTTTAGTGTATCCGAAACGTATTTTTAGTGTATCCGAAATATATTTTTAGTGTATCCGAAACGTATTTTTAGTGTATCCGAATTATATTTGTAGGGTATCCGAAATGTATTTTAATGTATCCAAAATGTATTTTTAGTGTATCCAAAATGTTTTTTAGTGTATCCGAAACGTATTTTTAGTGTATCCGAAATATATTTTTAGTGTATCCGAAACGTATTTTTAGTGTATCCGAATTATATTTGTAGGGTATCCAAAATGTATTTTAATGTATCCAAAATGTATTTTTAGTGTATCCAAAATGTTTTTTAGTGTATCCGAAACGTATTTTTAATGTATCCAAAATGTATTTTTAGTGTATCCAAAATGTTTTTTAGTGTATCCGAAATGTATTTTTAATGTATCCAAAATGTATTTTTAGTGTATCCAAAATGTTTTTTAGTGTATCCAAAATGCATTTTTAATGTATCCAAAATGTATTTTTAGTGTATCCAAAATGTTTTTTAGTGTATCCAAAATGTATTTTTAATGTATCCAAAATGTATTTTTAGTGTATCCAAAATGTTTTTTAGTGTATCCGAAATGTTTTTTTAGTATATCCGAAACGTATTTTTAATGTATCGAAAATGTTTTTTAGTGTATTCGAAATGTTTTTTAGTGTATTCGAAATGTTTTTTAGTGTATCCAACATGTTATTTAGGGTATCCGAAACGAAATTTTTAGCAGTGTCCGAAATGTCTTTTTAGTGTATCCAAAATGTATTTTGTGTATATCCGGTTACGTTAGTTTTACAAAAAATTGTCTAATTGCATCTAAATTAAAACCTTTTCCTTTATAATAAGAGACAAACCATCAAAATATACTTTATTTTATTGATAAGAACTAAAATAATTTCTATCTCATTAGTGAGACACAATAAATTGTATCTTATGATATAAGTTCAATAAGGACAATGAAATTTGCGTTGAGATCAATAAAAATTAATTATTTCTGCGCTATTAATATTAGGTTGGTGCAAAAATAATGTCGTTTTATCACATAGTAACATATGAGAGAAAACGACAATATTTTTGCACCACCCTAATAATTGCTTCACAAGGCATTTCATTTTGGAGCAACGGTTAGCTAGATCGTGTAAAATGTACTTAGCATGATCTTCTTTGGATAGCTCATAGTTCTAGCCTTGTGCCAGGCTAAACTAAGGTAATATCAATAAAAGAGGCGTTAATATTTATCTTGATGTTATTCAGAAATATAATGAACTCGGCGTGAACTTTAATCAGAAGCAACATACAATAACGAAAAGAGACTATAAGTAATCATTTTTCTTAATGTGAGACGGGAAAGGAATTTATTATTTACATCGACAAGAGAGAGGAAGAGAGAACGAATCAATCATTCATACATATAAATATCTATATTAACGTCACACTATAAATCTTGATGAAAACTATGAAAATATCTACATTCTTACACTCGCACACACACACACACACACATATATATATATATATATATATATATATATATATATATATATATATATTGTTGTGGCATACCTACGGACGATAATGGGTATGTCCCCATTCACATAATTACTGTAGTAAATACTGTATGCTGATCTGCATTTGGAGATTCGTCTACACCTGTGCTCGTCAAACTCTCTGCTTCCGGGCAGAGAGGATCCCCAGACAAGACTACGTCCAAGGGCAGAGTCACGTCTCGGGAAACAGCTACCCGACTCCGTTGTATACGAGGTCTACGGGGAATTTTTGACAGATCCTACGGTCTCGTATATCCAACATTAAGTTCGACCTTGCGCCACATCTGACCGCGTGGAGTGATTGGTAGATATCCTGCAGTTGGAAATTCATTGTGGTATTCAATTGTCTCACTTCTAACAGTTAATTACTTCTTCCACGCGCCGCTGGCGAATCTTATATGTGTTGTTCTTGTCCTAAGTATTATCGTTCATTACCAACTTTTGTTTGATTATTCTATTCAGTAACCTTCCCTAGGTTACAACATATCGTGAATTCTATATAGGTACCATATACGCCAGTTGGATATTTTCCATAAAAGCTGTCTCCGTGCAATCTGTGGAGTTGAGCTTCAAGATAGGTCATCTAACGTAGACCTGTTTAACAGGTGTAATATTGGAGGAATCAAGACTCTTCTCATACAGTCTCAGTTACGGTGGACTGGTCATGTCTTGAGATTGTCTGATGACAGAATACCCAAGATGCTAATGTACAGATAATCAGATCAGGGCTACAGGAATGTAGGACGCCCATGGCTAAGATACAACATGTTAGCTCTCAATATACCGCATAACACCCTTGAGCGCTTAGCTTGGAGCGGGTAGAATGGAGATCAACGTGTTTTAATGGACTCGTGTTTTCAATCTGCTTGTCTGAATCATCTTCAAGAAGCGAGAGCAAGATCTAAAAGGTCAGTCAATCTAATAGTGATCTCTTCTCACAATCCTCACTTTTGCTCCATATGTGGCCACCTTTGTAAATCACTAGCGGGTCTTAAGTGGCACTTAAGATCATCGTACAAAATTTCATAACTGAATCATTTAAGCTGTCAGATCCTCATACGTTGAAACCTATGGGAGAGAGTCCATTATATATATATATATATATATATATATATATATATATATATATATATATATGGAAAGCTGTTCTTTCTGAAAAAACCAACAAATCAATAAATATATTATTCTACCCACTAACTCTGTCACAACTACAACTGAAAAGAATTTATCTAAACTCAGCATAGAATTTGTCCCAACTACATCTAAAACAATAAAAGACTTATCAATAGACAACAATAAGACAACAACTCATAATTTGAAGGAGGAATTTACTCTATCAACTGAAAGAATTGCCAGAAAGAATATATTGGAGAAACCTCATGAAGATTTAAAAAAAAAAGACTCTATGAAGCTGTTAAGGGGTCCACCCCTTTTTATACAAGTGGACTCTCCCAGTGTGTACTTGTACTGCTGTCGGTAGATACCCGGGAGTGAGAGAGTGTGAGTGGGAGGTAACTGCTTTGTAGGAGTCACAGTTGCGAGCACGTAGACTCAGAAGGAAGTCCTACTTCGATACTGAATTTCCCAGACTGTATATATATTATTATTGCTACAAACCGCATTTCTGGATCTACTAACCGTATTACCAATTGTATTATTACGTCAATACATTTATTTGCTATATTTCATTCCTGCGTTTGTCATTCATTTTGAGACCGGATTTCATCCCGGAATCCACAGCGGAACCGAAAAGAGATATTTTTAAAAAATGCACAAAAGCATTGGTTGTTCACTGTAACGAAACGTGGCACAATTTTGACATAGAAAAATGCTACTCTAATTAAAGGAGAAAATAATTGTCGAAGATGAATATATCTAGAAAGTGTTTAAATCGCTCGTTCAGCCACAGCAGATTTATGGCCAGGTACGTACAAAAGTTTACCATTCTTGACAGATTTTCTATCATAATGTGACATATCTAATAACAAAAATGAGGGTAAGTAAAAGAAAAAGAATATAGATCAAGTTGGGTAGATTGCAAAGAAATTATTTCAAAAAATTTTGAATCTACCCGCGTCACTTGTTTACGTCCATGTGTCGTCACAACAAACCCAGCCGGATGAAACCCGTCAAAAATAAACATTTTCCATTTTATCTTTTCCGTGTTTATCAATTCCCTCAATACTGTCCTTAATATATAAAAATATACATCGTTATATATATATATTAAATAAAAACAGACCACTTTAAGGTTCCATGTAATAAATTATTTCACCACAGCCCTTTTAAAGGACTGCGGATCATCATAATGCGGCCCGTCAAAAATGTGTAAATTTCTTTTCATTTTTTGTTTCAACCTTTGGAAGTAAAAACGTCTGATGATCCGCAGTCCTTTAAAAGGGCTGTGGTGAAATAATTTATTACATGGAATCTTTAAGTGGTCTGTTTTTATTTAAATTATTTGCTCTGAATTTACATTGAGCTCTCTGGATTTTATCCTCCTTGGGTTTACCCATACGGATTACCTAGTTTTTTCATAAACTAAATATATATATATATATATATATATATATATATATATATATATATATATACGAAGATGAAGGAGAGCTGGTACACAGCAACGGCTAAAGCTTTGCAGGAGGCTAGTGATAGATGTGACTTGAAACCTTTCTATCAAAACTTGAAGGGTGTTTTTTGTCCCATTTCCAGATGTCTATAACCATTTTTTTCTTCAGATAACACTCTTTTGACCGACAAAAGCCACATTATCAAAGGCTAGACAGAACACTTCTCCAAGGTCCTAAATCAGGATTCGTCTGTTCATGCTTAATTAATAAGCAATCTTCCTGTTGTACCAAGCTTTTCTGATAACCCTTCAACCTTCGAGCTCAAAAAAGCCATCAAATAGCTTTCGAATGGAATAGCCCCCGACGAAGTTTGAAATCCAACTGAAATTTACAAATGTGGGACCAATTTTTTCATATGCAAAATTTGTGAATTTTTCAACCTTATGTGGGAAAAGGGAGAAGTGCCACAACAAGATGCTTTAATTGTCCATTTTTATAATCTCAAAAGAAACAGGTGTGAGTATGACAACCATAGAGGAATATCTCTTCTTTCGCTTGCTGACAGAATCTTTGCTCGTATCATCCAGACTTAATGAATTTGTCTCAGAATCGGCATTACCAGAGACCCAGTGCGGTTTTCGATCAGGTAGAGGAACCGTGGATATGAATCTTTTGTCTCCAGCAGACTCAGCAGAAGGCACGAGAACAAATCAAGGATCTATTTATTGTTTTTTTAGACTTCACAAAGGCTTTCGTTACTTTATCTCGAACTGCTCTTTGGAATGTCTTGTCAAAATTTGGCGTTCCAGAAAAAATGCTCCACATTATTATCTCCTTTCACGAAGGAATGAAAGCTTTTGCAAGGTCGGGAATTGAGCAATCGGGCGGCTTTTTTTTTTTTTTTTTTTTTTTTTTTTTACAAAGCAAGGTTTGCGTTCTTGCTCTTTTTCTCTTTGCATTTTTTCTTTTCTGCTATGCTTGAAAAAACATTCTCTGACTTAAGTGAAGGAGTCAATGTTGAATTCAGAACAAGTGGAGGTCTACACAATCAACAACGTTTTAAAGCACAATCAAAACTTGGTCTGCAACAGCTACACGGTCTTCTCTTTGCAAATGAAGCTTCGCAGTCGAGAATACATTAAAATTGTCCTTGATAAATTCTCTGAAACAGCGAAAGCACTTGAACTCACTGTCAACATTAAGAAGACTGAGCTAATGTACCAGCCAGAACCAGGCAATCCATCTCTCACAAATCCTTCCGTATTCATTGATAGTACGGCATTAAAAGCTGTTAAGGCGTTAACATATCTTGGATCAATAGTCTCTTCTGATGGAAAAATGGACAGAGAAATCCATTCCTGAATAGCCAAAGCCAGCACAGCATTTAGTAAACGTAAACTGTTTATGGATCACCAAAGACGTGTCTCTCAGAGTAAAGATCGACATACACAGATCAGTCGTTCTCTCCAACTTTCTCCATGATGCTGAAACATGCCTTTCACATGCAAGGTCTGTCTTTGTGCCATATGTGATATAAAATGGGATGGCAGGGTAAAAAATAATGCAATACTGAAGAAATGTAACATCATCACAGGTATTGAAACCCTTCTGGCAAAGATACAACTTAGGTGGGCTGGTCATGTTGTGAGAATGGATGGACATAGGTTTACAAAGAAGGTGCTGAATGGACAACTACCAAACTCCAAGCGTTCAGTTGGACAACTCTAACGCTACAAAGACAAATTGAAAGACAACTTAAAACGTCTCAACTTTGATCTGAAAACCTGGGAAGCCCAAGCATCAAACCGAAAGGAGTGGTGCAAGACATGTTTCATTAAGTTAAACGGTTTTGAAGACTGTTGGCTGAATCAGCGTGATCAGCTTCGTCAAGCTCTGAAGCAGAGACGCCATCAAAATCCTGCTTTAACAAATTTCATTTGTCAGTGTGGCTTTGTCGCTCACAGAAAAGCTGGGCTAGTATCACACTTAAGAAAACACAAAAAAAATATGTCTTTCCTTTACCTAATTTTCTCCACAATAGAGTTCACACACACACACACACATATATATATATATATATATATATATATATATATATATATATATATATATATATATATCATAATTAAAAATAATCATATCATTAATAATACTAATATTATAATTAAAAATCTTTTTTTATAAATTACAAAGTTACTTCCCCTTGCATAACTGAGGGAAATTTTAGACGCTGTAAACGAAGAGTCTAAAATATTTTGAATTTACGGAGCTACTCTATAAGCATCTGCAGATATTTCAAGCCTTTGAAAATGGTCTCAGATAAGGTTCAATGTAATTTGTAAAGTAAAAATTATTTGAAAGAAAATTTTGGTATTTTCTTGATCTATTTTCTACAGGCTTCGATAACTTTAACACGTTGTTTGATTGTTATAATACTGTGTATGTCTTAGTGGTATAAAGGTCTCTGATAACAAAATATATTTGTCATTCCTTTTCCTTTAAGCCATTCCGTTTCGTCAGTGAATTATATCATGGATATAATAATACTCATAATGGGGGAAATACAAATGGCGCACTAAATGTTTCTCCCAGAGCATACTCTCGTTATAGTAGAAATGACATCTATTGGAAACGTAACAGAAAGTACTCTAGATAAGAGTTTTTTAAGTTTCCAGCTACTTCTAAAGAAGTTAGTTCATCGGCTAAAGGCTCCCCTTTGAGAAGGCTGAAGAATTAACCGGCTGGATTGTGCCATGAGCAAAATAATGACAAAAATAAGCTATCAATTCATCTGTGTCGTTATACGTACGATCACGCCAAGTCTGGTCAGTACCTAGATGGGTGACCGCTTGAGAATACCAGGTTCTGTAAGCTTGGATGTGCGAGTGCTGTAATGGATAACGGCTCGGTATAGGAAACTGGAGAGTCGAGTTCGAATTCCGGTTAGGCTCGTTATGTTCACTTATGAACACATTTGAAAAAGGCATGTATCTACTTCTTCTCAACCCACCAGCTATGGGTTTATTAGAAGTACTTATATCGGTAAAATATTATTATCCAAAAAAAACTTTTAGAATCTAAAAATATTTTCTGGCTTTTAATAACGCGCAAAAGGTTGGTAAGCCGTAAAAAATATAGTCAATGAATCTTCCCCTCACTTACCTCTATCTCGCCTCTATTCGTCTCTCTCTCTCTCTCTCTCTCTCTCTCTCTATTTTTCTCTCATCTCTTGTCGCTCTCTGCACTCTCTTTCGCTTTCCACTCCCCTTCTTTCCTCCCCAGGCGAAATTTTTGGAATCTGCTTGAGGATGAAACTGTGCTTGATACTTTAATTCAATTTAATTTTAATAATTATATTGAAGTTTTTGGCTCCTGTTTTTGAAACATGGGAACTCTTATGTAGCGAAGGAATCAAATTTTTAAAAAATAATTATAATTATAATTTAGGCTCTACTATTTTCTACTTAAAAATAAAAATACTAAAGAACTTCGGATTATTTACCTAACGTGTTTCTTCCTATTTTTCTATATATTTGCACACACACACACACACACGCACACACACATATATATATATATATTTATATATATATATATATATATATATATATATATATATATATATATATATATATATAGCACGCAGAGAGTGGTAATAAAGCAGTGCTTATGTAGAATAAGAGATGTAAACTTCATGCTGCTAATAAAGAAAGAAACCCTACAGCCTCAACTCAATATTTAATAGCAAAGTTGGTTCCCTGTGCCATGCCAGAAAATTGTTATCTCCCCAATCTATCTTACACATCTATAAGTCTACCATTCGTCCACACTTAAAATATTACTGCCTCATATGGCCCGGTGTTCCTGATTTATATTTAGAGATCCTTGATAAAAATCCAAAGAATTATCAGCAATATTATTGATCCTGACCTGGCGTCTCGGCTTCAGTCACTTTCTCAATGCCGTAAAGTTGCTTTCCTATGCCTTTTTCTATAATTATTTTCATGGTAATTGTTTGGATGAGATCTTTGCTGTGGTACCTAGACTTTATGAATTTAAGCGCAGTACTAGACTGGACTGGCAACAAACTCTCATCAATTTACAGTTAGATTGGCGAGATGTAGCCGTATGTTCTATCCTACCATTTTTTTCTTCACCTCGCTTATGGAACTCTCTTCCGGGTCCACGCTTTTCAGTCAACATTAATCTTCAAAAATGTAAATACAATGTCAATCGCTATCTACTGTCTTTCTACTACTCCTCTATGGTGCCATTCTCCTTAGTAATGCTTTTAAATTCTTCCACACCCCGTAACTCCTTGTGTCTTAGTGACTTTACTCGGATGGACTCGATTTTAAAGAAATAAAAATAAAATAAAGAGAAATACGGAAAAAGGAGTGGTTGCAGACAAAATGCGACTGCGGACTTAGTTACTGAGAACGGCGTCCGACGGTTATCTTGTTAAATGTCTTTGTCGAAGAAGTGCCTTTGTCTTCGACTAGCTTTTTTTTAGGTAGTAGTAGTTTCTCTTGAGGTTGCTGAACCCGTTCCTACGTAACCTGAAGCCACTGACAAGACTTTCGGTGAGGAAATTAGCGTTACTTCATGTTGTCGAAGTAACGTAGTGGAAGAAAAAGGGGATTGATCTTTGAATTTGACCTTTATATAGCCAGGGACGTGTGACTATTAAGGGAACAGTGATTGGTCCTTTCTTTGGCTATTTTCTGTCATCGTTTTATTCTGTGCTATATTTCTCTTATGTTTCTGATTGGTTATTGTAAATTGGAATATGAGTATCTTACGTGTACATAAAAAGAACATGCACACACACACACACACACACATATATATATATATATATATATATATATATATATATATATATATATATATATATATATATATGAATTTCGTTAAGGACGGCTGACAAGGTACTGCGATTAAGCTTTCTATTTAATTTTTCATGTGTTCGTACAAGTATTTTTTTTTATGGGCACAAAGTGGGTAAAAATTGATCACAGGTCAATTTGGAGTCATTTAATCACAGAGGGAAACCTGCCAACTCCATCCGCAACATGCTAGTAGAAAATACAAGTATAATAGCCTCATCCACGCGTGAAAAAATAATGGAAGCACTAATAATAATAAAAAGGAAAAGCCAACACCCAGTAACAATAACTATGAACATGGCCACAACTTGGTGACGGTATTTGGAAAATAAAAACATATGTATAATTTCAGATACATAAAAAAAAACACGCACATTAAGTTAAAAATAAAAAATAAAAATCGCAATTGATAATGGCTAAAAGAAAAGCCGAAAGCGTTCAGCTATGCCGAAATCTTGGACAGTTTTTACAGACTTTGTATCCAGAAGAGAAAATATGTACAAACACAAGAAAAATGAAATAAAAATCAATAATCACAGTCAGTTTACAGTTGTCTTTAACGAAACATGTATAAAAAAAGGATTGCTGCACAAATACAATATATATATATATATATATATATCAAATTAATTGAAACAACCGCTTTAGTTATCTTTCATTCTACGCTCAGTTTTAAACCCACTGGAGTGAGAGGGTGTAATCAGTTTTTATTTCTTAATCAGGTTAGGGTCTTTTGCAGTGGTGTGCAGTAACATGAATCTATTTTCGTGGTGTGTGATGAAATTTTCTTTGACTTGAAAAAATATTGCGTCATCCGTTATTGCATCAAATTTTTATCACGCCGAAAAACTATAGTCCTAACTGTTGATTAGTTGTCCTGTGGCCATTGTCTCCAAAAAAGCGTACGAAAATTGTAGCGCTCCATGAACACACTGGCAAACCTTACCAGTGAACAAATCAAAGTACTATAGACTGGCCCGGAAACTCTCCTGATTTAAATCCAATGGAGAATGTGTGGTCAATCTGCAAAGACCGACTTCGTGAAATGCCCATGTGAAGTAGTAACATGTACACTGGCTCATGTTTCATTGGAAAAATACGAAAAAATAAAGGAAATAATAACAGGATTATTCGTTTTGTTTCTATAAATTTGCACAAGGATATATATATATATATTATATATATATATATATATATATATATATATATATATGTACATACATATATATATATATATATATATATATATATGTATATATTAATCAACAACACGTTGGAATGATAAAAAAAAAGATAATCATAATTAATCTTGAACGTTTCGCAAAATATTCTTTAATACGTGGCTTTAAATTAAAATATACATGCGTACAGGACAACGTATATAGACACAATTTGAATGAATCTGAAATGGACGTCAGTATCGAGAGCGATAATTTCCCTCTCTGTCTGGGACGCCCCCCCACCATCACCACCGGGTAAGAAGAAAATAGTATAAACAATTTTTTTTCCGTGCTTCCTTGTTTAAATTGAAAATATCTTATTTTTATGTTAAATGGTCAAACAATTTAGATTTATATTTGATCATCTTGCCGTCAGTGTAGTATAACTGCTACTAATAATAATAACAATAATATTAATAATAATAATAATAAAACAATCAAAGAAAAAATGTACAAGTACCTTGCCGAAATCATTGGCAATAGTTTTGTTGTTGTTTTTTTTTTTACTGCAAAAAGATTAAAATTAGGTGAATGCTGTGTTGTTTACTCTGAAGAAAGAACAATGAGAGGATTCGTCGGACAGCTGAAGGTAGACATAGCTATGAAGCGTTGTATTGAACAAAAATAGAATAATATTGTCTACAGTTGAAGCCAACGAACAATGAAAGAAAAGTGTCATTGCTTTCACAAGGAAACGCTAACAGGTGCTCTCAAAGAAACATTTCTCGAAGAACAATATATATATATATATATATATATATATATATATATATATATATATATATATATATATATATATATATATATGAGAAAACAAAGTAGTCGACCGAACAAAAGAAAGATAAAAAAGAAATAACGGTTTTTCTTTTCTTTTTAGTCATTTCTCTCTTTTTCCTGGGAAAGTTTCGATGACTCTTAGAAAATTTAAAAACATATATACAAATAAAGAACTTTTTCTCAAGAGAATGTAAGGAGAACGTTTCTCTAAGAATGAAACTTCATGCCAGAAATTAAGCGATTTAAATATAAGAGGAAATCGAAAAGGACCGTAAATTATAAAATAAATCTATCTACTTTCGGTATATAAAACTCATTCTCCCTTTCCATTGGCTCAAAAATTTCCTGAAACTTATAAAGAATTTTTTTTTTTTTTTTAATACTATATACGTTATAATTAGTTGCTAACGGGAGCCAATATCGAATATCACTATGATTGTTCTGTCTTGTAAATCGATCTGGAGTGCTGATCCTTGTATGCGGCACTTATAGGAAAATGCATGCCAAACCGGTAAGCGAAACTATTCGGAAAAAGCAAGCCATCGTGAACGTACTAGCTTTGTTGAATCTGTTGGTCATGCTAGATTATAGGCTCTCCCCCAGAAACTTTAACAAAGTTGCGTTCAACAGCGTTGCGGTATAAACCACCGATGGCCTTTATGGGTGTTGAACAAATACGAATGTGCTTGAGCGGGCGTCTGCAACAGGAATTAGCAAGTCGGAGTGTTTAGAAACTGGTATCTGGCTATTATAGATTATATCTATTATATACTTAGTGGATGCTAAGTATCAACTAAATATAAAAGCATAAATAAGATTGCACCTTCTTGACGTCACGTTTTCAACTAACTTGAACTTGTTGTGGATCTAGGAAGGCTCCGTGAATATTTAAGATTGTGCTGCAAATAAAATATGCAATACCCACAAACATAAATTATAAGAAATGGCCAAATGGTAACGATATTCAATCACGATAAAAAATATGTTTGAAACAACAGATTAAATTTTATATACACAATTTACAATTTCTTTGTTTGTAATGATGTTTGCAAAGGTATATTTTAGAGGAAAAGTTCTTTGCTGTTTCAGAAATGTTCAATGTCTAAAAAGTTGTCTGCCTTTGATTGACAGGTTGAAATTAACTTAGACAAAAGATTTTTCTATGAAAGATATTAAGTGAAAAAGTTTGTTGTATGAACTTTTCGAATCTCTCATAAAGAAAGTTTGTTTCTTTGGCGGCAATTTTGACACATAATTCCCGTCTGTATCTTTGCGTGTGTGAGTCTCAAATTGCGACGAAAATTCGTTTGCTATTTCTATTTATAGTTTTTTAACAACAAAAACCAGCTCCAGCGGCTTGGTAACTTGTTGCAAACTTTTCTGAGAAATGCGTGGGCGAATGTTGTATATTTTTAATTTTCTTAGCCAATAGGATTTCTTGAAACATTTAAATTAGGGATGAATTTGAGAAAGATTTTTTTTATGTCAGTTGAGCCTATTTTTGCACAAATTTTGACTGTTTTGTTATGGAAATTTCCCGAAGCTTATTTTTATTTAACAACCAATGAAATTCAAGAAAATGTTTGAAAATTAAAATAAGGGTTACTAAAACGTGGAACAACTACATTGAATCAATAGCAGCATCTATTGCAAAGAAAATTGGTTCCTTGTGTCGTGCCGAGGCGGGAGATGTTCTCGTCAGAGTCCATATATATATAGCTTTATGATATGCTGTGTGTCTGGTAAACTAGCTCAATATGAAGGTTAGAAAGTGGCTAAATATAAAAGTCGACACTGGGATCAACAATGAGCAGTGACAATCTGTTTCTACGCTTGAACGAAATTGCTTTCATAATTATAATATGAAAACTTTTAGTATTTTGGCAAAGAATAGAAATTCCTATTAGAATTAGTTCTAATTACTCTTGATTTTCTTAAAAAAAGCTTTGTCATACAATTATTATTATTATTATTAGTGGTAGTACTAACAGTAACAGTACTACTACTATTATTATTATTATTATTATTATTATTATTATTATTATTTCCTTCGTTTTCTGTTGTATACACATTTCCTCCCGTATTCCCAGCAAAGACGTAAGATCAGAAATGGATCCACTGATCCTTCTTGTGAAATAAACCTTCACACACATTTTGCATAGATAAAGCTTTTCGTAATATGTGAGCTGGACTTGTTCGTATGATCTTTTATATTAGGTCGGTGCAAAAATAATGACGTAATAATGTCGTTTTTTGACGTTAAAAAATACGTCAAAAAACGACATTATTACGTCATTATTTTTTGCACCGACCTAATGTTTCTTTAAGGCATGCGCTACCAGGAAATCCCTTTAATGCCTCTATAGGAACCTTTTACAATTAATCCAAGGGATTCAACTACAACAGGAATTATGGATGTGCTCATGTGCCACATTTCTGAGATTTCGATTTCAAGATCCTTGTATTTTGATAGTTTTTGACGATCTTCAGAGATAGATTACAGTCTGCAGGGACTGCTATGTCAATATGAAAGCATATTCTGTTTTTGTGGTCTTTGATGTCTGGGCGATTAGCTTTGATTGTTCTGTCTATGTGTATTGTAAAGTCCCGTAAGATTGTTACAGGTCATATCTCTGTAACCGTTGCAGTTTCCTTTCCGTAGATGTTGTAGATATTCCAATGTAGATATTAACCCACTCCGAGTGGATATTCAGTGGATGTTAAAACCGCGCAACCTGATTCAAGATGGTCAATTGTTTCAGGATATTTATCACAAAATCTGCATTTGGGGATAACACAATTTTTCAGTATGCGTGCTTGATAAGTTCTAGTTATCAAGCATTGGTCCTTTGCAGCAAGAATGAAGCCTTTTTAGTCCTGCATTACGTAACCACTGATTGGTATCGGGGTTTTTCTACATCAGCTTCTTTCGTACAGGCAGAATATTGACCATGAAGAGGTTTATCTTGCCATCGTTTCTGTAACTGACCCACTGCATTTGCTTTTGGCATTCTTCTTTAAGAGTTTTCGACGCTGCAGCAGTTGTATTGTTTTACTTGCATTTCTTTACCTACTTGAAACGCCATTTTGAATTTGATCGCCTCCTTTATTACTGAATACAGTTTCTTATTCTTTCTTGTTGTTTGACACAAATCATCATCCAGTCTTCCGAAGTTTTCAGGTTTCTTTGAAGGACGTAAAACAGTTCTAGTTGAACTAATCCTCTGCCTCCTTCGAATCTGGACACATACAGATAATCAACATCAGCCTTAGGATGATGCATGCGATGGCATGCATCATTCTCGTTTCTCGTTTTGGCGCCTATTCGCTTAATGTCAGCTATCGTCCAGTTAAGCATGTTGAAACTGTATTGAACCTCAGGTACAACCAAGGGGTTTATGGCTGATATTCTTTTTCTTTTTTTTTGTTTTTTTTTTTTACTTCAGCTTTGTATTCAGTACCAGACGCACACGTCCGTAGTATTTTTCTTACTTTCTCCTGCATTTGGGTATACTGTATTCCATCTCCGTCGCTGACGCCTAGGTAATTATAGGCTTCTTCTTGTTCTACTTCCCTAATCTTTGTGCCAAAATCTAGATCTATTGAGTGTGTTTCTTTAATTCTCCGTTACTTGAATGTTATTTTTGTACATTTATCTAATCCGAAATCTATACCTATCTCGTCACTGAAGCATTTTATAGTATTGAAGAGACCATTCAACTCATTGTCGTCTTTGGCAAAGTGTTTGAGATCATCCATGTAGAGTAGATGATTAAACACTTTCTTTTTTACTTTTTATCTATTGCTATTATTGATTAATTCAAGCGATAAGGAGATTAAGGACTGATAAAATCCAAAGAGGTGACAGGGAGTCTCATTGAAAGATTCCTCAGTGGATATTCAGGCTGTTGGAAGTGGCAGTGCCTCTGGTGTGATTTAGGTATAATGTGGTTTTTCACATTACCATGCTGTGTTTAAGGAAATTTACTATCACCAAAGAGATTTTGTATATTTCCAAAGCCTTAAGTATCCAAGTGTTTGGCACACTATCAATGGCTTTACGGTAATCTAGCCATACTGTGCTGAGTTTTCTACCTCTTTTCCTGCAATTTTACACGAGCATTTTGTTTATCAGTAGTTGATATTTGCAACCATATCAACCTCTTCGATATTATTTCTGTTCCAAGGGAAGAATGTTGTTTTCATCGGGAAAAAATTAAGTACAGTTTGTCAGGACAGACGTGATTATTATTATTATTATTATTATTATTATTATTATTATTATTATTATGTTGGTGCAAAAATAATAACGAAATAATGTCGTTTTTTGACGTATTTTTAACGTCAAAAAACGACATTATTACGTCATTATTTTGGCACCAACCTAATATTATTACGTTTTGGCGTTTTAGCAGTATGAGTTTCCTGCAAGTCCCAATCAGAGACTACAAGCGACAACAAGATATTTGTATCAAATGTAAAGAGACGAGGTTTCAAGCAATCAGAGAGAGAAAGAAAAAAAAACAATTTCGGTCATTGGATCCAGATAAAACTAAGTGAAATGTGAGAGACGCCCATAAGTATGATCTTTTGCAATTCTTATATTTTGAGGTGACCAGGAATCTGATCTACCTTCTCAATGCCCCAGTAACAGCAACTGTGGCCTTGTGATCCCACATTTAATCGATTTCTACCTCGATGTCCCTGTATTGACTTAGTATCTCCAACGTTTTCAAAGACGTGTTTCGTCCGCTGGGGCTGCAACATCTATCAAAAGACAGATGTTTTCAACATTATGAAAATACTATCAAAATCCGTTAAAGTTTTTGCAGGAATGCCTATTTTTCGAAAATTACTATTATTATTATTATTATTAGTAGTAGTAGTAGTAGTAGTAGTAGTAGTAGTGGTAGTAGTAGTAGTAGTAGTAGTAAGAAGAAGAAGAAGAATATTATTATTATTATTATTATTGTTGTTGTTGTTGTTGTTGTTGTTGTTACCGGTAAAAGAATTTGCTAAAAATAGACAATCCTGCAAGGACATTAAGAGATTTTCATAGTATTGGGAAATAAGAATTCTGTTTTCTCGTCCATTTTCTTGCAAGAAATTCTCTGTTCCGCTGTGTATTCAATCTGCCTGGAATTAACTCTTATTTGCATGACCGCATTAGGACATTAGCAATGGTAAGCAAAAATGTCAGAACTCTATTGTCCGTCTTGAACTGCGTTGGCACCGTGATACAAAAGGGAATTATGACATGGCTGACATTTTGTTTAACTTCAGCTCAACAAATCCTGTCCAAATAACTTAAATTCATTTAACAACGGTTAAAAGTTGTGCGAGAATGATCAATGATCCAGACAGTAATTTAGTAGGGGAAACGATTAGTGCGGATGTTTTATCAAAAAGTATTTAACAGGTAAATTAGATATTAACGTTTAATTATAATTGATATTAAGACAATGAAAATTTCACTGCGGATTAAGTTATTGAGGAAAGATATTTATACAGAGACTAGCAGCATGGCTCGGCGTTGCCCGCGTTTGATTCAAAAATCGTACGACTCATACAGCAATCGCTATCACTTGACTCAAAATATGTTTGCCCTTCCTTGCCTTTAAAGTAGTGCACTTTGCCTTGCTGATATTGCTACATGCCTTACTTCTTGACTATCTCACACTGCGAATGTTTTCTAAGCTCTATACTAAACATTAAATCTGTTACGAAAAAAAGAATTAAACAAAATGAACACAAAACGATCAGCTTTAAAAAAAGGACTCGTAACTGGAAAAACCGAATGAAAAAAGAATGTTAACAACAAATACTTTTTCACACCCAACCCAGTTCTGCGGAATCAGAATCAATGTTGAGTTTAAGCAAGCGAATCAGCCAATTGCAGTAAAGTCCCATGCAGATTTAAATTTTTCCCACTTGTGACGAATTCAGCTATCGATTTTTTTGCATGCTAGCATGCTAGTTAACAATCGTGTCAGTCAGCTGTTGGCTCACACGCTGACCAGTAGAATCTTCCTGCCTATTCGTGGCAGCCAGCTATAGGCTCTCACTCTGTCCAGTAGAAAATGGCCACAAACTACATGAAAACTGCCGTAGAAGCATGAAAAAATCGATTATTTCCACTATCGATGGGAGTTGGGAAATGCAAAGTCGGTCCTTCCCGTTAACTTGGAGCATGTGCATGTAAATTTTGGTGCAAATCCGTCAAAAATTGCGGCCGTGCATTCGTCACACACACACACGCACATCTTGCCTTTTATAGATAGAGATTATAGTATGTTTCCCAATAGGCTTTCGAACTAAAGAGAAAAAACTATATAATGTAATCTTAATTGTTGATATTACATCTTAAATTTCCTTCACAAGCAGTAACCCGTCCTCTACAACAAGATCACTGATGGCGAAGTTTTGAGGAGTGAGGAACCACCTCTTAATTGCTGGTTCACTCTCAGTTTATAAGGTCTAGGTACCACAGAGAAAAGTTTATCAGAAGAATTATCATGAAAGTATTTATAGAAAGGGAAGGAAAAAGGAAGCTACGTTACGCCAGTGGGAAAGGGACTGAATCCGAGATGCCAGATCAGAACCAATAACATTGCAAATTCTTCGTTATATTTTATCAAGAATCACTAAATTTTATAGTACGATCAAGATTCAAAACAAAGAAAATAGGTAGACTCATAAATATGTAAGATAGATTCTAACGTGAAAAATTGTCTAGCCCAAACCAACTTTCCTATCAGGAGACCTAGCAGTTGATTTAATATAAATCATGGAAGATAAAAGGGTTCTCTAAGACTATTAAAAAAGAGTAGTTACGTTGTGGAGGTGTCAAAATTAACAAGACATTTCTTGCCCCAGTTAACAACAGAATATAGATCATTTTTTAGATCAACTGCCAAACTGACCTTATCGAAATACTCATACTAATTATTAAGACAGACGTAAATCATCTGCATAGATACAAAGTCCAGAACTGCCGTCATCAGGTAGGTCATTGATGAAAATTAGCAACAACGTAAGTCCAAGGATAGAGCCCTGGGGGACGCCTACATTAAGGCAAAATGATCTAGAAGAGTTGCCGTTCGGGATCACATTCATTTCGCGATTCGATAAGAAAGACAGAATAGTCTCGAAATACCGTAACAATTCAACTTGTGAAGAAGAGCAGCGTGACAAACCTTTGTCAAACGCTTTCGAGATATCAAAAGCAACAGTCCGAACTTCACTATTCATATCTAAAGTTTGATAAATTATTTCAGCAATAATCGTTAACATATCATCAGTTGACCTAGAGAAGCGAAAGCCATATTGCTTCTCTGAAAGAATACCCTGCGTGATGAGATACTGCACAACTTCAGAGCCTATTGGAGCCTCTAGAACAGAATAAAATGTAGAAGGATAATTGTTCCCGGGAAAGATAGTAGTTTGGTTACTAAATATCTCCTAATGCTCGACAGCCACTCAGTGTAGAGCGTTACAGTCAAACCAGTAAGCGTGAAAGAGGAGTGTTATATAAATGGATGATAAGGTAGTTGGAAATAGAGAATATGAGGACAGGGAGGATAGATAACGATTAACCAATGACTTGAATAGTTCAAGATTTAAATATTTGGGGATAACATATCTGAGGGAGTCTTTTTTTTTCTATTTTTCTTCATTAAGGTTGGTTTACAACCAAATTTAGATTACTCAATCTGTTTTGTTATTTAACGCAAAGATGGGACGAGAGAATTAGGTACAAAAGCAACAGTCTGAATTTCGCCATTCTTATCTAAAGTTTGATGGATTCTTTTAGCAATAATCGTTAACATATCAGCAGTTGACCTAGAGAAGCGAAAGCCATATTGCTTCTCTGAAAGAAGAGCCTGCGTGATGAGATTCTTAACAACTTCAGAGCCAAACGTAGCCTCTAGAACAAAATAAAATGTATAAGGATAATTGTTCTCGAGAAAGATAGTAGTTTGGTTACTAAGTAACTGAAAATGCAAGGTTCGAAGACACTCAGAGTAGAGTGTTACAGCCAAAGCAGTAAGGATGAAAGAGGCGTGTTATATAAATGGAAGTTAAGATTGTTGGAAATAGAGAATAGGAAGACAGGGATGACAGATAACGATTAATCCGTGACTTGAATAGGTCAAGATTGAAATATTTGGTGATAAAAACGAGAGTTTTTTTTTTATATATTTTTCTTCTCTTAGATTGGTTGACAACTAAAGTTAGAGAACTCTATCTGTTCCGTTATTTAACCCAAAGATGGGACGAGAGAATTGGATTCAATCCTTACTCAGGGGTATAATTGCAAAGGGAACACAAGCGATCGCGCCAGGAAAATGAACTGAAGTCACCAGTTTGCTTTAAAATGTAGGTTTTGATTCTCGTTACAAAGGACAAACTTCAGAAGGCTTTCTCGAAATCACTCACAAGATTTTTAAAAAAAAGAAAGGATTAAAATCGCTATTTTTTTCGTTGGGGTGTACTTAGTGGAAGCAATAACAAAAGATTCTAATTATTGAATGAAGGGGAATAAAGCAAAGGTCGTGCAAGAGAAAGATTTATGTAATTGATTTGAGAAGGAAGCCATAAACGCCGCGTAATATTTAGTCTACTATTCTTTTTTTTTTCTAAACTTACGCATCAATAACGTATAAATAAATAAAAAGACATTACGCCATTCAAAAGTGTCTGTTGACGTCAAGAAAAACGTTATTTGAAAACAAGGCTACAGTAGAGCACTCTCCGATTAGATACGAAATTAAACCGAGATTACTGAGTTCACATTATATTCGAAATACGTGCATATTTGCGAGACACACCACAGATAGATAGATAGATAGATAGATAGATAGATAGATAGATAGATAGATAGATAGATGTTAACAGGATGAGATATATGTATATATATATATATATATATATATATATATATATATATATATAACAGAATGAGATAGATAGATAGATAGATAGATAGATAGATAATGAACAGACTGAAAAAGATAGATAGATAGATAGATAGATAGATGTTAACAGAATGAGATAGATATATATATATAAACAGAATGAGATAGATATATATATAAACAGAATGATATATATATATATATATAAACAGAATGAGATAGATAGATAGATAGATAGATAATGAACAGACTGAAAAAGATAGATAGATAGATAGATAGATAGATAGATAGATAGATGTTAACAGAATGAGATAAATATATATATAAGCAGAATGAGATATATGTATATATAAACAGAATGAGATAGATAGATAGATAGATAGATAGATAGATAGATAGATAATGAATAGTGTGAGATAGATAGATAGATAGATAGATAGATAGATAGATAGATAGATAGATAGATTTGCATCTACCGATTGAAGCAGAAATTCAGAAATCACTATTAATAGACAATCTGACTTTCTCGTCGAGGCACCCATTAGAAGCAATATAATTAAATCCCCGATGTCGTTTTCCTGGACAGTTTTCCAACTCGTCAATATTCGTCATTTCATTAGAGAACGGCCAATTAGAATAGCCTGTCCTCTCCGGCCAGTTGCCCAGCTCCCATCTACACAAATGTGTCATTGAGCCCGGTTCTTCATCGCAACGGATAAAGAAGAATTTTATCACTTACAAGTGAGAAGGCCAATATGAAATGTGTCTCTTTATCGCCTACTTCTTTTGAATGAATTTTATCAAACCATTCATACATTAAGTATACGCTTTTTTTTTCTTTTTTCTCACTTTTTTCTTATTTTCTTCTTTTATCGCTCTTTCCCTCTTTTCAATTGATCTTCTTCTTCTTCTTCTTCTTCTTCTTCTTCTTCTTTTTCTTCTTCTTCTTCTTCTTCTTCTTCTTATTATTATTATTATTATTATTATTATTATTAATCTATTCTTCTTTCTTTTCTTTTACTACTATTTTCTTCTTCTCCATTCTCCTTGATTTATTCTTCTTCATCTTCATGTTTTTCATTCATCTACAGCTTAATTTCCTGCTTTTCATTTTTCTTCTTCTTTTTCTTCATCATCATCATCATCATTATCATCATCCTGTTTTTATTCTACTTCAGCTTTATGCTCTTTATTTTTCTTCTTCCTTTTCCTGCTCTTCATTCTTCTTCTTCTTCTTCTTCTTCTTCTTCTTCTTCTACAGCTTAATAAATCCAAGGATAGAGCCCTGGGGGACGCCTACATTAAGGCAAAATGATCTCGAAGAGTTGCCGTTCGGGACCACATTCATTTCGCGATTCCATAAGAAAGACAGAATAGTCTCGAAATACCGTAATAATTCAACTTGTGAAGAAGAGCAGCGTGACAAACCTTTGTCAAACGCTTTCGAGATATCAAAAGCAACAGTCCGAACTTCACTATTCATATCTAAAGTTTGATAAATTATTTCATCAATAATCGTTAATATATCAGCTGTTGACCTAGAGAAGCGAAAGCCATATTGCTTCTTTGAAAGAAGACCCTGCGTGATGAGATGCTGTGAAATTATTATAAAAAAACTTGTTTTTTTTTTTTTATTCTTCTTCATCTTCATCAAAGACTTTGTGCTTTCATCATGTTATTTCCTTCATCTTCTTTTTCCTGTTTTTATTCTTTTTAAGTTCATGTTCTTTATTTTTCTTTTTCATTTTCCGGTTCTTCATTCTGCTTATTTTTCTTTTTCTTCTTCATTTTCCTTCACTTCGTTCTTCTTCTTTTTTATCATCATCATCATCATCATCATCATCATCATCATCATCATCATCATCATCATCTCTTCATGTTCTTCATTCTTCTTCTTCTTCTTCTTCTTCTTCTCCTCCTCCTCCTCCTCCTCTTTCATTTTAATGCCTTTCTTCGTCACCTCCATGCTCTTCTTAATTCTTCTTATTTTTATTCTTCATGTTATTCATTCTTTTATTCCTTCTTCTTTTTCTTCGTTTTTCTTTCTTTCTTTCTTCTTCTTCTTCATGTTCTTCTTCCTCTTCGGGCTTCTTCATCTTTTTTTCCTTTTCCTCTTAATGTATTTCCTCCCTTTCTTCATCTTCCTCCTCTTTTTCTTCTTCTTCTTTTTCTTCTTCTTCTTGTTATTATTATTAATTACCATCTTCTCTCTTTTTTCATTCAAATATAATTTAACATTTTTTACTATTTCCTTCTTTCCTTCTTTCTTTCTTTCCTTCTTTCTTTCCTTCTTTCCTTTCTGTGTTATGTCTTTATTTTAGAAGTATGATTAGATTAGACCAAAGCTTTCCAAACTCGTCTGTCGCGACCCTTTAGTCCCATTAATTATCTGTTCATTTTTTAATTATTAACTAAATTATTCATTGGATTATTTCTTTTACGTCTATTTTCAGCTATAAGTTGGATTTAGCAGGAAAAACTGAAATAATGTGTCTCAAAATACTTTATTTTCAAAATCTGTGTCGCCAGAGCAGAAACAATGGAAAGATCTTTGGTAGTCGAAAGATTTCATTTTTCTTTTCCCCATTAGACGTTATTCTTCACTAATTTGACGAAAAAAAGAAAATCTCGCTATCTATTGTAGTTATCAGCTACAAGATCAACATCGAAGGAATAGGCAACCATGTGTCTTTACAGCATTCATTTCTTTTTTAACATCTGTGAATTGTCATCGCTGTTTCGTTGTGTAGAAATATTAGGCATTTATTATCCGAGCAACTATTGTGACTTTCGGTTAAAATTTAAAAATAATTTTACCGGAAAATAGGTTTATCAATACACTGTTATCACTTTTTCCAGTCCTGGTGGAGGATTCCTTCCTAATCTCTTATTTGAAGTAGTGCGAAATCAAGGTAGTACGACAATTTAAATATCTGGGAGGCTTTTTAACGGGGGACGAAAAGTGAGATGATGAAATCCGAAGGCGCGTTCAGATAGTGAAAGGTGCATTTGAAAAGCTAAGCAAAGTATTAAGAAACAGAAATCCATTAGAAACGAAGAAAAAAAAATACTGAATTATTATATAATATCAGTCCTCCGATATGGCAGTGGATGAAGGACAATCTCCTCACACAGGAAGAAGAGACTTGAAGCAACAGAAATGTGTTACTACAGAAAGATGATAAGAACACCATAGACCAAACATGTATAGAAAAAAAAACGCCAAAATTTCTCTTCTTCTCTGCCGTGCGTCGGGTTTCGATTCCGGGTTAAAGTAATCGGATGTCTAGCCACACCGCACCGAAGAGCTGTGAAACAGAGACACACCCTGTCTGTGGATGACACTATATATAAAGAGAAAAAGATTATTATATTTGACAACGATTACAGGCCATTGTTCTGCAGATATCAATTGTCCATTTTTGAGTTGCTTTATTTTAAATTTTTTTGTTCATAGACCAGTCTTCTTTTTTCCGTTTATCTTGGCAGCAAGTTTTCCTACTGACAGCCGAGTACATTCGCCTCGTAAAAGAATTTAATTACCCCGATTTCATGTTGTCCGATGCACTCACTTCGCAGTGACAAAGTTTCAGCGCATTTTAATTTATTGGCCAAGACAAAGGCTAATCCTAATGTGATGAATCGGACATCCATAGGGAAATGACGTCACTCATTTTCCGGTAAGTCGATCCTATCGACTTACCGGAAAAACAAATATTGCTCTATCCTCTACTCTTTCTTAAAGTACATCCCAAGCTGAGCTCAAATGTTCGCGTGAGCACATGACAGTAGAAACAATCAAAACTCCGCACCCATGTGTAACTAAAGATTTCAAACAAAGATTTTCGCACATTTACGGATTGCTAGCCCAAAATGCAAATTTCAAATCGGTGATATAAAAAAAGTTAAATATCGGAAAGTACTCTTAACATAGGACGGAAAGTCTGACACCGTAATCCGAAGGTGCATTGGAATAGCGAAAATGCCTTCCAAAAGCTAAGCAAGGTATTAAGAAACAGTAAAATATCCAGGAAGTGTTTTAACAGAGGACGGAAAGTGTGACACTGAAAACCGAAGGCGCATTGGGATAGCGAAAGATGTCTTCCAAAAGCTAAGCAAATTATTAAGAAACAGTAAAATATCCGGGAAGTGTTATAACAGAGGATGGAAAGTGCGAGACGGAAATCCGAAGGCGCATTGGGATAACGAAAGATGCCTTCCAGAAGCTAAGCAAAGTACTAAGAAACAATAAAATATCTGTGAAGTGTTTCAATAGAGGACGGAAAGTATGAGACGGAAATCCGAAGGCGCATTGGGATAACGAAAGATGCCTTCCAGAAGCTAAGCAAAGTATTAAGAAACAGTAAAATATCCAGGAAGCTAAGCAGAGTATTAAGAAACAGAAAAGCTTTGTTAGAAACCAAGAAAAGTGTACTGAACTGTTACGTGATATCTATCCTCCTATATGGCAGTGAATGCTGGACAATTACTCTCAAAGATGAAGAAGAGACATGTTACAACAGAAATATGGTTATACAGATGGATGCTGAGGATACCATGGACCGAATATGTGAGCAACGGCATTCTCTTTTAGAGAAAATAAATACAAAAATGGAACCTATAGACAGTTGAAATTTCTAAGGCATGTAATAAAGAAAGAGGACTTGGAAAATCTGATACTCACAGGACAGATTGAAGGCAAGTTGGACAGAGGAAAATAATGTGTAACTTACTTAGTGAGCTTGAATAAATAGATGGCGGAACAGTGTTTAAGAGAAATAGGAAAAAGACAAAGTTTATCAACAGCTACGAAGGAGAGGAAATTGTGGAGAACCATGATCGCCTACGTCCTGAGGAGACACAACACATAGAGAAGATGATTCTCCTTGACAGGTACTTTTCAGAAAGATGAAAAGTCCACTAGAATAAAGTGAATAATTTTTGTATTTAAATGTTAGTAGTCTTCTAAATTAGATAGGCGCCATGTTTGATTTTGTTGTGTTTTTCTTCTTCTTTTCAACAGAGAAATGGGACAGAAGGTACGTTTTCTTTGTTTTTATTCCTTTATTTTCCTTCCGACTTAATTCTTTCTTTCTTTTATTCTTTTCTTTTTAATTCTATACTTTGTGAGCCATCATTAACTTTTCTTACGTTTTTCTTAATTTTTATTATCTCTATGTATTTAATTTTTCCAATCTTTATTAAACTGTTCCTATCTATCTATCTATCTATCTATCTATCTATCTATCTATCTATCTATCTATCTCATTCTACTCATATCTATCTATCAATCTATCTTATTCTGTTCATATCTATCTTTTTATCTCTCTATCTATCTATTTATCTATCTATCTATCTATCTGACTATCTGACTATCTATCTATCCTATTCTCTTAATATCTATCTATCTCATTCTGCTCATATCAATCTATCATATTCTGTTCATATCTATCTATATATATATATATATATATATATATATATATATATATATATATATATATATATATCTTTATATCTGTCTATCCTATTCTCTTAATATCTATCTCATTCTGCTCATATCTATCAATCTATCTTATTCTGCTCATATCTATCTATTTATCTCTCTATCTATCTATTGATTGAAAAAAGTTTCGCCTGAAGGCACTAAATTTGGCCTGGCCGGACTGACTGCTCTCCGTGGCCAAGCCGGCTAAGGCGTGCCGGGATTAACGTTAGCTTTCTCTTCCCTGGGGAACATTGGTTCCAATCCTTCCTGAGAATTCAAGTTTTTTTTAATAGGATTTATCGACCATTCAGGCCGCTAGACGAAAATAGATAAAAATACTGATTAATAAATAAACGGAGAATCTTCTCAAGGTACTTTAGTATCTACTAAAAATAGCGTTTAAAATGTTATACATACACACACACACACACACATATATATATATATATATATATATATATATATATTGAATAAAAACAGACCACTTTAAGGTTCCATGTAATAAGTTATTTCACCACAACCCCTTTAACAGGGCTATGGATCATCAGACTTTACTTCCAAACGTTGAAATGAAAAAAAAAACTAAAATCCCTATATATATATATATATATATATATATATATATATACATATATACATATATATATATATATATATATATATATATATATACATATATATATATATATATATATACATATATATATATATATATATATATATATATATATATATATATATATATATATATATATATATAGGGATTTTAGTTTTCTGAAGTATCTTTTCTCTGGAAAGCTTGCTAACAGATAGCGACCAGTCAATACGCCAATGAAAAGTTAAAAGAAATAGCTTGAAAGAATTACTGAATCTTGCAACGGTCATTAAATGTAACTGGAAGTTTCAAGTAAATGATGGTACCGCCAGACGAATGAACTTTCATCATGGAGATATGGTGCAGGAAAACTCAACACCACCAACTGAGCAAATTTTTCTTCAAATAAGTCATTTCAAATGTCAGTCATTTAACTGCCATGCGTGATGATCATGCTTAGGCGATCATGTATCTTTCGATACATGACTGACGAGGCAGATTTTTTCCCAATGTAGGTTGTCATTTCTTTCTGCGTCAGAAGTCTATAGAACCTGGTCTGTGTTGCTATTTATCCATAGCTGGGAGGAGAAGAAGAGGATTCATACCTCTTCCCAAGGATATTAGCACGTATTTGAATGTAAAAAATCCGATTTGAATTCGAACTCGGCTCTCTGATTCCTCTTTCCGAGCCGCTATCCATTACTCCGTCGTCTAAAAAGTTATTATGTAAAATATGAACTAGTACTTTTTTTCGGGGGGGGGGGAATTATTTTTAATAAAGTAAATCGTAAAAATATTTATTTTGTTATGAAGTAAAATGACGATTTTATATTATGATTTACTTTATTGAAAATAATTACATACAAAAAATGGTTCATATTACCTTTTCCAATGCCTTTCTGGAAAAAAAATATTCAATAATTAAAGTTTTAATCCTTAATAAATTACTTTTATTCGGTTATAAAAGAAAGTTATGTTTTTCTGGTGCTCAGTTGGTTTGTTTCTGAGTTGTCTCAGTCCTGATTTGTCCCAGCGCTCAGTCGGCGGTGTTGAGTCGGCGGTGTTGTGTGGGCGATGTTGAGTCGGCGGTGTTGAGTTAGCGGTGTTGAGTTGCCCCTTTCCGATGAAAACGGGGCTATCGAAATTTCTCGGTTTGCAAAAGAAAAACTGAATAAGTTCATTAGGTGAAATTTCTAAACCATATAGTTAACAGGCATGAACTCGTCTATGACGTAAGGAGTAGTCTTTGCTTGAGCAAAGTAGGGCAACTTAATCGTCTGCGAAGTCATCGTACCAGTGATATGACCGACTACGACTAAATACTCACAATGCTTGTAATCATGAGTGTAGAGTCAAAATCTGCTTGTGGGGTGACAAGATCTTCACAAAAACAGAAGTAATGCCAAAAACGTATCTCTTGACATCTGATTTTGTGTCAGAGGTTTTAAAATTGGGTCCGTTTTAAATTCATTTAAAGCCGAAAATGTACATATCGTGTAATCAATTACATTTGAAACACTAGGTATTTTTCTATTGACAATATGACAAATTCAAATTTGATCTCGTCTATATATATTTGTTCATATGCATTATGTATGATTTGTACTTCATTATATTTTCAGTTATATATATATATATATATATATATATATATATATATATATATATATATATATATATATATATATTATGAAATGGACAAAGTCCGACAATTATTTTAAGTTTATACGTTCTTTTCATAGATACAAATATTTAAGTAAATGCTCTATTTATAATAAACAGTATTGACAACATTTACTGGCCTGAATGTCTCAGAAATTTTCAAAGAAAATATGCCTCCTCCGAGAGAAATAGAACCTGTATCCTATACGGAACCGTCTTATAGCCTGACGTGCTTTTACCGATTGAGCCACAGAGGAGTGTTTCGGTTAGCAAGTTCGATTTTACTGTTTTTAAACTACAATTCCCCATGATTTTATCTCTTACGTTCATATCTGCTCGATGCGTATATAAATGTAAACAAATGACGTCACATATTCTTAAATGGACGAAGCCCGACAGTTATTTTAAGACATGTTTTATCTTTATACGTTCTTTTCATAGTTACAAATATTTAAGCCCTGGTTATAATAAACAGTATTAACAACATTTACCGGCCTGAATGTCCGAGAAACTTACACAGACATTATGCGCCTCCGATTTTGCATATTGTGACGGAAATGTACAAATTGCACATATTTAAATTTAAATGCATCAAAATTCGTGATCTATTTAATTTTTAAAGAATACAAATTGTTGGAGTGCAAAGAACTGGTGCTTCTGTCGCTAAAATTACTGAATTCTTTTCGATTCTTCCAAAACCAAAGTAAACCCAGGGCCGAGAAACATCATTCTGGGAGTAATTCAAGGTTCACAAAATGGTGAATCGTAATGTATCTAAAAACTTTCGAACAACAGCAATAAACCTGAAAGCAGGGCCAAACCACCACCTTGTC